>CAJQUW010001495.1:0-121121 GCA_907163375.1 Prostheceraeus crozeri | reverse complement strand
ATTCTTAGAAGTTATGTGTAAATATATTAACAGCTTTGTTAACAGCAGATTGGCTAAACTGTTTCTGATTGGCTAAAGGATGCGTGAAAATCAAATAAGAAATTCCTCTGTCTCTCTTCTCAACCAATGAGAACGTGTCTTGTATTAGGGAATTATTTTTGTAGCGTTACACTACCACAGTACAAGAGCATGTGGCACAAAATCATAATTGTCGCTTTGGTTGAAACGCAAACGAAAATCGCTTAATGCAGAAATTCAATTCTCGTTGTCCATGATAAGTATGTATGTAGTTTAACTTAATTATTAATGCAAAATGTCTCCCGCTTAAGCCGAGTGGCTTCCAAAAGATTTCCAAAAACGGAGAGTTTTTTATGTGTTGGAAATATTTCCTGACTTTTTCCCACTTATCTGGAGTGCACTGTATAATAAGAAATTATGCGTAGGTAATACGGATAGCAATGCGAATTTAAAGAGGGAATGCACTGTTTTGTTTCTTTCCTTCATATATGAGAAAGCAGTATTTACAAGACATTTCCCAAGTAAACAAGACATAAGAAATTCCATGAACCCATGATTTTTTGTACTGATAGATTGACTTTATTGTTTACAGATAGATACAAAAGTACATTAGTGAGAGTCAAAGATAAAAAATCTCACTCAAGTCAGGATAAGAAGGGAGATGCTTCAAGCATAGACATGGAGTTGCCTATTTTCACTGCCACATTTATTCTTTGAATCAGGAAATAGGTAGATTCTATTGTCTCCTTTTGTGTCTGTGGGCTTCTTGCCGATTTCCTGAACAAATTTGAAGGCAGAAGGGTCTCACATTCCAATGTTCCCTATACGGGAATCATATCGTGGGAAGAGCTCAAGTCGGAGTACTTTATCTCTCTCCTCTATTCGGCTTTGTATGATGGTTTGTCGGCATTGACTGTTTTGATTACCTCTCCACATACGTTGCTGCAAGAGTGAAATCCCAGATGGCACATTGTCCGGCTATCCATGCTATTAAGGTGAAAACATAGAGTAAATATTTTAAGTAGAGTGGTAGCTCCGCATTTATTAAATCCCGAATGTGTGTACACTTTCGAATTTATCAAATTAACTCGAGGGGGACGTAGTTGTTACCGTAATTGCTACCAAATGTGAGATATGCAAATTTTTGCAGTTTTGCATAAATTACAACGGAATTGAGTGATCATGATTGTAATGCAGAAGGAATGATGGTATTTTACAGATTTTCAGTGTCATGACAGCCTTGGAGATTTAATGTTTGTTAAATTAGAAATTCGATGGGTTCCTATTACTTTCATGCTCAACCTCAAGAGTATTTTCTTAGGCGTGATCATATCACAGGCAACCAGCCACTGGTGGAGCAAACTCACATAATCAAAGACAATGACTTCATTCAACCTTGAAAGATGTAAGTGGTTCCACATTACTCTTCAGATTCAAGAAATGAAACATAAATTTAATGAATCATAAAATCAAGCCGGTGAAAATTGAATTAAAAACTTGAAATTTCAGCCAAGAAAGCACGAATGATATCGCGATCTTTTCATGAAGGCTTCCGCTATAATACAGATCATGAAATTCCTTTGATAATCAGCTTAACTTCCGCTTATTTAGGTTACTCATTAGCAAATATTCATACCTTTTGATATCAAACTTGTTTCATATAACTTATATAGGGGCGTCATCTCGGTAGTATATAATTTGGCAAAAATTAAGCTTTTTCAAAACTGCTCAAATAATGTTTTGAACCACGTGAACGTAATCTCCGCAAAAAGCTGAATCTTTTCATTTAAAAATTTTCGCTGCATACAGATACTTTTTTGAGTCGACACTCTACCCACATGTACCGGTACATGTACCTACTCTATGCTTCAAACCTGGGGAACAAGAGACAATAAACGAGGAGCAAGAGTAAGTAAACTTATATTAAACTCTATGGGTTAAACCATCTGAGGCGACCGCACAGAAACATTTAGATAGTGAGTTGTTAGTGACAAGCAAATTTCAATGGGTGAGTGATCCTACCACTGTTTCTGTGCGGTCGCCCCTGGAAGTTTGCCTTCAGTGCGCAACATTCCGGGAGACTGCAAAATTAACGGCGCTCCACCAGAAACCAATGCACGTCTGATTGTTTCATTGAATACGTGGTGTCGAGCTCATCTTCGCGGACTTAGCTTACAGCTTAAACCGTGTATTCCAGAAGCATCCACCTGATTCCTACAGTACATCCACAGATATGAGGGTGGAAAACAGGGAGACCGAGACGAAGGGCACAAGAGATTCGAAGTTGGCTATCATTGAGCTTCAAACTGATTGAGGTACCAGGCAAGGCATCCAGCCAGGCACCAGCGTCTTTAGATGAGACAGCCAATTATGGGAAAAGTCAGGTTAGTGCACTTCGAATGAACAATAATATACAATAGAAACTCAATAAATACTTATTAAGTGTAGCCAGGGCTGTTGAAAGCGTTCACGCCGGTCATCGGGTAATATAAAAGAAATAACACTTAGATGGCGTACTGAACAATAAAACATTTACAATCTTTATACAAGACATACCAGAAAAGAATAAACATAGAAGGGGTTCATCAGCAAAATGACCAGCTAGGTCGCGTTTCGGGTCCTTTAACATTTTGTACGCTCAAACCCTAGCTGGCGGACCCCCGCCAAAAAGGCGGACCCCAAACATGACTTAACAATGATAAGTCACTTAACAACAAAAGACGGGCTCTTGTTGACATTGAAATGGTGAATTGAAGCAACTGATCAAAATAGGCGTTTAGCTTTTAGTCCCAAGTTCGCTGTTAAGCTGAAAAGAAGGATGTTTCAGTTTGCGTAAGATTTGTCCACTCCTTTAACCCTTTCGTGACCAATGCGTGTAGAGCACGCCACACATGAATGGTGCAAAATCACCATGATTGGGGAGACATCAATAGAGCATATTTAGTTTATGCGTGCAGAGCACGTCATGGCGACTTTGGACAATATAATGAATTTTACTTTGGTCGCGAAAGGGTTAAGGCATCATCATTATATCTTGGCAGATCAGGGTCAAAAGCTGTTTTCTGAAATTGAAAAGAAGAGCAAGGGACAAATCTCTCATGTGTCAGTCTGCCCATTTGCAGATTAAATGAATCTTTAACTGAATAAGTTAATACATAGACTGGTTGGAGGTACACTTCAAGAATTATCGACAAAAAAGCTCGATGTAATTAGTTACATATCATTGAACAAAATTCTTGAAAGTGAGAAGAACATATAAACCTCGTTGACCATCAAAAAAATCTGATAGCGCTCTGCGATGGTGATTGATAAATCCAATGACCATGGAAAAAGATTGTGTAGCACAAAATTCACCGAGGTCTTTTCAGTTATAAATTACTAATCGAACGGGACACAGTTTGAAGTTTTTTGGTTAAAATCCAATGCTCTGATAAAGTAAAAAGTTCTAAGTCTGGAGCACAGTGAGAAGGAACATCGTTCAATTGAACCATAGTTCATTATGCTCGTGAGCTGGAACTGAATAGAGCTCGCGAGTCTGAAAATGAACACGAATTGTACCCCGATTGAAATTTTCTTGCACTTGTCATTCTCTAGTCTAGAGCCATAAGTAGTCTCTCTAGTCTTTGGCATGGAAAATCATCAGGTCATGAACTCATATCTTAATGCACATTTGAAAGTTTAGGTTAAAGCTAGTTTTGTCTCTGAAGATAAAGCACATTCCTCCTAAAATTGGCAAACGATACATTCTGGTAATTTTCAGTCTACCAAGGGTAGGAACAAGGTAGAATTGGATACGAGTCGATTTGTTGTAGGCAAAGGGTGCATATCATTATGAAAGTTTTCGGTCTCGTTCCTTGCAGACGTTCTCTAGCTGCCGGACTACACGGTAAACTGTAGAGTACGAAAGTTGACTGATTTTGAATACGAAAGCGATATACGAAAAGAGAATAACAAAGTGTACTAAAGTACCATTGTTCGTGTTCAAACACTGCGAAAGTGATTGGCTTTCCTATTGGATGATAAAGATAATCCAACAGGAAAGCCAATTGCTTTCGCAGTGAATGAGAACGAACAATAGTAATTTGTTACAATAATATACGAGTTCCTGCAGGAAGCGAGGCAAAAAGTTAGACTTTCACAAAATGATGTGCACCCTATGTCTACAACGAATCTGAACGACTGCCGAGTTCTAGTGAGTTCCTTTTCTTGTCAGACAGGATCAAAGAAAAACACATGTAAATCCAATGGGACAAAGATTGCATTTTTGGATGCAGTTTTTAGATTGCAGAGTCATAATTTGTGACATGGAATGTTTTCAGGTCATTTCCTATTATGTGCATGTGCTATTATCAGGCCTCTGATCGGCCATGTATCTAAAAATGTAGTTAAATATGGATAAAATTGCTCAAAATGTTAGTGTTTGCCGACATTAAGAGGCTCGCCAAATCTATATATGTTTGGCTTTATAGACAGGGGTGCATGAAGATGACCTGAAGACATCCCATGTGGAAAATTATGACTATGGGCTTAATACTTTTCGTTTTATCAGAGAAAACATAGAAAATTGAATTTCAGCCAAAAACTGCAATCTGCGTCCCATTGGATTCACATGCGTTTTTCTTTGATCCTGTCTGACAAGAAGAGGAATAAACTAGAACTCGGCAGACGTGAAGATTCGTAGTAGGCATAGGGTGCGCATCATTCTGTGAAAGTCTCATTTTTGGCCTCGTTCCCTACAGAAACTTGTTCTTGGCTGTCGGAGTATATCGTTATACTGCAGCATCGTGAAAAAACATCATAAAATATTTTCGTAATTTGAAATTATGGTTCTTCATTTTTTACATTTTACAAACGTCAATTTTTGGAGCGCATAATTCAATATTGCAAATATTGAAATAAGATGGCTACACGAAATTTATCATGTGAGTTTTGTCGCATTTTGAGATAACTGAAATGCTGGTAACAATAAAACATAATTGTTCAATATGAAAATTCGCATCGACTGTGTCCGTGTCCGAGAGGTTGCCTATAGGCTGATAGACGAGTGATCCCGACATACTGATAATGATGATCTGACTTCACTTTCATCGGTTATTCGCCTATTGGTCCGTTGTCAGGTGTCCCTGGAGTGCCGACAGGTGACGCATGACATAAAATTAACGCTGTGAATTTACGCTGCTCTAGCGCCGTCACTTTCAGGATTGGTTGACCTTGACGCTAGCGGCGTCAATAATCCTTTGCAAATTTTATTCATTGACGCGTTCATTCATTTGTTTTGGTATATTTTCGTATGCATTTGTATGCCTTTCGTATGTGATTTCAAATATGGTATGCTTTACATGCTAAAGACATACCAGCACAATGTTAAAGGAAGGCATCAATGATGTCTAAAGTATGTTGATTTAAGGCCTTTTTGGTAATAAAGATCACAATAATGTTAGTACTGTTCTGCAAGTAGTGAGATAATGACATTCAAGAGTCAAGCTTACAATACTGAATTCGATTTTGATACATGCAAGTCTAAAGCATTTCATAAATAATCAATAAGGATTCAACCATCAACAATTATGCATTATGCAATTTTGGAACTAAGCATGTTATCAATCCGAAATAAAAACACATTATAATTCATGAAAGCAAAAATAGTTATGTTTGAGATATATAAGTCAACATGGTTTTACAAAAGATATCGTTTGAATGAACTGATGTCAATCAACTTGGTTCATTAAGTAGAGTAAACCAATTGTCCTGTTAATGTTACTAGGCAAGTAGCAACGACGACATACTCATAGAGCATGAAATTCTAACTATATAATAAAAAATTTAATTAAATGCCACGCTATCAAAAAGAAATATTCACGACTGGTATCACTGAAAAAGGTAAGTTGACAGTAGTATGCAATATACACGCATTTTTTGCTCTGAGACTTAAAGCTCTTCATTCGAAACAAATACGAATGAGGACCGATTTGCATAGGGTCTCGTCTATAAAACACAACAACAAGTCGTATTTCATTGTAAAACAGCCAATCACAGATAGAATAGTTCGTATCGCTACCTACCAATCACATACGGAAGTAGGTGAGGCTTCGTATAAAAAACATACCAATTCTCTGTAAGCATACTAGAATCTCGTATCAAATGTTAGTTTCAAATTGTATGTGGATTTGGTATATGTGTGTATGCAATTTTCGTATCCAGCGATTTACAGTGTACCATTGATTGACTGTTGAAGCATCAACGGGAAACAGGACTACTACATATTTTGACTGTCAAATTCATAATGTTCTCAAATTCAATGTTGGTTTATGATAGATAGCACATTATTGACAGTCAATACAAATATCCGTGTGAGTAACAAAAACTTCCAACTTTCAAAAGTGTACCGAACAGTCAAAAACGCTTTTCTGGCAACAATTAGTACTGGCAAAACACAGAGCCTACTGTATGCACGAAGTGCCCCGATTATCGCATTTTCTACCTATGGCTCTAATTATTTTTCGTCTACAGAGTCCCCTTATCATCAAAATAATGAAAATTTACAACTGTGTTTCAGGAAAAATATGAGGAAAATAAATGGAAATGCACATTCTACGAGGAAACTGATAAGTAAGTTTCTACATTATATTATATACATTTATAAACTTATTTGAATCTGAAAAAGCTGAATGCTCCCTGCTGAGCGTTGCACTTGAGTTCTTCATCCCGAACGGTGTACGTGTGAACTCGTATTTCGTGTCGTGAGTCACAGATGCAGTCTTTGGCATGTCACCTACGTGTACCGGGATCTGCCAATACCCGCTCGTCCTATTTAGTTTTGAGAAGTATCTATTATTTCCTAGTCTGCCTGCTATGTCTTCGACGGTCGAATTCTGGCAATCTATTTAGTTTCCTATAATCAATTCATAGTCTGTTGCTACTATTCTGTTCCTAGCAATAATCGGACTGGTGTAAGGTGAAGAAGAATGCCGGATAATTCCAACTCTCAGCATTTCTTCCAAGTCACTTCTCAGGCTGTCTGTCAGACCTTAAGGAACAGCGTGCGTCCTCGAGACGACGGGCTATTCCCTGGGTGACCTGGATGACCCTGTGCTCTGCAACCGTGTATCTCCCTAGCCTGTAAGAGAAGGCTGTATCAAAATTAGTGAGTGAACTTCACATCACTCATGATCAACAGTGAGATCCGCTCCCACCGCAGAATTAAATATTTTGTTTATCTGCTTCGGTTTGCTGGAAGTGTGATTAATACGAAATCGACGGCACATCGAGGAACTATTAAGTGAGCAAGAAGGAATTCCTAATACCTTACAGAGATAGGAAAAAAAGTCGTGTGTCGCTTGCGGATTAATGTGAGTTCCAGCAAAGTGCTTCGATTGCCAAAATTCCTTCAGATTCGAAGAACTTAGATCACTGCGCACAAGTTTTCTCCATAATGTTGGCCCTTCCGATCATTATTGAAAAAGGTGGCAGGCGTACGAAAATTAGTTCACTTGATGATTTCGCCATCGACTTCTCAGCCAGTCCTCACTGTATGGTTCATACATTGGATCGAATGTTAGCTAGACGATGTGTGTTTTGGTGTGTGAGAAGTGATATCACAGCACGCACGCATCTCTCACTGGCTCTAGTGTCCTCTGCTGACAGCTTATTGTTTGTTTTTTCCAATAGCAAGTGATACACGAATTATCCATTCGAGAAGGAGCAAGTTGTCTAATTCTGTGATGTGCCATTTCGATGCTAAGGTTACTTACAATTCTTCCTTTCTAGGAAATCGAAGCGCAGATGAATCTATTTATGTGGCTCCGACTATTGACAGTCTCTTACATTGAGAGTTTCAGCTTCGGGTGATGGTTAGAGTGGAATTAGATACCTTCTTTGTGGTCTTCTATCTCGCTGTCATTTATGACGGCTACAGATCCAGTCATAATTTCGGCTTGGCATGACCCGTGGTTATTGTTGATGACTTCGTCTTCAACGTCTGTGAAGATTCTCGTGAACTGTTCGACGCACGTAAAGTTAAGTCCAGGGGCCTGTTTCATTTCATATAATTGTCAGCTGCTTATAACTTTCATAAGTCAACCATCGAAAATGTTCATAAGCCTTTTGACAACTTGTTGCATATAGACTTTTAGTTATAAGTTCATTTTCATAGGCGATTTCATGACACTTATGAAGATCTTCATGAACGTTACAAAGAGCAATCACAATTTTTGTCAGTCCATCCATCGCTACCGATCTATTTTTAGCGCTGACAGACACCAATTTCTCAGAAACCGCGAGTACAACAAGCATGAGTCTCATCATTTATTGCTGTGCTGAAGTGTGAGTCTGTGATACCCTAGCGATGTCGCAGAGAAATATCCATTTTTTGACATACTTATCACATCGTTGAAAAGATGTTCGTTAAGTGTCAACAAATCGATGAATAGTTCTAGAAACCGTCGATTTGTGCATTGTCGGGTGGTTAAGGGACAAGGGAAATTACTCGTTCCTCTGAGTTTGGCAATACAAATGGAGATAAAGTTCATAGAAAGGAAATCTCGTTATTAGGAGTGATATTGAGGATTGGGCAACATTATTGGATCGCTAATTATACAGACACACACACACATATACACACACTCATGCAATCACCGACAATCACAGCAACTCAAGATAATTCAACAGACCGACGAGCACTAAATCTTCAGCGACTTTCCCACTTCAAATCATTCAGCAGCCTGGAACATCCATCATCAGCAAGCGGTCAGCATCGCAGCATCGCATGATTATTGACTTGACGTTATTAAGGATATGTTGTGTCATGGGTAGGATCTAGAAGCCCAAGCTGTGTAGGAAAATGTTTTTTATGTTTTCATGTCTTTTTAAAACAGTTCACTTTATTCAATCGTTTTGTATCGCTTTCAGTAGCTGATCAATTTGTTAAATGAATCGACAACCTCAAGGCAGCTTTGATGTATGAAGCAAAACACCTGCAATGTCGCCTATATGCAATTCGCAAGTTTGTTGTTCCGCATGTTTGTGCGAATCATGGTAGCTAACATAAATCTGCTTTCACTTTGGAAGGAAATATCGCACCTGATCAATCAGCTCATATCATACTTATCAATTGCCAGAATTTCGTTTAGAGTTTAAACTATATTTGTTTGAAAAGTGGGTTGTATAAACCCTGTTTGAATAACTGTCTTGTACATCTGGTTTTGAACATCAAGAAATCGATTTTAATACATAGTTTTATATCAAGTTTATCTTTCATTCCTTTGACATGAGAAAATTGCATCCTATAAAACGTTGATGTGTATAGTTATGAGTAGGAATCGGATTATATGCTTTTTAATTTCAGAGAAATGTGCTTTACACTTGCCAAAATATGCTACATGTCTTTATGTATTTGTGTAAATAAAAAACTACTATAAAAACTACTATAAAAACTACTATTAAACTACTATTAAACTACTAGTACAATAATTAACTATGTATTCAAATCTAATGCACATCATATCTATTTAATCAAGCTACAGAATTCTGTAACCCGAAATAGGGGAAATGATAAAACGATGAAAATGTAATAAAAAATCAATCAGACACAATCGCAATAGACAGCTAGCTTTGACGAATAAGTGTTTGATCAAAGATTCTTCTGAGAAAGATTCTCGTCGAATGGAGCGTAGATCACGATCCATGGTAAAACTGCGTTCCATTGATGAAGAAGTAACTGGTACGAATTTCAATTTGAGACTTTCAAGTGGAGATAATAACTGCGGACATACGGACAGATTCGCTGATTGTCCTTCCAAAACGGCATAGATTTGACGAACAATGAAAACCAGAATTTTTTTTAAAACATTTTCCAATTTGATGACTGCTGAGCTCCTTTCAGGCAAATCTGATTGAATGCCTTCAATGTAAGAAATCTACTCTGTGAGTGATGCAGTGTCAGTTTGAAGCTTCTCAATAACTGAAGGTAACATTCCGAAATTTTGATAAATCAGCGCGTGTTCCTACAAATCATGTACTCTGCAGCATGCAGCCGTTTGAATTCACGATAGCTTTTAAATCTTCAATTGAATTGGAAAGAACTAATATTGAACGATGTTGATTTTATTTTAGTTATTTGTTACAATTAATTTCTGTTAACATCCGTTAACTATCTTCAGTTATAAATGGAAGGAAATTAACGGGTTCAGTATAAAATTCAAAATTCACACCGACGTCTATGTACAAAAGTCTATGTCATGATAATATATAAGCTGAATATAAAAGAAGGGATGGGCTATGAAACAGGTAGCATCGGGTTACATAGTATCAATCGCATCTTAATGATGACCTGACTAGATAGGAAAACACTTCTTCAATCATTCGTTTTTAACACAATCTTTATACAGTATCCTTTACTGCTTGTGACTCTTGTTCTGTCGTCAATTCAGCTAATCTTGTACCATCTTCTCGACAACTCCTCTCCGCTTCATGCCACAGACCCCAAATACGATTCACTTTGTAGCGTGAACTTAGACTTTTAAAAGAGTATTCTGAAGGACATTTGTTGATTGTTGATCTTTTGGAGTAGATGCAGATCTCCGCTGTGGGCATTGGAGGGCTGGTGATTTCTGTTTGGAATATCGGAGAGGTGAAAATAGGTCACAATAGACATTCACATAAATGGCCGCAGATTGAGCCTCAAGCATGCAAAGTCTAGCGAAATCTTTAGCTTCATGAACATCAAAGATGCGAGCGAACGGTTGAATGGAATCAATATATGACTCGGCGACGTGAATCTTTTTGAAACAGTTATCAGGTTGCACATTATTTCATGACAGAAGATGATAAATGACCAAGTGATTGATGAGAATTGCATGCACACATCTTGACAGCAGAAGTGAAGTGACTCGAGAATGATTATTTGGTGAGAAAATTGAAAACTTAGCGACAGTTTTTCAGTATTAATTTTTGCATGAAATGTTATCCATTATTGTTAATTAGGCGTGAGCAGATGTCACGCTATCCAATTACTGACGACAAGACAATACTTTTCAAAATCGCATTAAGCTTTTTCAAATGGCGGCCCGGAAAAGTCAAACACTGTACAAGAGGCATAATAGCCATTATTCCTTTGATGCACGAAACTGGTTTAGCAGTTACAGAGATCGCAGGCAAATTAAGGAATTTGCTACTAACTTCATTTCTGAGTTGATTACCGCAATCATATTCACGTTTGAAGTTTACATTCGAACATATAACGATGTTCTGTGTATTTTATGGTCATAGTGAAAAAGTACGCATTTTTCCAAGATAATTTTGTTTTCATTTTTGGGTCAATAATTCTTCAAGAAATCTCCTATTGTCCGATCATTTTAATGCCTTCTTATTTTCATCGTCTGTATGTGATCAGGGACCAGACCCGAGATGTTTCTGGTGATCAACATGACAGGCGCAAGGGGTGGTGGCTATAGAGGGCTGGGACATCCGCGAAAAATGTCTTTTACTCTCAGCTGCTCCGAACCTTTCAACCAGACATATTGATCACGGAATATATTCTAATTCATCGATAGGCTATATTAAATAATACAAAACTACGAGTAATATTTCCTAAACATTTTCAATCACCATCCACGTGTCTCTTTGTCACATGATTCTTAATTGTGCATGAATGAAGTACAGTTCAGTAGCCTTCAGCGAGTTTAGGGATGCAGAGTCCCAGTAATTAAACAGCACTCCACGAATATAGATTGTTCAATAAGCTTCTCGGTTTACTGTTGATGCGATGAATAATGGGAATTTTTCATTAGGACTTATTGAGTCCTAGGATAACTTATTGAGTCGGAGAATAATTTAGCCGGCAAAATTAGCCTTTCATCGCTTGCGCCTATCTATGCCATGAATATCTTCAGAATGCTCAAATTGTCACGTTTCCATAAAAATATAAGAAATTCAATCCATATGTCCGACAATTCTTGCCTACATCACATTTTGCTTGATTTCTGTCAGTATGACAACTTGACCGCAAGATCCAAAGAGCATCTCCGCGACAACTTCGCCAGACGGGTCGGTCAGAAACATGCGACTTGTGCCTCAAAGCGACCCTCCGGGTTCTCGGATAACCTGGCATGTGGTAAAATAAGACAAAGATGCGACCAATCAGGCAAGATTATGCTTGTTTCAGTCCTCGAAGCCTCGCTCACCAATACAATACACGGAGAGGCTGCCGGTTTTCCTTTGAAATTATGCCTCCAGGGAAGGATTTCAGCGATGGATCTGCGAGTATATTTAACACTCTTAAAATCATTCTTGCATGCGGAAAGTCTAAGGAAATCGCTTGCTGAAATCGTGACTAAAAATGTAAAAAGTTAGAACATGATACATAGCAGCGATGAAACCGGGTGCTAGGGTGACGGGCACCATCCGGTGACCCAGTCAGTCACCCGGTTTTTGTTTTTAGATTTTACTCCTTTTGTAGCCATAGGGCAGATGCTGCTAAAAGTGTGATGCGTAAAATACAACTTTTATTTACAAGAAAACCACACCATTGGTCGTTTAGACTGCCAGCAATTGACAGAGATCATTGAAAAATTAAATCAATTCAGTAAAATTATGGTAATTTTGATTGTAAATGACTGTATATTTGAAAATGTAAGTCTTTTTGCATGTAGGCCTATGTTAATTTCGGTCCACTTTGGTTACTATAACTTAGATACATAGCGACAAATGCGTGAGGCGGGACATTGCCAGAGGATTTTGGTTAGATCTAAACTGAATTGAAATAGCTGTGGATGGTTCAAATTAATTTCACTTCCCCTGAACGAACTGCGTTGCTAGTGAAAGGTATTGCAAATTGCAATCTTCTACAACCGCTAAAATAATGAATGACATAATTATTAGTTCATTGTGAAGCGTCTTTCAGGCAAATGAAATTATATATCATGATAATGAGCCTAATACTTTAATCATGCAAAATATATTCTAGAGACATCTAGTATAATTAGTGGCTGTGCTGACATTCTATGCCTAGTGCGGTCGTAGCTATAATTTTGCGCGCATGTACGACTACAGATTGCACACT
Organism: Prostheceraeus crozeri; assembly: GCA_907163375.1. Classification (NCBI taxonomy): domain Eukaryota; kingdom Metazoa; phylum Platyhelminthes; order Polycladida; family Euryleptidae; genus Prostheceraeus; species Prostheceraeus crozeri. Next base: position 108,046 of record CAJQUW010001495.1, on the reverse strand, counting down.
TAATTAAGTAAACCTGTTGAACAAATGTCATTTTTGAGTGTTTGATACATAGTCCCAAAAATCTAATTGACGCTTCCTTACATCAACTTGCTTTAATTTTTATCAATAATCATCTAAGTGCATACAGTTCATCAAAAACGTCCACTGATAGACAAACGCTTAAAAAATTGCCAAACCGGAAGGATTGACGAAAAATAAATCTTTGCTTCCTATGAAATAATCATGTCAAATTACAAGAATGGACGAAAGCTGACTGATTTTCAATACGAAACCGATGTACAAAACGAGAATAACAAAATGTACGAAAGCAGTATTGTTCGTGCTCATGCACTACGAAACCAATTAGCTTTCCTATTTGATGATAAAGATAGTCCAATAGGAAAGCCAATCGCTTTCGTAGTGCATGAGCACGAGCAATAGTATTTTCGCATACATTTTGTTTTTCTCGTTTTGTACACTGTAAATCGCTCAATACCAATCGTATGCGAAGGATGCATACCACAATATTTTTTTGGTATATTTCTGTATTCTCTTGGTATATATTTGTATGCCTTTCGTCTGTTATTTCAAATGTGGCATGCTTTACATACTAAAGCCATACTAGCACAATGTTAAAAGAAAGCATAAATCATTTCCAAAGTATCTTGATTTCAGGCCTTTTTTCAATAAAGATCACACTAATGTTACTACTGTTCAGCAAGTAGTGAGATAATGACATTCGAGAGTCATTCTTTCAATACTGAATTCTATTTTAATACACGTAACTCTAACGCATTTCATGAATAATCAGTAAGATTTCAACCATCAACAATTATGTATTATGTAATTTTTAAATGAAGCATATTATCAATCCGAAATAAAAACACATTATAATTCATGAACGCAAGAATAGTCATGTTTGAGATATATAAGTCAACATGATTTCAATAGCGATATCTTTTAAATGAAATGATGTTTATCAACTTCGGTCGTAAAGTAGAGTTAAATAAACGTCCTGTTAATGTTGCCAGACAAGTAGCATCGACCGCGTATTCGTGGAGCATAAAATTCACAATAAATCCAATGTACTCAAATATCACTCTATCAAACAAAAAATATTCACCACTTGTATTACCAAAAAAAGTTATTTGACAGTAGTATGTAATACATACATTTTTGTGCTATGTGACTTAAAGCTGCACATACCAAATGGATACCAGAGGCATACGAATAAGGATGAATTTGCATCGGGTCTCGTATATAAAACATACCAACAATTCGTATTTCAGTGTAAAACAGCCAATCACAGATAGAATAGTTCGTATCGCTACATACCAATCAAATACTAAAGTAAGTGAGATGTGGTATGAAAAACATATCAGATCTCTGCAGACATACCAGAATCTCGTATCAGATGTTAGTTTCAAATTGCATGTAATTTTGGTATATGTTTGTATGTAATTTTCGCATCCAGCGATTTACAGTGTACATCGGTTTCATAAGTAGCTTTGGTACCGTACAGTTTCCAGTGTAGATTAAAATCACAATATATATGGGGTCACAAGCTAAATGACACTGAACAAAGCAGAACATACGTTTCATAGTGACATGGATGTTAATCCACATTTTATTGCACCACTAATATTGGTTTTAAGGAAAAATATGACAAGAACAATTAAGTAAAATTTTATTGCACGATATTTCGTATAACACTTGATTACGTCTAAAATTAGTCCTAACAAGTTATCTGAAAGTAAATAATTCTGATAAAATTTTTAAAGCGAAAACTTTAATACTCTGTGCGTCGCGTCTCTCTCGCTCTCTCTCGTTGGTTTTCTGCAAGTGGTGGTTTTTTGGTCCTTGCTTGCTGGTTTCGGAGCCTCCTCGCTGAAGTTTGGTATCGTCGTACTCGTCGCGTTGTTCTGCATCTTTTGGTTTTCGTTTCGCCTGGATTTATCCACACAGTGATTCCCTATAGTGATCTTCTCTATATCCATCAGTTTTGCGTCGGTCTGCGCATGCGCATATCTCATGCCATCGCTTTAGCGCCTACACTTCGTATTCTACACGTCCTTCCTTCGTCTCCAGCTGACCGTCTTCTATTCTTCCAAATGACGATTCTGAGAAAGTGGAGTTCCTGCATGAGCTGACGGAGGTGTTTAAGTCAAACTTCAATCCCTTTAACGATGCCACACTAACTGAATTGCGTAATGAGAATTGGGAGATAAAAATTGAACCCGCAGACGTATATCAACTTCTAAGAAGCCTCAAATTCAAGCAATCTACAGGTTCTGACAATATCCCTGCGCGATTGTTGTTTGAAAGTGCGGACATTATTTGCTCACCTATAGCTGATATTTTTCGATGCTCAATAACATCAAGAACTTTCCCTACATTCTGGAAGAATGCGGTTGTTCGTCCCATCCCTAAGAAATCCACTCCAACGGTAAATGACTTTCGGCAAATTTCCCTGCTGCCTATTGTTGCTAAAGTATTTGAAAAACTAATTTTGAATTCAATGAAAAGCACGTTCTTGAGATTTTTTGGCAATAATTAGCACGCCTACCGTCCATTAGCATCGACTACTAGTGGGCTCATAGACATACACAATAGTATAACAGCCTTCATGGAAGACCCGAGCAATATTGGTGTAAGGTTGACATGCCTTGATTTTTCTAAGGCTTTCGACAGACTACAGTTCAATCGACTAATTAATATCCTCTCGGCTCAAAAACTTAACTCTGGTTTTCTCTTGTGGATGAAGTCCTACTTAGAGGGTCGGTGTATGAGAGTCAGTGTGGATGGTGAAATTGGTCCCTTGGTGCATATACCGTCAGGCGTTCCTCAGGGCTCGGTATTGGGCCCCTTTATGTTTTCATTATTCATAGCCACACTAGAAGTTGAAGGACAAAACGTCAAACTGGTAAAGTACGCAGATGATCTTACTCTCATCGAGTCTTGTACCAGAGCAAATCCAGAACAGATGAATATATCTACTATCATTGGTTGGAGTGACGAGAACATGATGCAGCTAAATCGCGAGAAGTGTCAGCAAATTGTTATACAACGCTCAAGGAGCTCTAGTACAGTAATCAAATACGACAATATCGAAGTCACATCGTCAGTCAACATCCTTGGTGTAATAGTGAGTAACGACTTGAAATGGAATAAACATTTTGATCGTGTATTGCTATCTGCTTCTCGACGACTCCATCTTCTACGTGCTCTGAAGCCCTTTGTTAAAAAGAAGCAGCTGTTAGAAGTTTTCAATGGTTCCATTATGTCTGTTCTCACGTATGTGTCACCACTGTTTTGTACTTTACCAACATCGATAGAACATAAGATTGAAAGAATTGTAAAACGTGCACATTGCATCATTTGTGATCCATCATGTACATGTTCGCTGCTACCTAACTTTTGCAACTTCCGTAACAAACTGGCGCGTAACTTCTTTTATAGTTGTAAATCCTTATTGCACCCACTGAACTATTGTGTTCCTCCTGTTTTGCCACGTAGTGGAAAATATTTCTTGCCTCACTTCTCTACGAACAGAAGGCAGAATTCATTTTTCCCTTGGATGAGTATCAAACTCAATGGTGAATACTGCGATCTCAATCAATAATAATGATCTCGTCCTTTTATGAGCTTTGAGAAATTGACCGTCCATTTTGAGCACCATGTGAATCATTTTAATTTCTGTTTGAAACGCATAAACTTTGTGTAACTTGAATTTGTGATTTCCATTTCTTGAGAATATACGCCTTATTATTATTATTATTTACTCTGGTAAGAGTCAGTGGAGGAAATGCCCATACAATCAGAGGAAATAATTGCTGTAAAAATATTTGTAGGTCATCTGGGCTCGAGACTGTTCTAAAACTACAGCAACGTGAAGTGACGTCAGAGGGAAGATTTAGGAAGCTGGAATTTGCAAAGAGAAACAATTAAAAAACGACCTTTGTTCACCATGTCACCACGAGGATCAAGACAGTAGTCATAGCAACGGTAAATAGTGAAAAATAGTGCTGACTGCATTGGAAATGGATTTCCCTAATGTCACTGCAGTAGGTAGAAAATGGACGATGGTCAGCCGAAGACGGCAGATGAAAATCGTCTCATCACGCCTTATGGAAATGGTCTCAAAGGGGCGAGTGACATGGAAGATGGATGATGGAAGACTTCTTTTCCTGTGTGACAGCTGCCTAGCAGTCAGCTACAGTCCATATCCATTTCCTTCGAATCGTTTCTATTTTCTAAATTCACGACATATCGTTAGGAAGAATGAGTGACCGTTAATGCTGAAAAGCTGATTCCTTTGTCATAATAGCCACAGAATTGTAGTCTTTATAGCTGTAGGTCTAACCTGTAGTAAATGGGCTACAAAATATAACTACAGCTGTGTTCGAAGTCATCCTGTGTGATGGAAAAGTAAAAAGTATGACCAAAGATGGTCTAAACAATCCAGATTTTCTAAATCAGTTTGAGTGTAATCGACATCTTCATGATCACATCACAAAGACTGTGCGAGGCCAGTTCTTGTGTTTGTTTGCTCGGCTAACATGAAGTGATCAGTCTGATGTTTCGAATTTTCAGAAGTTGGAGTACGGAGGGATGTCAAGTTCGGGTTTCCAACGATCCTAATTTCACCGTTTGTGAGTGCACTCACCTGACAAATTTCGCAATTTTGATCGATCTACATGATATTTCGGTGTGTGTTTCTACATGACTTAATCGATGCATTTCTATGTAACTTTAAAATGAATTGGTCTTTCTTTCAGTATTCTGAAGGTGTCCAGCAATCATTAGAGGCAATAACTGTCATTGGATGTCTCATTTCAATCTTGAGTCTGTCTGGGACTGTTATAATATTGTTGTGGTTAAAGTAAGTTGGGTTTTGGTCCGGTTGTCTCAATAATCACGCCAATCTTGAAATGTCCTTCACTGCTTAATAAATTTCATTAGCGATTTTTCTGTAAAGAAGCTCAGTTTATGGAGTCTTGCCATATTTACTTTCTTCATTGTACATGTATTTGCTATAATACTCATGAAACATTCAACAATTGAACACACAAAATGCATGAGCGGAACACTGTTATTGCGACGTATAAATAAATCATTGACAACCTCAGAATGGTTTTCAAAAAGGTCTAAAAATGCAATAAAAGAATCATGCTAAGTCTGAAGATCAATCTTCTGCATGTATAGGGATTGAAAGAATGTGATGAATCAAATTTTGCTCAGTAAACACGTTTTTTTACCTATTTAATAAATTTTTCGATGATATCAACTTTTCAGTGCCTATTCAAAGTACATCAAAGTGCACAGTGGCCGTATGTTTTCAGCTTCTCCTCTTGTTTCATGCCGAGCTCTCATCTTTAGTTTATAGATAAAAATAAAAATAGATTATAAGTTTTGATTGATTTCCGGTCCCCTCAACCTTTTGAGCCCGAAACCAGATTTGTTACACTGTTCCAATTACCCATGATGTGTGGTGCACGTCATTCCCTCATAAATGCAATTCCCTACATGCTGAGTGAACAATGAGACAATAATACTGCGATGACATGCAGTGGACGTCATTCATGAATAGTTGCGGCAATGTTGCCCGGTGTAGGTCGAACACTTACGTAAGTGCTCACATGACGCGCATCGCTCGTCATCCGGTCTCAAGTTTAAGAAATGGTTGTAAGTAATACTCATCCTCCTCTGAACTAGGGTGTAGATCTCTGTGTTTCATGTATTCATTTATATTCATGCGTACTAGACTTTACTGTTACCTGCTACCGCCTCCTACGACGACTGACGTCCTGAGCTCGTTACTCGATGTTCTCCCAACATTCTGCAGCTTCCTTCTTCATCGTCCGCATCCAAGTGGGCTTAGGTCGACATCTTCTCCTTGACCCGTTTGGTTTCCACTTATATGTTGTCCGTAGACTGTGTGACTATCGTCTCAAGGTGTGTCCGAGTCATCGCCATCTCCAGTTCATTAACACTTCATACAACCATGGCACTAGACTTTAAGTAATAAAATTTATTACTCGATTTTCCACAAGAGTAGTTGTTAAATTTTTCTTTCTTCCGCTCCCTGGATTCTTCGAATTTTTTAGCTGAGTCGTGGTTTAATTTGATCAGTTCTATGGTGAAATTACTTGAACAGCTTTTCCTCACGCAATCGCTATATAGCTTTCAAAAGCAGTCCCGCATTTAACTTTATTATTCCAATAATTACGCAAAATTAAATTCACGCCCTAATGTAAATTCATGGCAGAGACTATGGAACGTTTTGAAGATTCAGAAATCGATAGGTTGATGAATCATACGCAAAAAATTCATCGGGAAACATAATTTGCTGAAAATATTGATTCGTGATGCACGATAGAATTTTTTGACAATCTACATCAAAGTCTTTGCTTAGAAGCAGCAACAAAAATAATGAATATTTAGAATTCATAAGGACTCATACAAAACTTGCAGTCTTACCTATGCTGATCGCACCGATAATAAAATCCTGATGATCAAACAATCAGCATTAATAGCAATCTGCAAGACTGGAACCCGTCACTGTGGAGAAGGTAGCGCATGTCACTAGCCAGTAGACCATCAACGCAGATGACAGTTGCGAGTTGAATTATCAATGCTACTTAAAGGGGCAGTCCCACAGAACAGCATTTCACTTTGTTAGAAGTGCAAACTGATTCAAAACGATGCCACATGCAGGAACTTGCTAATTGGACAAAAAGAAATTTTTGATATCTTGCAGAGAAAGGAAAAGTAGTCGTGCGCCGCTTGCGGATTGCTGTGAATTCCTCCAAAATGCTCCGATCGCCACGATTGTTTTCAGATTCAAAGAATTCAGATCATTACGCAAAAGTTATCTCGATAATGCTGGTCCCTCCGATCAATATTAAAAAAGTTAGCAGGAGCACGAAAAAAAGGTCCACAAACTTCTCTGTAGAACTTGACATCGACTATGTATGTCTCTTTGCTGTGAAAGCCGGGTGATAACAATCACTGAAACTTTTCACAATTTGTCGTGTTGGATGTTGAACTGACTGCTCATTGTTCGATTACTATTGTATTATGTCAGCAGGTTGTGCCATTTCATTAACGTTACATGTTTCAATGTTTCCTTTGGAATCGATATCAAGTGTGCTGCCCTGCCCGTCGTGAAATGAACCCAGTGAGGCCTAAATTCAGTCTGCTCCGGACATTACCTGTGGGTGTGAGTGTACTGTATACTGCGTGTACGGCAAGCTTGTCAACATATAAAAGTTCGATTTTAACAGATAAGTCCTGGCTTTTATGCGAGTATTAATGACTGAAATTGATTAAATAGGCTGGTTTATGGACAGATATAAACAAATCATCCGCTGAAAACCGGTCCACAAAGATAGTGGGTTAGGCTACATTGCTAGTAGGCCCTACACATGACAGTTACTCTAAGCTTACTATTCGCAGTTTTGCATGGGCTGAACCTAGGCAAAATTATCGTTTGTTACCTAGGCAAATTACCTAGGCAATATTATTGTTTATTGACCTTTACAGCCCAAAGGATATGCCTAGAGATGCGAAATCCGCAAAAACACAATTTTTCCTTTTCAGTTAATCTGAGCGAGTTAGAGAATAATTTCAAATACTTTTTCTATTGCGGTTTCCGTGCGGATACAGCACGGATAAAATATGTAGAATTTTTGCGCATGTGGATTGGATGAGGACTACAAATTTCGGACTTTGCGGATGCGGATCTGAATAATTAAGTTTTTTCCACCTTTGGTGACATGGAATGACTTCAGTCATTGTCGTTTGCACACGCATTGGTTACAGTATTGATTGCTTTTCGAGATCATCAGCACTTCGGAAATCAAATGCATTGTTTCAGATAAAATCGGTTCTACTGCACGAAATTTAGCAATTCGGAATGTGTTTTGATTGCCATATCATGCTGAACTCAGAAATATTCTCAGTTTGAGTTGATGTTAAGGACCATTAAAGATGAAATCACAAAATCGCCTGTAGATTCGTTTCGAGGTATGCTGTAATATCACTCGGTTGAGGATAATTTCCAATGGATTATGAAAATTAGTCATGCATCAAATGGAAACAAGAATCGCAAGTCTGTCGGTACAAGATCAATTTTTATTATTTTCTTTCATGTCGTCTACAGGCTTTGCTAACGGTCCAATATTATTCATATTCAAACCGGTGACATGTCCCATTTGGATCTTTATATTTGCGTGAAAAATATACGGCATTGCATGGACAACTCGGCCTGATGGAAGGAAGGCTGCGCGTCTAATGTGCTTCCGAGTATGAACGAGGTTCATTAATTAATTTATTTCATTTGCATCAGAAGTTATCTCAAATTAAAGACAGGGAAGTCCTGAACTAGACCCGCTGTCAGAGTTCAGACTGGTGACATCACAGAATTAAACAGGTCGTCTCTTCTTCTGTTTGACTAGAAAGGAAACATTGAAACATGTAACGTTAATGAAATGGCACAACCTGTTGACATAATACAATAGTAATCGAACAATGAGCAGTCAGTTCAACATCCAACACGACAAATTGTGAAAAGTTTCAGTGATTGTTATCACCCGGCTTTCACAGCAAAGAGACATACATAGTCGATGTCAAGTTCTACAGAGAAGTTTGTGGACGATTTTTCGTGCTCCTGCTAACTTTTTTAATATTGATCGGAAGTCCCAACATTATCGAGAAAACTTTTGCGTAATGATCTGCATTCTTTGAATCTGAAAACAATCGTGGCGATCGGAGCATTTTAGAGGAATTCACAGCAATCCGCAAGCGGCGCACGACTACTTTTCCTTTCTCTGCAAGATATCAAAAATTTCTTTTTGTCCAATTAGCAAGTCCCTGCATGTGACATCGTTTTGAATCAGTTTGCACTTCTAACAAAGTGATACAGTTAAACAATCTATTTCTGTGGGTGCCATGCTAGTCATCTATTGTCGTCTCTAGGCAAGAGAGGACAATAGCATAGATATCTGATCTCTATGGCTGACACTTTTCGATCCATGATGAGTCAGAAAAACAACAAACAATGGAAGCTTCAATAATCGAGGTTTGTGCGTCTTCAGACAATAGCAATTTAGGGAATGATGATAAATAAAAGTGCAGTGATCTCAAGCTTATCATCTTCTAACTGTCTGTAAAAAGTGTCAACTTCAGTTGCGTCTTGTAGTTTCCCTGCACCACTGAGTGCATCAGATACTCAGGAATACATGAATGTTTTTTCTATTTAGTAATTTCAGGTTAATGAACGGCTGAACTCATCAGGATAATTTATGATTTCAGCTCATCAAATACAGCGGCGATCTCATTTTCATTGCATGTTTAAGCTGATTATGTCAGCTCCAGAACGGGTGAGGATTTCCGGAGCAGAGAGTCTATCACAAGCAACCGAATCATTTTAAATCTAACCATTCCGCAATTGATCAGCCCTCATCAAAGTTAATTTTGAGATCAAACAAATGCGGTGCTCAAGTTTTTCATTTCATGTTTAAGCTGATGATGTCCTCCCCAGAACGAATGTTACATCCTGGAGCTGACAATCTATGATATATTTCTCTTCATAGTGAAAGCATCCGAATCATTTTACAGAGATGCCGGAAACCGGCCGTGATTTTCGGGCAGGTTCGGAAATGCATGTATATATTTTATATGTTAAGTTTGTGTGTGAAAGTGGGTAAGATCTTTATTCCTGCATGTTTGATCAGTCAGCGTTTGATTCAACGTAGCAAAGTGCGTCAATGTAACAAAATTAAAGGAAAACAAAAACAAGCTAACGACTAGTTAATTTTTAGTAGGTGCAAAATTTGATTTGAAAGAAAAAAATTATATCCTAAAATGTCTGAAAATTTAAAAATACTTGCTAGAAGGACAAACAACGGTTCTCCTCTCCTCACGTGTAATGGATCGGCGAGTAACTCGTTCAGTTCAAAATCACTTATATATTGAAAAGATTCTATTTAACGGTCTGCCCATTCAGATGATGAGAGGACAGGTGTGTGTCCAATCAAAATACCAGATCTAGCTAAAACAGCGGGATTACGCTATCTAAAATCTGCCAGGTGTGCAAGAAAATTAATATTAGTTCCTTAAGCTAAAACGTGAAAAAAATTCTACAAAATATGCATGCAAAATATTTGATTATTTTTAATGAGGTCATCAACAGGAAGCTGGTCAGGACGATCGCGTTTCGACCGCTTAATCCTGGACGTTCAAACCCGACCAAGCGCGGTCCTGTACATTTAAGAGGCACAAGAAGATTGATAATGATTGAGATGAAAGAATTGACAAGAACTTTCCTCAAGCGTAAGCCAGATGTAAATGCGCCCACTGATGAGGGTGAGATCACATTTCATTGTAAAAGACAATGCACTCAGTTGTCGAATACCCCTTCCAAAAATCATTCTAACAAAAAGGATCCCTACTCAAGAATCAAGTAATATCAAATTACGAATATCAGAGTATTCTGAATTGTGTTCAAAAGACCTTGGTTGATCATTTTCATTAAGTTGATGTTGGGAAACCAAGTAGATTAGATAGTAATAATTCTTTTTTTTATTATATGCTTTATTAATTTCGGCCTCCTCTTAGGCCATCATCAGAAGCAGAGAATGAAGGTTTTCTTTGACTAAGATTTCAACATGTTGACTGTTGGCATGCTCTATCCACCAATTTTCACGCGAAACATTGATTTCAAAATTAGCTGAATTCGTAGTGAATTCTAAAATTTGCAAAAATTGTTGCTAGAAAGCATCTGACATTTTATTCATTAAATAGGATGATCAACAAACTTTATATAGTCTCAAAGGTTGCATTTAATGCTTTTGTTTGTCAGATCGCTCAGGTTCTGTCTAGTCAGTTGTGGTCAATGGAAGTCTTGGTCAGTTGATTAACTGACACCCGTAACGGAGACTACGCACAATACACAATTCAGAATTCATTAAGTTGATGTTGGGAAACCAAGTAGATTAGATAGTAATAATTCTTTTTTTATCATATGCTTTATTAATTTCGGCCTCCTCTTAGGCCATCATCAGAAGCAGAGAATCTATACATGTACGTTGGAAATTATCCAAAACTTAAGTTATATTATGTCTATGAATCCTGAGTAGAATGAAAGCAGGAACTAACCTAGAAAGATAAACAATAATAAACATCATGGCATATATGAATATCTACAAAAATGGAGTCATAGCGGTAGAATGACTTAAGTTACAATAGAAAAAAAATACTGAGAAATTATTAAAACTTATACATTAAGGAACTCAGAGAAGGCATCTTATTGTTGATCTTAGGTTTCAGTTTTTTGATGTAAAGTGCCCTATCGTATTCTGATGTTGCAACTGTCTCTGTCAGATGTCAGAATTTTGACTGAAATATTGGTGGTATTGCACGAACGTAGATGTTTGAAGACAGAGCTGGAGTTGTTGGTCAAATATTCTTTAATCCTTGTTTGAAGAAATCTGATCGTGCTTCCGATGTAAATATTCTTGCAGACACTACATGTTATCTCGTAAATTATGTTCTTTCGTAAGCACAAGCCGGTATTTTTAATGTGCAGCCACTTAGAGTACAATCAGTTTGTTTGTTGGATTTCTTGAGATACTGACGAATTGTATTGCCTTTAGCCATTTGATTGTTCAAAAATATTCGAACACTCCCTTTGTTATGCCGAAATGTAAATTCAAGTAAAATAGAAAATGGAAAATGAGCAGGCACCCAACGTTTCGGTCGTCTTGGTGTAACCCTTGACAAAGGTCAAGACGACCGAAACGTTGGGTGCCTGCTCATTTTCCATTTTCTATTTTACTTGAATATATTTACATTTCGGCATAACAAAGGGAGTGTTCGAATATTTTTGAACAATCAAATGGCTATAGTAAATTACCTCCCGTGTGCAGCCGTCAACTTTGTATTGTCTTTTCTAACCAAGCGAACATCGATGTTTTCATTTTTGAATATGAGTTTTATTTTACGATCAATTTCATCAGATACATATGGAAATTTGATATTGAATGGTTTAGATTTATTCAGATTCTTATAGTCTATTTTCTTTTTCTTTTTCTTAGACTATGTTTTCGCCCTTTTTATCACATGATTCGGATAGTCATTCAACTGAAGTGTTCGATCGAATTCCTGAATATGTTTATCAAGTGTTTTTCTTATAGAATTCCAACAAGGGAGATCCGTTTGTGTTAATTTAATTAATTAATTAATTAAATTAATTGTTCGAATTCTATAAGAAACCCGCCCATAAGAATATATTTGTTAATTATGATTCCAACATACCTGAGAATATCTCTTTTATAATCGAATTCTTAATACGCCAAAATCTCTTTTATAAGAAACGAATACAAACGAATCAAAAATCGTTGCTCAGATAGCGTAACACTTGATAAACATATTCAGGAATTCGATCGAACACTTCAGTTGAATGACTATCCGAATCATGTGATAAAAAGGGCGAAAACAAAGTCTAAGAAAAAGAAAAAGAAAATAGACTATAAGAATCTGAATAAATCTGAACCATTCAATTTCAAATTACCACATGTATCTGATGAAATTGATCGTAAAATAAAACACATATTCAAAAATGAAAACATCGATGTTCGCTTGGTTAGAAAAGGCAATACAATTCGTCAGTATCTCAAGAAATCCAACAAACACACTGATTGTACTCTAAGTGGCTGCACATTAAAAATACCGGCTTGTGCTTACGAAAGAACATAATTTACGAGATAACATGTAGTGTCTGCAAGAATATTTACATCGGAAGCACGATCAGATTTCTTCAAACAAGGATTAAAGAATATTTGACCAACAACTCCAGCTCTGTCTTCAAACATCTACGTTCGTGCAATACCACCAATATTTCAGTCAAAATTCTGACATCTGACAGAGACAGTTGCAACATCAGAATACGATAGGGCACTTTACATCAAAAAACTGAAACCTAAGATCAACAATAAGATGCCTTCTCTGAGTTCCTTAATGTATAAATTTTAATAATTTCTCAGTATTTTTTTTCTATTGTAACTTAAGTCATTCTACCGCTATGACTCCATTTTTGTAGATATTCATATATGCCATGATGTTTATTATTGCTTATCTTTCTAGGTTAGTTCCTGCTTTCATTCTACTCAGGATTCATAGACATAATGTAACTTAAGTTTTGAATAATTTCCAACGTAAATGTATAGATTCTCTGCTTCTGATGATGGCCTAAGAGGAGGCCGAAATTAATAAAGCATATGATAAAAAAAGAATTATTACTATCTAATCTACTTGGTTTCCCAACATCAACTTAATGAATTCTGAATTGTGTATTGTGCGTAGTCTCCGTTACGGGTGTCAGTTAATCAACTGACCAAGACTTCCATTGACCACAACTGACTAGACAGAACCTGAGCGATCTGACAAACAAAAGCATTAAATGCAACCTTTGAGACTATATAAAGTTTGTTGATCATCCTATTTAATGAATAAAATGTCAGATGCTTTCTAGCAACAATTTTTGCAAATTTTAGAATTCACTACGAATTCAGCTAATTTTGAAATCAATGTTTCACGTGAAAATTGGTGGATAGAGCATGCCAAAAGTCAACATGTTGAAATCTTAGTCAAAGAAAACCTTTATTCTTCTTTTGCGGAGCCTGCTGACCATAGCTGGCCGCTTATGAAATAACGATATATGCCATAATCAATGGCGTCTTGTACCTGCGAGGCCTTCGGCGCATCCTCAAAAATTATTTTCCAACAATTATGAAAAATAAAAAGTTTCATCATTCATTTAAATTCGATAGCTTCTCGTGATAGCTGTGCACAGCTTTCCGTCTCAAAATCAGACGCTCAACCTCAGAGCGAACAGTTTAGAACAGTAGTAAGGGAAGCGCAAACCCATTGTTCCTGGATTCGCTTTATGTCAGAGAGGCCACTACGTCGACAGTAGCAGATGGCTGACGTTCAGACAAGACTGCGATCAGATGATGAGCGTTCTCCAATGAATGCGGAGTGATGCATCTGACTCGAACACCCAGATTCGATAGAATTCCATAATTTGTTTTTACGTGATTGATGTGACGCTATGTTTAGTACTGCAGATGAGATCATAACCGCGCCTTTCGTCCGAAGGGAATATACATGTACTGAAAAGATGACAGTCGTCAAACAAGGTAGGCCAACACCTGATATAAAATGGAAGTAGTCACTGAGAAAGAAATAAGAAGTACTACACAAGACATTTAAATGCATCAAAATTTCAAACATGTGAGTGGCTGATCAGCCGTGAGAAACACAGAAAACTGTTGGCCTTGCCTCCTTTTTTCTCGAGATAATGTGGTCTCAGCTCCTTGAGTAAGGCGGTTAAGCGACATGAGCAATCACTTCTCATGTGGACATTCATTTGGCCTTAAATAATGTTCGGGATGTTGTTATTAAAAATGCATTTAAATTCATGTACATTAGTGTAACATAAAAGTGTTTGGTATAGAAATAGTATTCCAATGCCGAATGAAGGCCTATGGTCTGGGAACACGCGACGCCACTGGGCCCAGAATAATATACGAAGCATGATGATTGATATGACAAAACGTTTAGGTTGATCTCTTGTTCAACTATTTTGCATCCAGTCTGTATAACATCGTTTATACCATTATTTTGTCTAGTGCATGCATTTTATCTCATAATAAATATTTTGCCCTACTTAAATTGAATGCGGCAGAAACTATTTCGTAAAAGAAAATAAGCATTAATTGTCGAGATCTTTCGCTCTTTCTTTTCAGAGGCATACATGAATCAGAAATTCATAAATTATTTCAGTAATGACAGCTTCATTTTCTAAAGAATGCTTTTGCCCCTCTACTCATAGCGCATCAAAAGGCACCGCACAGCTAAAAGACTTTACTAATAGAAAGATAATTACATTTCTTCACTTGATTTATCGATTTTTGCTATTCAGCACCTCTCTGAATTTGATTGGACATTCAGAAATTCATCAATCATCATCCACATGTTTTTCCAGTTCCACCTAGTGAAAGCGTTTCCTATGTAGCTTGGGCATGCCATTGTCAGCATTGATACCTGTAAAGCTTTTGATTCCATCGATCATAGGCGATTTTTCAGTGAAATCATTAATCAGAATTACACGGTGGTCTTGAATAAACTTCTAGTTCAAGTTTTGACAACTGACCTGGACTTTGCTTTTCCCCATAGGGGGATTGATTAACAATACAAAACAGCAAAAATAAAAAAAATCTGTCGATGGAATCACTTTTTATTGCAAATTTTCGAATTTTCAAATTTCAAAATCTTTGTGTTTTCAAAGAAGGAGTTTCGACAACTGATCTGGCCTTTCCTTCTCTTGATAGGGGGGTTGATTTCGAATCCATGACAACAAAATTTAGCATCAAATTTTCTTTTTTTCATTATCTTTTTATTTTTTCAATATCATGAAGCACTGAACAGTCCTAAATGTAGCACCAAATTCATGTTTTTTGTATTTGTTGAAGTGTATTCTGATTTTGATATAATAGGCGACCAATGATATCTGCACATTGACATCGAGTATGCAGATTTTGTCATCAGCTGTGGATCAATGGATAGAGATATCTTCATGTCAATGTATTCTTTGATTAACATTGCGTGAATGAGAAATTGACATCAAGTATGGAAAGTTTGACAACAGCTATGGAGAAAGATATATTAAAATCCGATTTCTGTGCCAACGACACTTCAGCAGTAACCGTGCGCCGAATGCACGTCAATCCACTACGTCACAAGGCTGCAAAAGCAAAACAAGCATCGATCCAGTCGAGTGATTGCCATATTAAACGACGTTGATTGTCGGTGTCTCTTCTATTCTGTCGCAAGATAGAAACAGTTAAGCAAGCATGCCTTTGGCGAGGACTCACGAAGAATGTCTGAAATGCGAATGTCTATTGTGCTTTAACAAGACAAAAATTGTGAGAAATATCACTGAGAAATACATGCGGTTATCAAAGAAATGATTCTTTGTGGTTATGATTACGACGATGGTCGACTACGGACGGTACTTTGCAGCAACTGCTACACAATTGCATACGAGTATTCGAAAGATAATTTCAAGCACCAAATTGAAGTCTTCGATTACTCCAAGATTGGTGAGACTCGAATGCTTACAAGAAATAGTTCATCGTGCAAATGTGTTATCTGTGATATTGCTCACTCATCGACATCGAATTTTGAACTCTCTTCTACAGTATTTCATAAAAAAATATCTCAGCCTACGTTCGTCGACGAAGGGCTTTCTACTACTCGACCTTGCGCGATTAAAATTTGCAGTCTTTGTTTATGTGAGTTATATCGAGGTAAACCACATACCTGTAGTCTTCGTCAGCGACATGCTAACCTGGCAGAAATGGCAACATGTTCAGGAACTACAGGAAAACTGGATGAGAAGGTGGCGTCTTCCATCATACGCCAAAAGATCAGTGCATCGAGTGACGAATCGACAAGTGAGAATCAATCGTTTTCTTGTGCTACAATTACAGGTCTCCAAATTACTGTAACTACGTCTCCGCCCCCGTCAACTTCGCAAGTGATCAAAGTAGAAGAAATACATCAAATTAAAGTTGATATGAATTTATCTGTCAATCAAACGAAAACTTTGAGCAAGCACATTCGCACTGCTCTGAATTCTCGCCATGCTATTGAACCTCATTTCAGAGAATTTTTACACGCAAGGCTGCACGAACTTGATGATTTCTTTGTTGCGCAGAAGAGAGATTTCTTTATTAAAATGGGTTCGAACAAGGCCAACACTTCGGTTTTGACTGATGTCGTGTATTGTGTCAGTTTGAATGAACTAAAACAATACATAGTGACCTCACGCAATTATGGCTATTCCGAAGTAAAAAGCACTATTGGTATTGACGGTGGTGGCGGGTTTTTAAAGGTTTCTTTGACAATGAATATGATTGACGACTTTGAGGACAGCGGCGCGCTCGAGACCAGCCCTACCCGTATCAAGCTTTCCGATGGCATTGCTTCAAAGAAACTGAAAGATACAAGTGTGAAAAAGCTAATCATTTTAGCAATTGCTCCGGACATTAACGAAAATTATCGTAAGCCCCTAACACTATGGATTTTCCCCCAACATTTCCCGCAATTTCCCCCTACATTTGTGTAATGGACTTAAAATTAGCTAATATCATGCTTGGTTTGATGTCCCACTCTAGCTGCCACCCATGTACGTGGTGTGATGTACAAGAACAACTTGGATTGTACAGGGGATCCGAGAACTCTGGGATCCATCCGGAACATGTTCTGGAGGTTAAGAAATTCAGGAAAAGACACTACTCACGCTAAATAATATGGCAACTGCATCCATGTCCCCATTTTTAAGGAGAATGATACAACTAAAGTTATTGATATAATCCCACCTCCTGAGCTCCATCTGCTTTTAGGAGCTGTGAATACATTATTCCTTGGATTGCAGAATATCTGGCCTGAAACAATTCAATGGCCCGATTCTGTTTCTGTTACTAGAGAAGCAATGCACGGAGGTGCATTTACAGGAAATTCCTGAAAGATGTTTTTACGCAATATTGACCGACTGGAATTACTTGCTCCAACAACGACGTGTCATGATTATGTGGAAGTTTTCCGAAAACTTGATAGATTGGCTCAAAGCTGTTTTGGCAAACCGTTAAGCCCAAATTTCCTTTTTGACATCGAAGAATTTCAATTAGCATACATGAAACTGAACATTGCCGTAACACCAGAAATTCACGCCATATTCTTCCATATTGAAGATTCCGCGCTTCACTGTGCTCTAGGTGAAAGCTTTTCTAAGATGGAGGCTGAAACAAAAATAAAAGTTTGGACAAGTAACCTGGCAATTGATAAATTTATCAAATCTCAACAGATGTAACCACCACGAGACATATTTCGGCCTGTTGGGCCTCATCAGTTGTGGGTAGGTTTGAACCAGCGACGTTGGAGCTAGAGGACGTACAAGCATACCCTCTAACCACAAGGCCACCGGACCATATGTTGAGGGCGTGAATTAGCCAGGAAGGCACTGCTTTAACGCAGGCACGTGGAGGGCGTACTGCTTTCTGCAATCACTTAATACCGCATCCGAGATTGAGGCGCTTCACGCAGGCGCTACTCATTACATGTTTAGACAAGTAACCTGGCAACCTCGCTGGTTTAAGCCTACCCACGACTGATGAGGCCCAACAGGCCGAAACATGTCTCGTGGTGGTTACATCTGTTGAGATTTGATAAAAATAAAAGTACATTTATTATTATTTTTTTTCCCTTTTTATGCATCACCATGGGATTCAATGGGTAAATTACCGTCGCCTATTATATCAAAATCAGAATAGACTTCGACAAATAGAAAAAAACATGAATTTGGTGCTACATTTGAGACTGTTCAATGCTTCATGATATTGCAAAAATAAAAAGATAATGAAAGAAAGAAAATTTGATGTAAAAATTGATTACATTGACCGATTTTGCTAAATTTTGTTGTAATGGATTCGAAATCAACCCCCCTATCAAGGGAAGGAAAGGTCAGATCAGTTGTCGAAACTCCTTCTTTGAAAACACAAAAATTTTGAATTTAAAAATTTGAAAACTTGAAAATTCGAAAATTTGAAATAAAAAGTCATTCCACCGACAGATTTTTTTTATTTTCGCTGTTTTGTATTGTCAATCAATCCCCCTATCGGAAAAAACGAAGCCCAGGTCAGTTGTCAAAACTTGAACTAAAAGTTTATTCAGGACCACCGAGCCCACCGGTTTCGTGAATTGGTTAATGATTTCTTCATCAATCACAGCAACAACATCCGAACGGTCCTGCTCTCAAACTGATGATGCTGATGATGATGTATGTACTGATGATGTATTCATGATAAAGCCTTTGTTGAGGAGCGATAATGCTGCGGAGATCATTGATATTGAAATCAATAATGTGAACCAACGGTGTGCTGCAAACAAGTTAGACAATATTGTCCATAACAGTAAGACAATGCTAATCATTAGACGACGGAATCCCATTGACATTTCTCTAGCGTTCAAAAGAAATGAAAAAGAGTAAATTCTTAAAACTCCAATGGATGATGATCACGGTTTCCATGTTTCATTAAAATAAGCTAATTCCTGAAAAACTGCCGCGATCATTAAAATATGTCTCTGACTTTTCTCGTGCCTATGTTCGATATTTTTCTTCTTTCCTACTCTTTCGATAATATCTGTTGCTAATCACAAAATGACAAAATGCTGCAATTTTCAATATTTTTGCTGATCTTTGAATTTCATTGAGGTCGTTATTGTAGCTTTCACAAGATGGGAACTGACGTTTTCTGTCATTAAATAGCTTTGAGACTTACACACTCTTTGGTGTCTCCTGTGGAGATATCCCTAAAAGATATAATCACAGCACTAGTACATGAGTTTTGGGAAGTTTTGATGCTTTCAAAATTTTTTTGCACAACCACGCTCTCTTACGTAGTAGAGGCGTGCTGCTACTACGAAGTAAGGAATAACACAAAGTTCAAACTAAATGTAATTTCGTAGTAATCAACACTTAGCGCAACTGCTTCTCTAAGTAGCTCACCATGGATGTTAAGTAAACCGGTTCTATGTATTAGGACGCTGAATTTCGATTAATGTTGAATGATAAGTTTATCCCGGACAAAATACTTGAATGGTATCTTAGAAGCAATCAAACTTTTCCCCCTTGGGACCGTCATAATTGAGCAACATTTATTTACTGATGTGTTGTTGATTCAATTTCATTTTGTAACTCTTTCAATTTGGAGTGTTAGCTAAAGAAAACAGGAACCGTTCATTTATAAAACTGGCATCATAACAGGCTACATCAAATGCATAGCTTGTAGAATGCATGCCAAATATCTATAGTGTGTAGAAATCACCCTACATCATCCGCAATTTCGTAAATACTCATGTGCAAATTGTAAACGACATTACAATATTCAGGAAGTAGCAGGAAAATACACTTCGTAAATTTGCAAGAATTTAGAGCGTGTAAGCAGCTGATAACATTGGATGGAAAGCTGTCGAATCACCAAAATATTAGATAAAAACGTTACTTAATAATAATGACTGCTAATTTTGAGAAGTGCGTTGTGTCATTCAACGTGTACATCGCAACTTTATGTGTTTGCAAACTTCACAATTGCGATGTACATCATGACAGAGCATTGACAACTGCTAAAGCATTTTGGATCAATAAAATATGCGCAACAATCAAGGCGCAGTCGGTGAAGTGGGTAGACGTTTGCAGGACTCAAATCAGAGTCGGAGAGCATGGAAAACGTTGGCAAGCACTGTCGATGTGGATGCTTTTGATCCAAATTGATGTTTGAAGTTCATTAAGATAATGTCAATGAAATGTTACGGATTGTTGTCTGCAGGATCGCTTCTTGCTTCATTGTACCCACTTCGACATGCAGGAGCACACCAAAGCCGTCAATTCTTCAGAAATCGCTACCTGAGACAGAAGCGACCCGAGTGACAATATTGCTGCAGGAACTGTCAACAAATATGTTGACCGTTTGATAAGCGTCACTTGTTCCGACAGTCACTGCTCGTCAACAATGCACACTCGTGTCTCAGCTGATGGGAATAGACAAATAGTCTACATTACATCGAAGCGCACGCCGTTATTACCAGCTGCGCGGTTACTCACTGAATTTATTGACATTGATGTTTCATCATATTAGTACTCAACAAGCAATTTTGTTCTTCTGAATTTGAGTTCGGTAATTCTAGTTATCTTCTGTTTAAAGCTCAGCTTCAAACTTAAATAGGATTTCATGATTTACAGTGTAGAATTACATGAAACTATAAAGTATTAAGCTGAGATCAAAATTGAAGAACGTGCAGATTTTTGGTCATTGAAGCTAATTGGATGTGATTATCTAATTTCAATAAAACCTCATTATCAGCGTCAAAAGTACGTCAAGTGACAGTAATAGTATTAGCAGTAGAGGCGTTTATTGATTGTGAATCGAAATTGACAATATCCACAGAAAACCCATTGCATCACGATTGATCATGAAATAGAGATTGTAAGTTTGTAAACAAAAAATATTGTGGCGAAATTAGTTCTTGGTAGGAAGTGCACATAATATGCGACCGCATGTTGTTTCTTAAAAAACCTGTCATCCGCAAGAACAGATGATGGGAATTGATATTACTCAGCTTGAAACTGAAGTTATTCATAATTTATAGGGACTGAGACCATTTATTCCGTGCCAATTTCACTCCCTGTCAAAAGAGAAATGTAGTAGAGGAATGGTGAATAGACTATAGCGCTTAATGCAGACACTCAACTTATACCGTTGAGTCGAAGGATATCAAAAGCATTAAACATGATACAAAGCGGAAATAGAATGTCGAATTATCTTTTAAAGAGATGAGAGAGATTATATTTTTGCGAGAACTCTGTCTAGATAGCAAACATGATTCACTCGATGTGACCATAATCACTGGCAAATTAACAGTGAACTTATGAATATAGTCTGAATTCTAAATTCAAACTTAATCGAACAGATAAATGATTATACTATAAAAATACTATAATATCAAAAAATCTACTATAAATTCTAAAAGTCGTATATTTGATCAAAGCCTCAATACCAGCAATTGTGAGGTGAAATATGACGCTCTGCAAGTAAAAATGACGTATATGTGTAAGCTGAGGACAATAGCAACAAAACGCACGCTGAAATGAAGAAAAAACATCGTGTCAGCCATATAAGACGATAGGATGACGACATCTTGGACTTACCATACGATTTGGAGCATGGCTTCACTTCCAGGGATAATTTTTGCATAAGGGGAAAAGTATCACTGACTTTGTTGAATAGACAACTTGGAGAGGTGGTGTTGTCTACGATGGACTGTGACATTTCCCTTCGATTGCTTTCTTTTAATTGAATATTGCAGAAAACAAGCGTTGGAGATTCCATAACCCCTGTAAAACACTTGTTGCTCATCACCAGATCATCCTTAATTGTAAATGATTTCAATGCTCTTAACGTCACCGATAATTTAGATGATGTCCTCTTGGCAGTATTTGTGACATGGGCTTATTTCATTCAATGTGACAGTTTTAGAGTGTTTGCTATCAATCTGTCACCAACTTGAAAACTGGGAAAATCTTCGAATTAGGAAAGTCAGATAAACTTTTGAGAGTATTTTTCATGCTTTTTTACATATTCGCTCGGTATTCACTTAATAATCAAAGCCTATGTACTCTACTGTAAACTGCAGAGTACGAAAGCTGACTGATTTTGAATACGAAACCGATCTACAAAGAGAGAATGACAAAATGTACGAAAGCACTATTGTTCGTGCTCATACACAGCCAAAGCGGTTGGCTTTCCTATTGGATGATAGAGATAAACAAATAGGAAAGTCAATCGCTTTCGTAGTGTATGAACACGAACAATAGCGCTTTCATACATTTTGTTATTCTCGTTTTGTATATCGGTTTCGTGATTAGCTTTGGTATCGTACTTTTTACAGTGTAGGAGCCGAAGAATTTATCTCCCCGGCCAAATTCAATCAGAAATGTGACGAATTTCAACGTGAAAAAGTATTAAATTTCCTCAATGTCTCAAATTATAAATTGTCTAACAAGAATCTTACAAGATCACTGTTGAAAGTGCAAGAATTCCCATATCATAGTATAGAAATTTCTCAAAAATCAGCACATTTAATTTGTCAGTCATGGGAGCTGCAAACATATGAAATTTTATTTTACGGTGAAATGTCTTCTTCTGCTACAATTTTCTACAATCGTCAGTAGCGACGTACACTGAAACTATTCGTCTCATTCTTTTTAAAGATACTGTGAGGTTGACTAAGAAGAGTGGATCATTCAAGCAATTGCTTTTACGTGCTTATTCTGGAGGAAATCTGAAACTGAAAAGTTAGGAACACAATTAAATGAGGCATGTACATGCCGAGGTCTGATGCGGAATCTTCCTGTGGAAGATTTGCCCCCTTCCCACTTGCACACTTCATTCAGCATTGCTCAGAATAATATGAAATTCACTTAATAATATGATTTTCACTTATCTATACAATCTTTCGTTCTCTACTGGAGTCTTCCCACAATTATGGAAAGTCACTGTCATCACACCAACACTGAAAAATGACAAAATGGATACATCACAAGCTGCATCGTACCGGCCAATTTCAAAACTTAATACCCTCTCTAAAGTCATAGAGCGAATTATATCCAATCAGTGTCGAACTTATTTGTTCTCAAACAACTTGTTTCCTGACGTGCAATCGGCTTATCGGAGATATCATTCAACGGAAACATCGATACTGAAATTATCCACGGATATTCTCTCGTCATTGGATAATGGTGAATTTTGTCTTCTGGCTTTTTTGGACCTTACCGCTGCGTTTGACTCCATTGACCATGGAATTCTTACACAACGCCTGAGACTATCCTTTGGTTTTTCTGGTCTAGTTATTTCATGGATACAATCATTCTTGAGTGATCGACCAGTGTCTGTTCGTGTAGGCGCTTCAACTTCCGATTCCAAGATGTGGAACTGGGGTGTTCCTCAAGGCTCAGTGATGGGGCCGCTTCTTTTTGTTTTGTATATGGTAGAAGTTATCAATGTTGTTCGTGATCATAACTTCAAGTTGCATATTTACGCGGATGATGTGCAGATTTATGGAGCGTGTTCGCCAAATGCGACTGATGATCTAGCTGCCGAGATGGCATGTTGTCTAGATGATGTTGTTCAATGGTGCAGTGCAAATCGTCTTCTATTGAATACAGAGAAAACTGAATTTCTATGGTGTCACTCAGGCAAACGTCGGCGTTCTGTCCCAACAGCGCCCTTGAGAATAGGATCCTCTCATATCCTTCCATCAAATTCAGTGCGCTGTCTTGGAGTATTCTTGGACTCAGAACTTTCATTCAAGCTAAATATCTCGAAATGTGTGTCATCGTGCTTTGGGATGATGCGCCAGATTCGTAGTATAATCCCTTATATCCCACGTGATCTACTCCTGACATTGATTACTTCCATGGTCATCTCAAAGTTGGATTACTGCATTCCTGTCATGTATGGAAGCCCTGAGCAACAAGTGAAGCGATTACAATCTGTGCTAAATGCAGCCGCCCGTATGATTTACGGCACTTCCCGCTATTCGTCAATAACTCCTTTGTTAAAGGAATTACAGTGGCTGCCTATTCGTCAACGTATTGCTTATAGACTATCAGTTCTGACCTTCTGTTGTCGTCGAGAGTGTGCTCCTGATTATCTCAGCTGCTCCCTGGTGGATGTCTCCTCTATGCCTGGAAGATCCCGATTGCGGTCTGATGATTCATTCTGCATTGCGGTCCCATCTTATCGATGCCCAACTTTTGGTGGTAGATCATTTCCGGTAGCTGCTGCGAGGAGTTGGAACTCACTTCCCCAGAACTTGCGAGCGATTGACAATATGCGTTCCTTCAAGAAACAAGTGAAGAAATACCTTATCGATCTTACCTATAAATGACTTTCCTTTGTATCTCTTTTATTTCTATTTCTTATATTGTAAATTGTAAAGTGGCCTTGAAGCCTCGTAGCATAATGCCACTCTAAATATAGTGCATATTTGAATTTGAATTTGAATTTGAATTGAAATTCCAATGTATGCTTTCAGATAGCTGTGTGTTCATTTGATCTAACTGTATCATCCTTCTGCAGCTATAAATGACAATTTTAAATTATAAATTCCTAACTAATCAAAACGTCTTCGAAAATTTTGAAAATAAGCCACAGTCGAATTTTGTCGTAATTCTCCTAACTAACTGCCAATTATATTGCTGAAAATAGTTTAGAGGAGAGAACCATATTAAGTTAATAATATTCTTGATTATTGAGTTGTAAATGAAATGCAAGTCAAAAATGCGAAAGTATTTAAAATGCATAGGAAACTCCTGTAATGATAATATGCAAATTTGTTCTGTAAATGTTCTCTTTATTAAGAGTGCTCTTTAATCCTCTTTTAAACAAGAAAAAGATCCTATGAAGCTAGCTTAAGTTTTCTATGAACAGGAAACTCGGTGTACAAATAGATAATGATTTGATACAGCATTGTTAAATTCCACATTATGCAGAAGCCATGAAGTCGCATTTGTGCTTATGGCACTCCAGGTTACCACGATTTGCTTTATAGGAGCATACGTGAATAGTTTGATCCCATTAGAATTCGATGTAGGCCTACGTGTACTTCCTTTCATGTGGAAAATTTGGAAATGAAATCTTTGAATATGACGCTTTCAGAATAGATTATGAATTTGAGCCTTTTTGTCGAATCTTGAATTGTTTTGAGAAATGCTTAAAAGTGGCATAGAGCCATATTCACGATGGCCTAAGCCACGCAGAATATTTTGAAAGGTCCACATACATGCAAATTGCGACTGGAAGCTGAGTTCCCACGTTATGAAAAGGCCTGAGATAATGCAATGAAGTATAAATTCATGCTCAAAATAAGTGAGATTTCCATACACTGACATTTTTCTAGAGAGTATCAATTGAGTCAGTCAGCAAGAAATGAATGATATTTTCCGTTGATGTAGAATATAAGATTAACTATTTTTGCAGAATAAGAACCGATCGAGTTATCTTGCTGATGAATCTTTCTATTGCGTTGTTGATTGCCACAGTGGTATTCCTTCTTGGAGTGAGAGAAACTCGACATGAGGTGAAGTTGATTTTTATGAAGCCAGTTTGAATGCCTTCATTATGATTGTCCATTTGCAGGCGACATGTAAAGGCATCGCTGTCATCCTTCATTACTTTTACTTGGCCGTTTTCTTTATGATGTTGGTTGAGGGAATTCAGATGTTTTGGAAAATTTGCGAGCCTTTACGAAAACCTCTACCTATTCCGGCGCTATTGAGCTTTGCATGGGGTAAGTTGGAGTTATTATCTCTAGATGGTCATTAAATACTCTTTTCCATTTCCAGGTTGTCCTATGATAATTGTCTTAACGTCAACTTTGACAAGTTGGGATGGATATGGACAAACAAAGCAGTAAGCGAAGATTCCCTGTTCATGATTCACATTAACGTTTGCTCCGTATAGCGGCCAAGTTCATGAGATTGAATGATTTATTATCTACAGATTCTACACTGTAAACTGTGCGATGCCAAAGCTGCTTACGAAACCGATGTACAAAACGAGAATAACAAAATGTACGACACATGTTGTGCTCATACGCAACGAAAGGGATTGTCTTTCCTATTGGATGACAGAGATAAACCAATAGGAAGGCCAATCGCTTTCGTAGTGTATGAACACTAACAATAGTGCTTTCGGACATTTTGTTATTCTCGTTTTTTACATCGGTTTCGTATCAAAATCAGCCAGCTTTCGTACTGCATAGTTTGCAGTGTACGCTGGCAATTGACTTCAACTACCTAGCCAACTATCTTTAGACATTGAATGAATCTATGGTAGAAGAATGAGATTTAAATATGAAAAATAATTCAAAAATGATGAATTTTGATTTTATACATTTTTTAAGTTCCATCGTGAATTATGAGTTTAAATGATCTGCTTTTTATGGTGCGAATTTCAAATCTCATCCTCCTGTCTTAAATGCAATCAACACCTGAAGATAGCTGTAACAACTGCAGCCAACCAAAATATAAATTACTCCGTCTCTTAAATTTGGCTCTTTCTAGATAATATTTGAAGCTGTAAGAGCTGTATAGCGAATCAACAGAAGTGCTTAAGAGATTCCTTAGACAGCAGCACGTCCTCTTGCATTCAGACCTCCAGAGAAATGAATTGTGCGACACAATGTGAAAAGTCAGTGGTAAAACATGATGGGCCCTCGATGTCTATGCAGATGTTCATGGTGACTATCTGCGCTCGAAAGCACTGTCCTTCGAAGGTTCGTCGAGCTTTATAAATGAATGCATTGCTTCACGACTTTGAATTCCCGAAAGCTTGAAAGTGCAATGACTTGCCTTAAGCCAGCAGTAATCGTTTGAACTTTAGTAGAGACTGCTAACTGCATTTTCTCGTTTATAAGCGTACTTACTGGTAGAGTGAAATCATCTCACTTTCGTGTAAACTGTTAGAAAAACTATCATGGGTAGTAGATTTCAGATTCAGTATTCATCATTTCAAGAAGTTATTGTTTTCATTAAAAATTCTATTAACTTTTTATCAATTGTACAAGAAAATGTAAAAGTGAAACAGCAAGGTAAGACCAATATACAGTAGCGTAATGCAAAAAATCTAAATCCCTGATTTTGTTCGTGCCTGCTTATAAGCTATCATCATGCTCGAAATTCTCCTTTGAGTCACAATGTGAAAAGAGAACAAAGAACAAGAAATGTGATTCACTCGATGACAACATCTCCTTTTTTGGGAATTCTGCATACCTCCCTGTTGTGAAATTTTTGCTTCACTTCTTCAATTTGAATTCTATTGTCGGTTTAAAGTGTGCAAGCTCACAGGCTGAAACATTTGAACGGCGATCTCATTCTTCTCATAGATAGCTACAATTCACAACTTTGTTTAGCGACGCCCACTGTCCTGGTTGAAAGACATTCCAACGGATAAATACAAATGCTCACCGATTACCTGTCACAATCCGAGAATGGGCAAAGCAAAGAGCATCAAGCCAACTGTGAGAGCGCAGATGGTCGCCTACCATGAAAATGGTCGTAGTAAACGTCATATTGCGAACACATTCAATGTATCAAAGACTGCTGTACATCAAGCCATTGTGAAGTATCGCGAAGTGAAATCCTTTAGTGACCGTCCACGATCAGGTGCACCGAAGAAAACTACTTTGAGGGATAACCGCCTTATCCGCCGAGAAGTCCAAAATCAACCATTCATTTCAAGCAATTCTGTTTCCAAAGTGTTAGCTGATCATGGAACTGTGTTATCTCCCAGATCTGTTCGTAGACATTTGGCTCATATGAATCTTCGCTCGTACAGATCCGCGAGAAAACCATTACTAACCGCAAGAATGAAGAAATCTCGACTTGCTTGGGCACGACGTTATAAGAATTGGACGATGGATCAATGGGGAAAAGTTCTTTGGTCCGACGAGTCAACTTTTCAGTTGTTCAAACGGTCTGGTCCTGTTCGACGACCTAGCGGAGAGCGCTACAATGTGACTCCAACAGTAAAGCATCCTCCTGCGATAATGGTATGGGGATGCTTCAGTGTTCAAGGTCGTGGAGGTCTCACGTTTATGGCAAGAAACGAAAGGATGAATCAATCCAAGTACGTAGAAGTATTGCAGGAGAAGCTGACAACCTTCATGAATTGTCACAACTGCGAAATATTTCAGCATGACTCTGCTCCATGCCATAAAGCGGCATCAGTGACAACATGGCTTTCTACCAACAACATCGAGGTTCTCGATTGGCCTGGTAACTCACCTGACCTGAATCCAATCGAGAACCTCTGGCAATCCGTCAAAGTCAGAGTATCGAAGAAGTCTCCCTCCACATTGAGTGATCTTCAAAATGCTATTCGAGAAGCATGGGTGTTAGAAATATCATCTGACTTGTGTCAAAACTTGGTGGCATCAATGCCCAGAAGAATTGCCGCAGTGATAAAAGCTGGTGGTGGAACCACCAAATATTGATTATTTTATTATACTCATAATAAAAAGTGGTGGAATTCATTAGTTTTCAAACTTCTAAAAAGGGATTTAATTACAAGCTCATTTATCATAACTTAACTAGTTACTTGTATTGTGGTCTTAAATTTATGGCCGAATCTACGTGGTCTTAAATTTATGGCCACCACTGTATTTTACCCGAGCCTCCCAAGACATTTTGTGATATTTCTGAAAAAAATCCGCAATGGTTGCAACTCTTGACTTTTGAGATTTTCTACGAGTTTTTGAAAATTTTATCAAACTTGGGTATATCAAAATTATGACTTGTATTTAAAAGTAGGCTACTCTTTGATATTCGAGCATTTTTGTCAATTCCAAGCAAAATTGAACATCTTAATCTACTTAACGGTTCGTGTACGTTGCGGGGTGTTTTACACCCCACGCATGTTTTGTCATATCATATCTACGGAAGTTTTTGGTTCTAAGATTTTTTATTATAGGACTTTTCTTATTTCTTCAAGTTAATGATCGCATGAAAAGCTCAGCTATAAATATTTAAAAGAGAACTTGTTGACAAACATTTTATAGTTGTGTACGTTGCGGGGTGTTGTACACCCAAGGATACATACAGATTACGTGAATAACGTTTCGAATAATCATAATGATAGAATAACAGAAATGAACACATGACAATCAAATGTTGTGAAGGAACAGTCATTTGCACATTGGACAACACTTGATGACGTGTGCGGAGCAAACGAAGGATGAACACGAGTCACACCGTATGGTCGTCTTTCGATCTTGGTTCCTGCTGCAGAAGGCGCATCGAGCTTGGCGGACTGAGGAGGGTGTCACACTTCTATTGTTGGCGATGTCAACTCCCACCATTTTCATACACTCTTGCAATGGAGCACGAATGTTGGGCAACTGTGCTCTTGCTCTCACCAACGGTAGGAGCAATTCGTATGCAAGTTCCTTTTTGAATGTGTAGTGGTTTTCCGCATCTGTCAAGCGCATGGCAACGATCACTGCTACATCCACGTACGTAAAAAAAACTCCGTAAGGCCATCTCGTGCACTTTCTCTTGCTGGATAAATTTCTGACGAGCTTGTCGAGATTGTCGACCCCAGATTTGGTGGAATTGTAGAATTCCACGATATCTGGCTTCGTATCTTGCAGATCGTGCAGTATCTTGCCCGAAGGATCCCGGCGACGTCGCTTAGCGATAGAAGCACCAGAACAATAGGAAGCTTTTTGATTGGCGAGTTGAGTCAGTCAGTCAGCTGAGTTGGCAGTGAAACAAGACATTATGATGTCAAAGGAAGCAAAGGATTCTATTTTGTATTTTGCTTTACAGTTGGCGCGGAAAAAGACGTTAATAATGAATAAAAATGAGTTGGGGTGTACAACACCCCGCAACGTACACAACTATAAAAATAATTGGACGTACACGAACCGTTAAACCACTTTTAGAGCATTGTCAAAGAACGAATGAAGTCAGGATGAACATGTTCATGCATCAACAAATGAGTAACTAACGCGTAAATAATGTCAATATCATAGAAATAGCCTACTGCACTGTAAATTGTAGAGTACTAAAGCTGGCTGATTTTGAATACGAAACCGATGTACAAAAAGGAGAATAACAAAATGTACGAAAGCACTGTTGTCTTGCTCATATACCGGTACTACGAAAGCGATTGCCTTCCCCATTAGATAATAAAGATAGTCCAATAGGAAGGCCAATCGCTTCGGCAGTGCATCAGCACGAACAGTAGTGCTTTCGCACATTTTGTTATTCTCGTTTTTGTACATCGGCTTCGTAAGTAGCTTTGGTAACGCACAGTTTGAAGTGTATTCAAAATAGATTTGTACATAATGCTGTCAGTTTTGAGCCACAAATAGTGAAGGATCCCATAGTCAAAATTGTACAGATAATCATACTTCATGATGCCTTTGGCGCATTTAAACATTTGGATGAGCAATTACTGTAATTTTTCTTCTACACGATGTACACGTATTTAACTGAAATGGTAGCAGACAGAGTAACATGAATTTATAGAAATCTCTAATACGTCTTTATCATTCAGCACGACTCTGTTATGCATTACAATCACACACTGTCAAAATTGCATTATGACGCTTTTATGGGATAACTGTTCAAAATGTATTGTTTATCAAAGCAATCACCATCCATTTCTGACAAATGCTCAAAAACATATTTTCTTTGAAACTAGATGTCCGTCGGTAAAAACTGACGCCGCCATTATACTGAGCATGCGCCAATCATGTCAAACATTGATTTTGGGCATGACTGAATTACAGGAACTTCACAATCACAGGCTCCAGGTCCAGGAAAACATCCCCGCCGGGTTTACAAGGTCTGGACAAAAATAGGGTTAAGAGATATTTTGTTCACGTGGGCTTTTTTCACACGCTATATCTTCAACTTCTGCAAATTTACATTTACCTACCCAAAACGTATACAATCTTAGCAGCTGTGTCCTACAGCTTTCTCCAAGTAATGATTGTAATTGTAAAGTTGCAGGTGTATTATCCACATTGGAGAGGGAAGTCATTTTTCGGACAGGAAATTGAGCTAACTTGAACTATGTATTAATTGAGAGCATTTACATGCACAATCATTAAGATTTATATTGTAATTAAGAATCTGTACCAAATTCTGTCTGATTTTCAATTTCAGCTGCTGGTTATCGACGTCAAGGCAGACTATTTGGGCATTCCTTGGACCAGTGCTTGTTATCATTACTGTAAGTGTAATTACTGATCATCTGCTTCACATCTGCACTGCAAATTAGCACAGCAATAAATAAATGATGTAGAATGCTGAGCTCTTATCGCGAGACAGATTGACTCTCTTTGGAATCGCTTTACATGAACCTACTACTCGTACAAAGATGTGAATGCATTGCAAGTACTTCTTATTCAACAAAATGTTTGTTTTACATATAATACAGTCCGTTTCATAAAAAGTGGATCATCCTAAAATTTGACTAAATAAAACATAAGTATGATACAGAAAGCATTTTTCATGTTATTTCATGTCCCTAATATATTTAAATGTCCTTATATAATCTGATAAGCTATGATACAGTAACGGTTCTTAAGAAGCTAATATTTTGTGGCCCTACCCTTATTGTCAATGACATTACCAATTCGTCTAGGCATTGATTCGATGATATCGTTGATTTTTGACTGATCTAACTTTCTCCACTCTCTTTTTAACAGTGACGTAAGTTGTGATACGCCATCTGTAGGTAGCAGTGACCGACGAACGTTACGTTTTAGAATACTCCATACATTTTCTATGGGATTCAGATCAGGAGAACGAGATGGCCAAGATAATGTCCTAAGCCCTAATTGAGACTTGCATAAGTTGACTCTACTACTCCTGTGACACGTAGCATTATCATCCATAAATAACCAAGTCGATGGATCACCAAGTTGATCTGTCATTTGGTGTCATTTGGACGGCCAGAGCCCTCTTTACGACAGAGTCGAAAATCATCATTATGCCATCGATGCACATTTGTGTAAGGGACATTTAGTCGCTTGCTTGTAGCTCGCAAAGAAAACCCTATTCTAGCAAGGCTGACACTTTGCCTTTTGTGAATGCGATCTCGTTATTGTTCATTTGTGCTTTGTATTGCTTTCAACCGGTAAGAGATAGATTTCTAGCAGAAAGCAATCAGGAGTGCTGCCAACACCACCGCAACGAAGTCAGGAAGCTATGGAACATGAAGTCCAGTTAATCACATGTAGCAGTTACATTATTGTTGATGAATAATGGTGCTATACTGGCTCTGATTGACCGATTTTCTTTATTTTTGTTTTGCTTGATAGCTTTTGGCTTGTAGAACAACATATTACATAACAAAGGAAACAAATGCAATTTTATAAGAGTGAGGTATGATTTTGTGTAACATTGCTAAATGAAGATCAAATTATCTACTACTTTTTTATCTATAACAGGAAAACAACTCAATATTCATGCTTGAAATTTCCAACAATGATATTAGTAAGCGCAACTGACATATCTTCCAAATTTCAGAGAAATTCGTTCAAGTTTGGCGGAGTTAGACAAAGTTGAAGTTAAGGCGATGTTTAAGGGTGATCCATTTTTTATGAAACAATCTAGTATTTAGATTTACGAGCTCTCTGGGTGTGGATTCAAACGTGGGATGGGAACATGTTCTAAATGTGTCAACACGAACATGTTCCAAACACGTGGATAGGAACTGCGTTCCGATTGGGAATCGAATTGAGTTTATCTTTAGTGATTTGGTAGAATTATTTGTGTTAGGATCGGAGCGGCTTGTTCCGAAATAGAATTGGAGCATGTGAATAGGAACAGAGATGCAAACAATTATTTCGGAACCTGAACGAATATATTTGCCGCGGTACTTTCGTAATATTTGAATTGATAGTGGTATATACCAGATAGGCGAAATTGGTTTGATTTTGAGACTGCTTGCTGAAATGCGACAATTGTAGCCATTGTGAATATGATTTCAATCTTTATTGAATTTCATGACCAAGTTAAGCTATAAATACGTGGAAGTTGTTTGATGATGAGAATATTAATGGCTAGTTTCCCAATTTCATGGATTGTTGAAAGAGACCTTAGTTATTCGTTAAAAGCTATAGAAACTGTTACAAATCTAAATGAAAATATCAAAGCTGGTGATTATGTTGAACGACTAATGGATCTGGATATGCATGCCATAAATCATCATTTGGATCGTAGTTGGATAGAGTATTTCTCAATTCTACATTGGAAAGACAGTGAAGTTAGGAGGATGAAATTGAGTGACATTTGCAAGTGATTTAACGAAATGCTCTATCAAAAAACGTGACGACCTCAGAAGGAAATTAGAAGAAGAGACGTTTAAACTATTATATGAACGGAACTGCGTTATGTGTTTTAAACGGGAACGGTCCCTTCTCTTTTTACCATGTTCTCATAATGTTATGTACCCTGGGAAAATATATTTTGTCCCATCTGTGATCGAGAAATCATTTCAACAGTCAATGTATATCGTTGAAAAGTATGAGAAAAAACGTCTTCGGATACCATGTCATTACAACGCAACTGCTGCGTTGTGCATGATTAAGCTCGGTGAGAGAAACGTCGCATAATAAAATAATAACATGGTATCCGAAGACGTTTTTCTCATAATTTTCAAAATCAATCGGATACGTGGAGGACTGGACTCAATGCCACACTGCAATGTATATCGTTGATGATGAGTCATCATGCACCTACATAATTGGTCACTATTGTGCTATTGTGTGGCTCTTCTATATAAGGATGTTGCACTTCTATTTCAATCATAATTTGAGAATCATAGATGAGTCAACATGGCGTTCAGTAGTTATATTCCACTTTTGATTATTTACCGAGGCAAGCTTTTTAGCGGCAACATATATTACTCTGCGTCAGATGTAATTGGATACAAAGCCGATCTGGTGGATTTGATGGAGGATATTGTTAATTTTTTTCAATGTGAAGAGGCCGTTCAACCGCAGCAATTGTTATTGAGGACTGTTACTAATGCTCTGACACGAGTTGGGAAATTTTGGCTCTGCGAGGTTTCCAACCTTTATATCTGACAGAAATTGTGTCAGAATTTCCTCGTTATTCATTACTGTAGCAGTAACGTACGGAGACATAGCACGTGTTCTTGAAGGTTTTCTTGAAGGTAATGAAATCATTACATTTAGTCATTACAATGAGAAGGAAAAAAGGTATAAAGTGGATTTGTTTGCTGGACCGCCATCGCTTAGTATTAACGTTGTAGTGCAAGAACATCTAAAGTGATAAAGTTCCGAGCATGCTATGCCAACCTTCTATATAGCTGTCATTCAAAACCCTGCTGCACGTGTTGCCCTCTATTCAAGAACTAAATGCGTGACATCGAACTGCTCATAACTGCAACAAATCAAACTCTGAGTGATGTGGGTGCTCACAAATTTCTTTCTGTAATTTGTTAAGTACTAAGCAAAAATTGCATTGCTTATTTCCATGTTGTAATAAAAATATGAAAATGTATGCAAAACGAAAGGCATCCTTTTCGTGAATCGAAGCGTTCCTTCAAACCTTCAAGTCATTTTAAAAAGACGTTGCGAAAGTTAAACAGGATACATGATAATAAGAAGTGTAAATTGATTCAAAATTCAAGTGATGATTTCATACGTGATCTAGCTTTTGCGACACACAAATGTCTCCCTATTTACAGACATTTATTGAATGCTGCCTCTTTGAAAAACATTAAAAAATTTCAAATCCAAGAAGCAGTGATCAGAAAAGGCGAAATCTAATTCAGCGTGGTGGGAGATTTCTGAGTATGTTAAATGATATTAGAAACAGTATTAATAGTGTAATCAATAGTCCGCTTGGAAGTATTGCAGCAACTGCTGCAATGTTGCTATAGCGTCAACCAATCACAAACTGACACGTTATCATTAAATTTGATGAGTCATATGCAAGTGTATATCAGGGAATTATAGATAGTGCATCGGGGAGAACAACGCACGATGTTGCGAAATCTGCCTTGACAGGAAGAGGGTTAATTAACATCTCGCGCTGCAGTGACTGCTTACATGACAAAGATAGAGCGAGAAGCTGTTCCTTCCAAGTTCCAATGCATGTGATAACATGACTCACACCTTTTATTACCGATGTGTAGATGTGTTAGCTGGGACATTGCTTCGTCTTGCTGACTATCAGACTGTTCGATTCTCAACTTCGCTCGCCATAACGTGCATTACCGTGTAACATATGTTAAACACAACGTTCAACCGACGGTGTTTTCGTGCTGCGTTCCTAATTGTCGCAGTGGCTATAAGCCCAGGAAAAATGAGTTAATTGAGAAATGCTCAAAGTTTCAGTTTCCAACAGACCCTGCTCTACATTCAAGATGGATGTCTGCTATCCCACGAAGGGATTTTACTCCTAATGAGAATCACAGTGTGTGAGAAACACTTCAACGACCACGACTTCGAAACAACGTCGACCGACTCTGGTTAAAGTAGACGGGAGAGTAGATCATCGCAAATTCTTCAGAAGAAACGATTGAAATCAACGGCAATTCCTTCAGTGTTCCCAGAGGGTCCTAAATATTTCACCAAATCTCCAACTGTTCCTCGATCTTCAAATGCGACTGCTGATTCCCGACGGTCCTTTGAGAGCAATAGAATTGAGAATTTGATCAGAGAATCTATTCAGGAAGATTCGTTTGATTTTCTCGATGCTCTGCGTTCGAAACTAAGTGATTCTTCAAGTCACCCTCTCCCCACCAATATTGTGAAGGTAGATCATCAGTCGTGTTTGATTTTTATGTACGTCAGTGTTTCTAACATCGAACTTATGGCTCCTGTTCACAAAGCTACGGTGATCGTCGACGAAAGCATGAGCATGCGAGTGTTCGTGCTGTCATCAAAGGTAGCGAATTCCAGCTTTTGCCATATCTTCAGTGGAGATCAAGTAAAACCTATTTCTCAAATTTGTAACGCTACTGCATATACGAAGAATTTGTCAGAATAACATTTAGATAACAACAGTAGCTCTCAGTATCTAGAACTCGCTGCTTCTTTTCTTGAAGCATTTCTAGATTGTGAAAGTCAATCAGATGACCCCGAATTTGAAATGTACCACCTAGTAAATTTTGTTATTGAGCAGCTACGACTTTGTCAAGCACCAAAGAATACCAGAAAATATTCATGTAAGGCGTTGGCACTTTCTTTTTTGCGGCAGATTACAAGTGCATCTTTGTATAATAAATTAAGAGATATTTTCATTCAGCCCTCTACTGCGTTCATACAACAACTGCGTTCATTGTCGAGAGGATCTGCAGTTGAAACCTGTTCGATCGATCTCGAGTATCTGCAAAGGAGATCAAGTTTTTTGGATGACAAACACAAAAATTGTTGTTACGTTGATGATCGACGAGGTTTATACTTCTCAGCGTGTAGAAGTCAGTAATGGACAATTTGTAGGTTCTACATCGGATGGCATACCCGCCAAGATCGTTTTAACTTTTATGATTCAGTCGTCATGTTCAAAATATAATGATGTCGTGTGTTTAATTCCTGTGTTCTAACTTAATTCCGATATTTTGCACAATGAGTTTATGAGTGTCATTCGTCAAATTGATTCACTTTTTCATGTCGTTGCTGTTTCAACTGACAATTATGTGATCAACCGTTCTTTTTTCAAGCGACTTTGTGGTAGTAATCAAATATTTCCTCTTATCAACCATCCTATTCGAGCAGAGGCAAAATTGTTTATTTGATTTGATTTCACTCATAACTTGAAGAACATATTCAATAAATTTGTGAATAAAACAAAAATGACACTACCTGATGGACATAGAGACATTTTGAATGTTGACGGTGTATGTAATGCCTCATTTTTACATGTAAAGAAATTCTAGGCTATTCGAAGGAAGAGAACTTGCCTTTTAAGATAGCACATGCATTGAAGAAAGACTCGCTAAATAGGGTTAATATTTCTCGAACCTCTCCTCAACATGCTCTGTCAATTTTCCATGAATCAACTGTGAATGCTATTAGATTTTATGATGAAACTGGTTGGAGGCAAACAGCTGCATATGTACAGATAATTGTTAACGTTTGGAAAATTGTTTCACTAAAGAAATCCTTCCTAAGGATTTCACAAACGTGATCCTATGTGTGAACCTTTTCGAAATCTGTCAGATTCTCATGTTTTGTATTTGAGACGTGTCACAAATCTTTTTGAAGACAAGAAGTCTAGACGGCCAGGTCTCACAGATGAAACTTTTTTAGCATGTATTCAAACTATGAAAGCTCTACCTATGCTAGCAGATTA
Source organism: Prostheceraeus crozeri (assembly GCA_907163375.1). NCBI lineage: Eukaryota > Metazoa > Platyhelminthes > Polycladida > Euryleptidae > Prostheceraeus > Prostheceraeus crozeri. The sequence continues at coordinate 70,539 of CAJQUW010001495.1, read as the reverse complement.
TTTAATAAAAATGCATGGTTTTTCATATGTACTTCTTGGAAAATTCTGTTCTGATCATATTGAAGCCCGACTCGGTTGTTGCCGTCAAATGAACGGGGGAAACTTTTTTATGTCAATTAAAAACTTCTTGTTACTTAAACCAGACGCTTTATGTGAGTCCAAGTGGTTTCTGGATTTTTTGTCACCAAAAATGTTTATTTGGACGATTTATTAGAAAAAGATGTAAATATTATTTACCATGTTGCTGATTACATCGGTAGTTGTGTTGCACGCTAATTCAAATGTTCGGAATGTAAAATTCTGCTTATTGCAAATGATTCTGTCGACGAGTGTCCACCGTTTACGATTTCGTTGGGTAGTAGCCAGCTTTTTGAAATGGCCAATCGAGGTGGTTTGGCTGAGCCCCCAGATTTGTGTTTTCTTATGAGCGCGATCGGTTACCTCGCTTACGCTGTCATTTTTGACAATGATGTTTCGAAATCACGTTTCCTTTCAGAGCAAAATCATCGCTCTCTGTTTGTGAAAGCAACATCTGATCTAGTGATGCGTAAATTCTGTAATATATCGACGAGATGTAAATCAAATCATGTTGACCATTTCTCGATGTTGACCATATTCTCACACGAATGTACAATTGTTTGTCAAAGAATGAACTAAAACGAGTGAACACAAAAGATGAGTCGGCAAGTATTACAAAAAATTGCAGGAAATTTCAGTGATTTTTCATGTACACAATGGTTGTCAAATCATGCTTTGTAAGTATGATGTTGTAAATAACATGTATTCCTTCATTTTCTGTAGATAGTTCTTGCAATATTTTCTTATTTGTTGGATGAATGTTTTAACACGACTTTTGGTAAAATTGTAAACTTATATAGAAAACAGGAAACTGTAGAGAAATGCTGCAAATTGTAATAAATTTTCTTGTCATATTCTTCAATGATTTCATTATTTATATAGTGGATAAAGATGGGGATATGCGTATATGCATGAGTTATGATATGCAATTAATAGTTATACATAGCGATTTAGTATCTTGACTTAGGTAACACGAGTGGTAGTGTTCTAAACTACTCATGAAAGTAACTCTCATTATGTCAGTAGTGCGATGTTGTTGTTCTTCCCGTTACAAAAAATATAATCTATAATTCCCTGGTGTATATAAGGCAGACGATTCAATGCTCTTTAATCACTTTCAAATGACCATTTATCACTGCTAGTTGAAAAGCTCCTAATTTGTACATTGTTGAAACATGACTCAGAAAATGTACAAAATTTCGAGAGGAGAGCGACGCTTTTGAGCAAAATCTCCTGAAGCTGCGTCCGACACGAAAGGTGCAAGGGATTGGAAATACATTGTACTTTCAAGCGTTGAGTTATGGAGATGATGGCTTTTATCTTCAAGTTCCATTTTTTCGCAGCAATTGTATGCAGAGCTGGAAAAATTCCACGGAAATTTTTTGATTCCAATTCCAGAGCAGAAATTTCAATTCCAATTCCATAATAAGATTCAATTCCGATAATTGCATTTCGCTTATAGTGTGTTATGTTAATGAATCTAACGTTTGTTCGTTTCAATCTAACCCATGTGCCCTTATCCTACCCTCGTTGTTCCTGTGTGCCGTTCCCTGCGTCGTTCTTATGTGCGTTCTCATGTTCATAGTTCATATTTCCTGTGTACATGTACATATGTAATCGGTCGTATCTCCATTTTCGTTTCTTAAACGAGATATTCAATATTATAAGCGGTTTCCAACGAGAATATATGTTGTTAATAATATAAATAGTCAATGTCAAGCGGACTTGGCTGACATGCAACAGATATCACAGTACAATGACGACTGTAAATTCATCTTAATCGTGATAGATATTTTATCTCGCTATGCTTGAGCACGTTCAATTCATCAATTCTACCGATTTTTTCAAAAATTTTAGAGAAATATGTTGTTCACTCCATCAGAGATCATTGCTTGATAAGTATGGTCCAAATCAGTTCGGTTTTCGTCCGAATTATGGAACAGTACATGCTCATATTCGACTTCAGGACTTCATCACAAAACAAATTGACCAGAATCGCTCATCGGGAGTTCTGATATTGGCGTTTGATATGGCGAAGGCGTTTGACCACCACCTTAGTCACAGTACATGTAGTCTCTGTTGATCTTTGAGTAAGCCAAACTTCCATACGGTTTTTTGATTTGGTGCTGCAATTTCCTAAGAAACAGAACCCAGAAGACTCTAATCAACTCATACGTGAGCTCGGTAGTACCTGTCACATCTGGCGTTCCTCAGGGTGATTTATTGTCACCATACCTATTTTGTGTCAATATGAACACCCTTACAAGTTACGAGGAGGACTCACTGATACCGCTGTACGCAGATGATGTTGTTATTGCTATACCATTTTCCTCATATGACTGCGAGAAGCGCATTTCTGATGAAATAAACCACGTGGAAGTTTGGTGTGACAAAAATGGCCTGCGCTTAAACCGCTCAAAGACGAAGGTCATGTTTGCTTCTGCCTGTATATTCTCTTCATCTCCTAACAACTCCGGTTTCCTGAACCAAATGAAGATCCTTGGTGTAACTTATGCTGCCAATTTGTCACGGGACCTTCATGTTGACAATCTGTGTCGAAAAGCATGTCAACGTCTATATGTCATCAAAAGATTGAAGCGTTTCTTATCAAGACAGGAACTGATTTTGCTGTACAAAGCAACCTCTCTTGGTACACTTGAGTTCAACTGTGCCTTTCTAGTTGGAATAAACAAAAAGAATGCTGAAAAGCTCAAAAAAGTGCGTCGTCGAGCCCACAGAATTATCTGTGGCACTGATTTTGATTGTTCGTCCTTTCCATCATTCAGCGTCAGGAGACAGACTTTTGCTTTACAAATTTTCAATGAAATTTCAAGCAGTGAGAATCTTCTTCACGACATGGTGCCAAAGCAATTCCTACGTTCACGTCTTTTTGAGGTTCCATACTCACGCACTCTATTAAGACAATCTTCTTTTATTTGTACTTGCACTCGGCTACTAAATGACCAGTGCTATAATTGAGTATTTGCTTTTGTTTGTTATTTTGCCTTCATTTGTGACTTTTTCCCTTGTGTATGCGCATTACACCGCAATTTGTGATTTCCATTTCATGATAAAGACATTTTACTGCTACTACTACTACGTGCGTTGAAATCTAAACGAAGACCAGAAGTTGAACCGGCTTTCAGAATATTTTCGATGAGGGGAGTGTTCCGCAAAGAATACACTTCGATCAAGAGAGGGCATTCGAAAACTCTCATGTTCAATGCCTCCTTGAAAGTCATAATGTAGAATTCCTCAGTGTCAAAAGTGCTTACAAAGCGGGCATGGTTGAGAGATTCATTTGCACATTTGACAAAAGTATGACGCTATTTCACTGCAAAAATATACATGTTTGTGCAGGTGAGGTGCAGAAATTTGTTAAGAATTGCAATGAAAGCTATCATCGTATTATTAAGATGCGACCACTTGATGTTACCCCAGATAATACAATGGATGTATGGCTTCGACTGTATGATGAGAAAGCGAAAAACATTTCCAATGAAAAGAAAATAAATGCTGGTGATGGAGTTCGGATTTCAGGGTTAAGTCTACATCTGAGAAGGGTTATTTACTTAATTGGACTGAAGTAGATATTTTGTAGGAAAATGTAAAGAAAAAATTTAGACCCATCATGTACACATCAATAGACTACCATGGTAATCTAATTGAATTGAAGGAAAATTTTACTCAAATGAATTGCAAGTAGTAGACATAAGTGAAAAGGTGTATACACTAAATTCCAAAAGACTTGCCGCACTTCGATAGCTTGAGAAAGACACAATAAAAACTTTGATCTTTTACAATAAATATGAACAGCATATATTCCCACATTAAATGACAAGGATGCCAGGGCACACTAATACCGGGTGTGACTTCCCTTGGCAGTGGTCACAGCTCGAACTCTTCTCTGCATACTGTCAATCAAGCTGTTGATGATGGATTCAGGAATTGCGTCCCACTCCTCCACAATCGCTTCTTCTAGGCTCTTCAAGGAGTCAATGTGTCCTCTTTTACTGATCCGACGCTTCATGAGATCCCACAGGTGGTCTATAGGATTAAGATCAGGAGATCTTGAAGGCCAGTCAAGTCTTCTGATGCTGTGGCTGGAACAAAAAAGTTCAACTTGTACAGACCGATGCGCAGGAGCATTATCATCCTGAAAGAGGTGATTGATTGGTGTTTCCTCGTCATCGAAAAATCGCTTGAGAAGATCGGTATAAGTCTTTCCGTTTACAAAGCTCTTTAAGATAGTCAACTTGCTTCTTCCACCAAACCAGATGGCTCCCCAAACGTGGATAGACCCTCCCATCGCTTGAACTGAAGCCTTGCAGTTTATCTCCGCCATCCTTTGACCCATTTCTCTCCATACTCGCACACGCCTGTCGTTGTTCATGCGTCTAAAGCGAGATTCGTCAGAGAAGATGACATTTCTCCATGCTTGTCTCCAAGCACATTTTTTCATCGCCCACCTTTCTCGAGACTTCTTTTGATTGATGGAAACCAAAGGGGCATAAAAAGATGCACGCTTCCTCAATCCAACAATTCGCAGTCTTCTGTAGACAGTCTGTAGGCTCACTCGCTCTTTCCACATGTTTCTGAGCTCCTTTGCCGAAGAAAAGTTGTGCTTTCTAGCCAAGCGTGTTAGAAGGCGATCTGAGCGGTGGGCGGTTTTTCTTCGTCGACCAGTTGTTCGCTTATCACAAAATTCTTGCTCTTGATGTTTCTTTTTCCATCGTTGAATTGTTCTTCTATCAACCTTGAGCATCTTGGCAATTTCTGTTACTTTGAGCATTTTCATTGATAATCCTACAGCAAGGCCCCGAAGATACGCATTGTTTTCTTTCTGGAGTTTACTGGAATGCAGTGCAACCTTCATCTTCATAGCGTTGTAACTTTTAAGTAACACAGAACATCAGAACACAATAGCTGATATAAAAGAACTTTTCATCTCACTTGTCTATGACAGAGATAATGCATGCAGTTGATATCATGGTTGCTTGTCTATAGAGGAAGCAGATGCGCAGATATCTATAGTGCCATCCAATGCTTGCCATTATCTATTGACTTTCTACTGCTATGATTAATGCATGTCTCGAATGACCATGCTAGCTAATAGCCTAGTGCGACAAGTCTTCTGGAATTTAGTGTAACTGATAAAATACAGATTGTTTCATAAAAAATGGATCACCCTTAAACATCGTTTTAACTTCAACTTTGTCTAACTCCGCCAAACTTGAACGAATTTCTCTGAAATTTGGAAGATATGTCAGTTGTGCTCACTAATATCATTGTCGGAAATTTCAAGCATGAATATTGAGTTGTTTTCCTGTTATAGATAAAAAGGTAGCAGATAATTTGATCTTCATTTAGCAATGTTACACAAAATCATACCTCACTCTTATAAAATTACATTTGTTTCCTTTGTTATGTAATATGTTGTTCTACAAGCCAAAAGCTATCAAGCAAAACAAAAATAAAGAAAATCGGTCAATCAGAGCCAGTATAGCACCATTATTCATAAACAATAATGTAAGTGCTACATGTGATTAACTGGACTTCATGTTCCATAGCTTCCTGACTTCGTTGCGGTGGTGTTGGCAGCACTCCTGATTGCTTTCAGCTAGAAATCTATCTCTTACCGGTTGAAAACAATACAAAGCACAAATGAACAATAACGAGATCGCATTCACAAAAGGCAAAGTGTCAGGGTTTTCTTTGCGAGCTACAAGCAAGCGACTAAATGTCCCTTACACAAATGTGCATCGATGGCATAATGATGATTTTCGACTTTGTCGTAAAGAGGGCTCTGGCCGTCCACGCAAAACATCCAAATGTATAGACCGCCTAATTTTGAGATTTGTTAAAGTTGATCCAAGTCTCTCGTTTACTGGATGGCTGCACTATACTCGTTTATTTCTAAGTCCACTATTCGTAGAAGACTTCACATACAGCAAGGAACCATGAATTCTGAACGCTATGTGAATGTTTTACGAATGAACATTGGCCAATTGACAGATCAACTTGGTGATCCATCGACTTGGTTATTTATGGATGATAATGCTACGTGTCACAGGAGTAGTAGAGTCAACTTATGCAAGTCTCAATTAGGGCTTAGGACATTATCTTGGCCATCTCGTTCTCCTGATCTGAATCCCATAGAAAATGTATGGAGTATTCTAAAACGTAACGTTCGTCGTTCACTGCTACCTACAGATGACGTATCACAACTTACGTCACTGCTAAAAAGAGAGTGGAGAAAGTTAGATCAGTCAAAAATCAACGATATCATCGAATCAATGCCTAGACGAATTGGTGATGTCATTGACAATAAGGGTAGGGCCACAAAATATTAGCTTCTTAAGAACTGTTACTGTATCATAGCTTATCAGATTATATAAGGACATTTAAATATATTAGGGACATGAAATAACATGAAAAATGCTTTCTGTATCATATTTATATTTTATTTAGTCAAATTTTAGGATGATCCACTTTTTATGAAGCGGACTGTAGTTAGGAGAAGGTCATGAAAATCAGAGGAGATATCTAGTTAATTGGAAAGGGTATCCTGATTCATTCAATAGCTAGATAGTCCACTTAGAACTAAAGATAAATTATATTGATAGATGTCTATGTTGTCTTAGTAGCGAGGATATCTGGTCTCCATGATGAAAAGCAAATCAATAATCGATTTGTTAATAAATATCAGTATCATTGTTGTTGACCGATAACAGTGCGCGTGCGTGAGCGACGACGCACACCACACATTAATGAAAATTCCTCAAATGCACCTTTCTCACAGCAAGCAGACAGTGCACACATGCACACATAAAGCAACCAGTACACACAATTTGCATTGCTAGGAAATCGCCATAAACGTAAATAACTGATCATAGGGCAATAACACAGCGTTGTCATGTACAAAGGAAAGTTTCTTATCTAGATGTCGAAGGTGGTCCTAATCATATGTCGTGGTCAATTTTTGTGTTTGAGTGGCTGGTTTTCTGTGCTGTGTCATTGATCAATAGATGCCTATGTTATGGTATACTGTTGGCATGCATGCCTATTTAATGTATTGGCAAGGGTGAAGGATAGTGTGACATCAACAAGTAGCTAGCTGTAAAAACTAAAAAAATATGGGTAGTCCTAATACAATGTCGCAGACTGTAGATATTTGCACAGACGAAGTCTTCTGCAGACTCACGAATATAGAATGTAAGTAATGCGATATTGTGACCACTTGATTCTGCATGTATACATCACCGCAAATGGAAATATGGTGAGTTGTGATTTGTAAGCCGCAAATACTTCCTGTCGACCCATTAGTTATGGTGAATTGGCATCTCTGGGCTGATTGCTCGCATTTCTTTATGTTCAACATCATAACAATTGTAATAATGTTTCACTTAACAACTATATCGGTACATCTTGTGCATTGATTGCTCTTCCACGAGAATGGACGACGCATAACTCCATAATATGTCATTGCTGAAACTTTATCGATTTACTTTATGCCTGCTTTCAGATAAATACTGTGATCCTCATCAAAACTCTACGAGTCTTTCTCAGCATAAAAAAAACCAGCATGCAAAGTCGAACTCAAAAGATGAAGTAAGATGATTGATAGGTGTTGCTGCATCGATAAGTATTCGTGCCGTCATTTGTTTTACAGATCGTTTTTTAAAGCCAGTTTTACCCTTTTGCCATTGCTTGGAATTACGTGGATAGTTGGTCTGGTGACTGTGAATGAATCGATGGTTTTCTTTCATTATCTATTTGCTCTCTTGAATTCCTTGCAGGTGAGTACGTGAAACAAATTGATAGCGTTAGTATAAATTTGAAGTAAGAACTGCTATTGCATTATCTATCATATAGAAACAGATATGGGACTTTATAATAGTAACCACATTCAACTAATTGTAGCAGCCTGCATGAGGCAAGCGAACACTTCCTGAGGCTTCTTTTGACATATTGTTGAAATCGGCGAAGTAGGAAAGAAATAGTAATATAGCAGCAGATATCAGAAAATCGTGACTACTGTAATGACTGAAAATATTAGTGTTTGGTAATTTCAGAATCCTCGCTATGTAAGGAGTAAGAATTTACAAGTTTGATGTGAATATGTTCAATAATTCAACCTCATTCAACATCTTCCTCATCATTGACAAAGTGCACAAACTTGCAAAGTCAACAATTTGAAGTCAGTGTGAGAGAGCAAGGACAAGTGTTCTCTAATTGCTTGTCGTCATCGGACAGTTGCATACTCGATCGACTAGAGTTTTCGTTGAATCTTCTTTGACCTTGCATGGTGCTTATTTACATTAGTGTTAACGAAAAAAGTGTTGAAAGAATCTTGAAAAAGAACCATAGCATGGACCCAATGGATGCAACCAATATATTGAACTAATTTAAATCAACTTTGCATGTTTTTATTCTTTACATCGCAAGGACTTTGAAGATGCGAACCACTATTATTTTTTATGAAAAAGCTAGTAAAACTTGGCAATTTTCAATTTTGGCAAGCACTTTGTTTAACGGTTAAAAAGCGCATCGATTTTAGTATGAGGACGACATAAATATAAGTCTGTGAATCATATCATACTCATTATGTCATAAAAATGGAATTTTGGAAATTTGGAAATCCAAATGTTATGCAATTACTACTTACTGAAATCTTGAACAGTAATAGGCACTTTTGAATAAATAGTTCTTTATACTTTTGTTATCAGTTGGATTCTTCGGGTATGTCGACGCCGTCCATTTTCCATGTAATCCCATTACTTGTATTTGAATATTTTTGAACGGCTGCTTTAGGAGGGAATCTTCCACTATTCATATACGTGCATGCGCATGTTTGAGTTGCATTCCTCAGAAATATTTTAGAAGTTAAGAAGGAAGGAGGCTGCACTTCATAGCCCCGTATGGACTGGGTTAATGCAAAAGTCTAAAAATGGTTCTTAACTCTGATGTATATTATCAACTTTGATTCTGATCAATACAGACAGATGCAATCTACTATACACAGTGATTCAGAAAATGGCTAAAAGCAAAAGTGACCTCGGGAGATTTGTAATTCCCATTGAAAATTGAATGATTTTTCTCCAAGTATCATATTTCACATTTTTTGCCATTTTTGGCACCAATGCGTTTGATGGAAAACGCATCAGCATGTCATCAGCTCCATTCATTAGAGGACTGAGTAAACTCTCTTAGAAGCTGCTGTGTGATAGGCTAAAGGGTCCCTATAGCGACTTACTATAGTAAGTTATTGGTGCCGATCTACTGACAGGGATATTAATAATTTCATAATTAGTGTACATGTCATTGTGTCTCATGGAAAATAATAATGCATGGGAGAGGAAAATGCTTTTGATGAGAAGTACAAAAGGTGCTGCGGAGGCGATTTTGGAAAATAGTCGTGGACGGCGCCTGGTCCCTGGTATTTGCTGAGCCCTGGTATTTGCTGAGCCCTGGTATTTTGTACTCGAGGTGTCCTTCATTTCTTAAGTCTATGGAGATTTATTTTGAATGTATAATGACATGCGAAACAAAGACTTTCTACTGACATGCTTACACTCGTTATTGAATTGTTTTTCAGGGATTCTTCGTTTTCCTCTTCCATATTGCCTTGAATGAAGAAGTTCGATTTTCGTACGCTCGACGCCGACAGATTCTTCCAATAAGCACGATTTTGCGACGAAGAAGTACAAAATCTCACAACACCGGAGAGCAATTTGGCATACCTCATAATTCTGGTGACAATCAAAACACATTAACAATGCCTGATGATTGATTTCCCAAGTTGAAAGTACTGAGACTAAGTTCCATCATTTAACTTTGTGCATAAACAATATACTCGCTACGGAAGCGCTCTTCGATACATTCATTCATAACTTTATCGATATTACTCTTTCCATACTACAGCACATAGTAGTGACAAAAGTAATAAACTAGCTGTGCATAGACACTGAATGAATACTATTTTTCCGTCATTCGAGTGTCAGTTCCTTGGGATGATATTCGTCTGCTACGATAAAAGTACCTATGAAAGGAGTGTTTGAAACCACAAGCAATATCAAGAATTCAAGAACCTCATTTGAAAAACATGTTGTTTTTAGACAAAAATGCATGTCATGCCAATTTGTAATTTTGTGGCCTTTTATTCCAGTACTTTGCATCGCTTCCAATCGGCAACGTCAAGGCTGTGGATGCGGCATTCAATCTATGCCAACTTCCAATCTCTACAGTCCCTTGTACTGCTCTATGAAAAGTCCTTTATCCTGAAATAGTTGCTTTGGTGGTATTTCTGTGCTTTTAGACCTTCTGCTAGTCTTGACTCTATTTTTGTTGAATATTATCGCATAAATTAGTTATATCAGCCGTATAGCCACATATACTATCGGTAAAGCAGCGGGAAATTATCGAAATGCCCCGAAAGGCAGGGATGCGGAGTCTGAGTCCCGGAGTTCTATCATTTTGGTCGGCATCAGAGTCCTGTCAAATGATAGGACTCCGGCCTATACAGACCCGAAATGCATGTATAACGCAAGAAATTTATCCTCGTGTATAAGTGTCACTGTCTTGATGTCGAATTTCCCCGTCAAACAAAAGTACAGAGACATCTGTGCAAAGCTAATAATGTTCGATGGAATGAACCGTGGTGGTAAAAAAATGATTATCTTTCCACTCGGTGATTCATTGCTAGCAAGCCTCCCTCTCGTGAGACCTCAAACCATCGACTGGTCGATGGCATTATTTTAGTCTGAATCTTGAAACGGGAACACCGAGTGCTCCGATATCATGAAATCTGCATGTCAGTTCCTCTCCACTAAACCTACAAAACAAGTAGGCCGATCCGCGGAGCGCATGCTCTGAGGTGTAAAGCTTCTGATAAGTGACATACGATCTCGACTTAAGGTTGATGTTGTCAACGTCATTATGTTCTTAAGGACAAATAATGAATGCTATTGTGACTTATGAATACAGGACATTATTCGTTGATTCTAGAAATGTAGTGAAATGCAAGGCATTAATTCAAAATTGTGCAAATACACAATGTCTTGTGTAGGAAAGTTAACACGTATTCGATTGTTCGTGGACAGGTGTGTGGTAATGTCAAGAGCATGATAATTGGGTTTCCTGTCATTTGTCGTAAAACTTGTTGGAAAAGTCTCGCCGACGATTTTGAAAGGTAGCAAGTGTGTTAGAACAGTGACAATCGGACGTAAACATTATTCTCTTGGAACGCTTGAAAATCTTTTCTATCACATCGCGACATTCAAAGTTCAATATACCAAATAAGGCAAGCAATAGAGAAATGTCAACATTGGCTCTAAAAGCAATCCATATAGTTCGTCGTGAGTGAGCACGGGCTATAACAATCTCAAAATTATCATTGACGAGAACCTTTCAATTCCAATTCGTAACAATGCTTTGTCCTATATAAATTGTTTGTACACGTCACACCTAGGAACCTTATGTGATCAACAATATAAAGAGGAAGGTCTTAATCAATTGTCCAGCTTTCCTTGGAAAAGCAAATCACCTCATTCTTGTCCAGATTCAATTTTCAATCATTAACATAAGCCCAGTGTCTGAGATGACTACGTTCCGCATCCACAATTTCAGTGCAATTATCCGAAGACGACTTGAAAAAAGGAGCAATCTCACATACATTTTCAGCATATTGCACAATCTCAGTGGTGTCAGACAGTCGTAGGAGATCATGACAATATACAACAAGAAGGAATGGATAAGCCTTGAGGTACACCGTAGAAACAGGAAGGGGATAGAAAACAGTGCCACTTATCATTACACTTTGAAAACGATTACGGAAATATTTTTCTACACTCCTGCCTTGCTCCCTGACAATACGAGCCGGCTCGCAAAAGCTCGGACGTGTATAGTTTTTAGCAATAAAGTGAAAATATTTTTAGCAGTAAACTTATTCTTAGGGAAACGTGACAAATTGGTGTAATATCCACAATGAAATCGAACAACCTCCCGTCGACTGCCATCAGCTGTGTAAGTATTATTTGACTATATGAAAAAAAACCAGGATAGCCGAAAGCACAAAGTTTTATAACAGAATACAATGATCAAGTGGTATATAATGCGTAAGAAACATCTAAGTTGATAAAAGCACATGACTTGACATTACGGCACTCCAAATATTTTGTAGCAAAGTCGTGAATAGAAATTAGGATGCTCGTGGTATTAGACTTTCGCAAATAATCAAATTGAAAATATGGGAAATCACAATATAAGCAGTCGAACATCCTATTCAATACATTTGTCTCAAACAATATCATATCGCTGGAACGCTCACCAGTGTGATTGGTCGTACTTATATTAGCAGCTGTCGTTTTCTGAAGAGGTGATATACAGCATAAGTTGAATTTTGATGGCACTTCTCTCGAAATATTGCATGTTTTTTTTTATGTGACAAAGAGGTTCACATGTGAAGGGGGCAGACAATCTACACAGTTTCCTCGGAATAAAGTCAGGACCCGTAGAAATTTTTCAATAGAAGTGAACACTTCAAAAGGCACTTTAGAAATGAACACGTTAGGAAGTTGTTCACTGATCACCGTGGCAGCATCAGACATCTTTTGAAATTCGCATGATAGGGGGACTTTTTATGCTTTTGACACAAACATCAGCGATGACACACCATATCTTTTGCCTAGATGATAAGGCTTACATTGCGATTTTATTTGTTTCGCCCAATTTTATTTGTCAGCATATACAGTAAGTTTTTCAGCTAACTATAGCAAAATACGTGTAAAGCAGTAAAGAATAATAACTGCGAAGGAAGCTGTGCAATGATAACGATGAAAGAAAGAGGGATGCAACAATAAATACCAGCGAAATTCAAATTGTTCTTCATTGTGCTTCATCCAATAGAGCAACTGCGAAGTAGCAATGCGAAAAACGTTTCGGCACTGAGCAACATCTGATTAACAAGGTGATCAGACGGAAGCTAGTCGCATAGGTATTCCTCAGAAATCTGTTCGGCGGCTATCAAGTGAGATTGCATGCAATCATACTCTACTAAATAGTTGAGTAAAAGAAGCTTGAGGCCTTACATTTCTCGCCTCCTCAATACTCTGTACGACGAAGATGCCGATCGCACAGTTAAATTCTCGGATATGTTCTTTAACATGAAGCGCGTTGAAGCAACTGTACAGGACAAGATGTGGTGGTCAGATGAATCATCCTTTAAATTAAGTGGTTGCACAAATCGACATCACTGTTCGCATTGGAGTCATGAAAATCCACATGAAAATTCCTGGAGTGACCGTCTGGCTGCGATGTCAAGCAATGAGATTTTATCGAAACATTTCATCTTCGATGCAGCGGTCACTGCAGAACAATATGCCTCAAACCGGTAGTTCTTTTATCAATGCAACAGCAATGAGACATTCACTTCCAGCAAAATGGAGCTCCGTTCCACCAGGCGCGTCGTGCTCGTGAATGGCCGGACAGTGCGTTCACGGATTTCGTCTTGCTGGGTGCACTTAAAGACATGATGCACAAAGAGAAACCACGGACCCTTCTTAACATTCGTCGAGTAATTAATCAAAGTTCGCCACAGTCGAAGAAGAACAACACTCCTGTAAAGTTTGCCGCTGTGTGCTTCGTAGCTGCTCTCTTGTATCGAAAAAAATGGAGTAGAATTGGAGCAATTTCATCTGTAGCTATTGCTGTATCACTGCTTCCTTCGCAGTTATCATTGCATACTGTTAATCTTTTACGTTAGCTGAAAAACTTACAGTAGCTATTGGCAAATAAAATCGGGCGAAACTTTTTGGAAACCCAGTATATGCTGACAGTCAAAGTTTTGCAAGCTGTTATAAGGTGCAGTCAGCGTATCTCTATTTAACATGAAACTTGACATGCATGATAAAATGATCTTAGCAGTTATATTTTGGATCGGACAAAGGAGAACTTGAGAATGAGACCCACGCCACTAGCTACTTAGTGGTGAACCGATTGTTGCAACACAACAGGGATACAGAGTCGGAGTCCCGGAGTCCTATCATTTTTGCTGGACTCCGACTTATAACTACAACCGAAATATAATACAAAGAAATTATTTATTCTCGTGCATATAAGTGTCACTGTCTTGATGTCAACTTTCTCCGTCAAACAAAAGTACAGAGACAGCAGTACATGTAAAGCTTGTAATTGTTGAGGGAATGAACCGTGATAGTGAAAAAGGACTGTCTTTTCACTCGGTGATTTAGTAGAGAAGACAAGCCTTCCTAGCCTCGATCACACCTACGCCCCAAAGGTCACATCACAGACAAAAATGAAAAGCTAGTTTGTTTGAGAACACTACCTCTTGCATCACGCTTATTGTGTGTGATGGCTCCTCAAAACCCATATTAAAATCGAAAGAGTACTCATTTTTTTGAAGAAGGATGGGGGATTTTCCTGCCTGGTAGAGACTGGAAGAGACCATGTGAAGCACACATCATCAAGAAGATGGGAGGAGCCGAGTCATATACATCCAACAGAAAGCGACATTTGATCAACTTTCATCGAAAATGATTGATAATAGATACAGGAATGATCACTAAAGATAGGTTGAGCTAAGCCCATAATGATCTATGATGTAGTTTTTTTATTTTTCAAAAAACTAGGCTATATATACTTGCTACCCGGAGTCGGAGTCCTATCAATCCCCGGAGTCGGAAAATGATAGGAGTCCGCATCCTTGCAACACAATAAATATTATTCAAAGACTAGCTCATCAACACCTTTTTCTTCGATAGTCCGGCAGCCAGAACGAGTTTCTGCAGGGAACGAGGCTGAAAATGAGACCTCACAAATTGATGTACACCCTATGTCTACTGCGAATCTGAACGTCTCCCGAGTTCTAGTGAGTTCATCTTCTTGTCAGGCAGGATCAAAGAAGAAAATGGGACGCAGATTGAAGTTGTTTGCTTATAATGACATTTTCGTTGCTTTCTCTTATCAACTGAAAAGCATTAAGTCTAGAGTCACAATTTTTGACATGGAATGTCTTCAGGTCATTTCCTATGATGTGCATGTGCTATTATCATGCATCTGTCGACAATGTATGTAAGAACGTGGTTGAATTTGGCTAAATTTGCTCAAAATATTTGTGTTTGCTGACATTAAGAGGCTCGCCAAATCTAAATGTGTTTAGCTTTATAGACAGAAGTGCATGAACGTAAAAAAATGACCTGAAGACATTCCAATCCAAACATTATGCCTCTGGGCATAGCACTTTTCAGTAGATAACATCTTACATTTCACAATTTACATTTTACAATTTCATTTTAGCCAAAAACTGCAATCTTTGTCCTATTGGATTTACATGTTTTTCTTTGTGTGAGTTCTTTTCTTCAAAAGACGAGGAACTCACTAGAACTCGGCAGACGTGCAGATTCGCAGTAAGCTTTTGGAGCACTTGATTCCTTGAACGTCTCATTTTCGACCTCGCTCCCTGCAGAAACTCGTTGTGGATGCCGGACCTTCCCTTAATGTAGTGATGATATTATAGCACAACACTTTTGAATTTCAAATAAGATTCCTTGCAAGCCGAGAGAAAAACGAGAGAATATCGATTATGGTGTTGATGAAACAATTTACCATAATCCCTCTCAATCTCTCATGTTTTTAATCAAAAACGAAGACCGAGACAAGATAAACAGTATAATTGAACATCATTTTTGAAGCACAGATTAAATAAAGAATGTTCAAAACGTCACTTTCATGGCCGACTGTCACAATGATTCTTGAATTCATACTCTATTCATCTTCATTGAATTTCGTCCGTTGGTTTACCTATTCGTCGTCACCACCAGTTTGGTCATCCTCTTCATCTTCTTCTTCATCATCATCCTCTTCATCTTCTTCTTCATCATCATCGTCTTCATCTTTTTCATCATCATCGTCTTCATCTTTTTCATCATCATCTTCTTCATCTTCATCATCATCGTCTTCATCTTCATCATCATCGTCTTCATCTTTTTCATCATCATCATCTTCATCTTCATCATCACATCATCATCATCATCATCATCATCATCATCATCATCATCATCATCATCATCATCATCATCATCATCATCATCATCATCTTCATCATCATCATCATCATCATCATCATCATGTTCTTTCTCTTGTTCCTCTATAAAATGCATGATATCTTCTTTCTTTGCTTGAGCACAGCACATGATGGAGCTAATAGTGTCTATTGATTCATCCATCGACTTCACCATTTCCATGCGATGCTCCTTTATATCTTCTTTCAATCCATCCATTTCTTTTTTGTTGGTGTTGTTCGCAGATTTCTCTTCTGCTATAGCGGCCGCAAAATATGCGTTGCGGAAGAGAGATCGATTAATCTCTTTTTGGCTTTTATACAGGTCCTCAAACTTTCCTTTGATATCATCGCATGGATCAGAGTCCTTCTGTGGGCAAGGGAACTCTCTTACACGATTTTTGCACACTCCATAGACGTCGAGGAAGTCAGCCAAAAGGGCAAGCACCATCCTCTCATCATCATCTTCGCAACCTCTGTCATCATCATCTTCGTCGTCTTCGTCATCTTCGTCATCTTCATCATCTTCGTCATCTTCGTCATCTTTGTCATCTTCGTCATCTTTGTCATCTTCGTCATCTTCGTCATCTTCATCATCTTTGTCATCTTTGTCATCTTCGTCATCTTCATCATCTTTGGCATCTTCGTCATCTTCTTTTTCTTCTTCTTCGTCTTCTTCATCGTCTTCTTCATCGTCATCTTCAGTTTGATCCTCAACATCGCCATTATCATCGACATTCGAGTCGGACTTCGAAGCTGCGGAAGAGGTGGAGCTTGAGGCCGGGGCAGCAGCACAAATGGCAACAAAGCCAAGTAGAAGGAGGAGTCCCAATTTTATCATCTTATCTGAAAGAAAGTCGGAGATTGAAATTGCATTTCTGACGTTTACCACTATGGCAAAATATCAAGTAAAATTCAATGCTTTCATGAAAAACAACTAAATGTACATGTATGCTCATTAGCAATATGCTCAACGAATTAACTTCACCGTAATCGAAAAAGATAATTGTGCATGCTGCATACTGCAACGTATGCATCAATGGTCTTACCATCTGCATTCATATATTTGTCATTTGCCTAGTGAATATATCGCCTTCGTTTTCAAACTTATCCACGTTTTGTCCAAAGACACACAAATAATTTACAATATGCGGTAGACAAGGCCAAGCCGCGAATATTTTTTGTTTGATAGAGTGACATTTAACCAAAGTGTTTAACTAGAGTAAAATTAATAGACTACATTTAACTAGATTAGATTTATTGTGAACTTTGTGCTGCACAAGGTTGTCGTCGTTGCTACTTGTCTAGCAACATTAACAGGATATTTAGTTAGCTCTACTTTATGAACCAAGTTGATAAACATCATTTCATACAACCGATATTTTTCGGGTAATCATGTTGACTCATATATCTCAAACATGACTATTTTTGCGTTCATGAATTATAATGTGTTTTTATTTCTGATTGATAATATTTTTAATTTCAAAATTTCCTTCCTTCTTGTCCAGAATGCCTCCTTCACAACTCGTTTATTTTTTCACCAATGGTGAACAATTGTGTCATACCCAGGTCCACTATTTACTACCGAACGATTTAATATGTAGAAAAATTATTCATTTTGACTTATGGCCTACAAGATTGATGCATAAATACTGATGACATCATACTTTTTACATTTCATAGGAAGTATTAACATATAATAGACAATAAGTATTAATTAATTTTGACATAGAGGGCACACTAGGTGACCTTGCTGCGCGAAATTCAAGCGTAATTTCGGAGCATCCCAAACATCCGTGGTTAAGGACATTCTATTCTTCCACGCGGGTACATACGCGCTGCACTAAGAGTCAGCAATCACGTGATCTGATGCTGTTAAAACATAGGGAATGTTTATGAATACGCGCGGGCGAGCGTTTATAGTCTACGCGTCGTCTACGGTTGTCTGCGGTGCCGCTTGAACCACCGATGAACCGCTAAGCATGTTCTGTCTTCCCTGTGCATGAAATTGAGGTCCTATCACATTATTTAGCCTCTGATACATGCAGACACATGAGACGTAAAGTCTGTATAACAGGACTGCCGACATATGTTGCAGTGATGTTCCGCAAAGGCACGGATGTTTAGGGTCATGTGTAATTGCGTATTTTACGCGTGAATTACGCGTAATTCAACGTGACGTCACCTAGTGCATTCATACTGGAACAGCCATTGTTTGTCCACCTTATGAAAAGTTTGTACATGTACAAGTTATAGACATCAAGAATACAAAAATAAAGAACATCATTTCATATAGAAAATAGACAAATAGAAATTAACGTTACAACTCAGTCTCAAAAAGGAGACTTGTCTAATTACTAACAGACATGCACAATTACTATTATAATTGTGAGAAGTCTGATTGTAGCATCAAGGTTGACTGTTTGCATTTCAGATACGACAACTCTACATGAATTCAACTTCTTTGTTGGAACGATAACAAAGTCGTGACCATAATATCAACAGGCACGTGGGTAGAACCTTTGCAATGAACGACCAGCTTTATTCGAAAAGAAAAAAAGCGGGTTCTATGCCCGAATGTTATCTCAATCTATACTAAAACGATGGGCGGAGTTGATCGAAGTGATCAGAATATAAGTCTGTATAGAGCATCAATACGTGGAAAGAAGTGTCATTATCCAATCATATTACATTGTGCCGATCTGACGGCATGCAACGCTTAGATTTTATATCGACAAGCCAACAAAGGGCAGGTAAAACTACTAGATTATTTGGAATTCAAGCTAGCAATCGCTCAGTTCCTGATTTCGAAAAACGGCTCTGCACGGAGTAATCCATCGGCTTCGTCCGTATTACACTTTTCTATGACTACTATGACATATTTTCCAGATCGACTTGAAGTAACAATGAAGATTCTCACTTGAGTGTTCTATCTCTTATCAAAGTTTGAAGAAGTTATACTGGTGACTGTTTGGATGATTGTTTTTTAATAAAGTGCTACTGAATCTGCGCAATGTGCCATACACGAAACATTTACAGAATAGTGGAAGACAACAATAAGTCTTAATTATTTTTTCAAAATAAGATGTTTGTGCACATGCAAGCTCACTGTAAAGATATGAAATCAAAACAACAATTTTTTAATAGAGTACGCATATCTGTGCTAAGTTGATCATTTAGTTGTAACATTAAGAGATAATAGATAATTGAAATGATGACGCCTATTCTGTTAATACTACGACAAGATACACCAAACAAAAACATATGTGGAAGAAAAACTAGAACAATCAATACCATTGATGTGTTCTTATAATTTCAAATTGTTTTTTGTGATTTTTATGATTTTCTTTCAGTACACACAAATGATTTTATCGAACGCATTTTTCAAGTTTTGAATGCAATACTCTATGATAATGCTTTAGAAAATTTGTATTTCACTGTTCTTCTATATTTGTTCTTCAATGATTATCTTAGCCTAATCAATTTGATATAATTCCTCTTCTCCGGAATCCATGTAATTTTCAAGTATCTCGGATTGGAATTTTAATAGATGTGAGCTTCCGAGCGCTTCGCTAGTCTCAAGTCAGACATAGGAAAAAGTGAAGCCAGACAGAAACACTCATCAATCCCAGAGTAAAATTCAATTTGTCAACGAATTGACGTTTGACACAAATGCATTACTCAATTACTATGTAGAAAATCATAATTATCCCTACTACTAACTTTAAAGACAAAAAGGTGGCTTTAGAGAATTCAGTTCGAAAGTAAAGAAGGGTTGCGCATCATGATTGGTAAAGCATTTAATCGTGATAACGGTGGTGGATCAAAGATGGAAGTCTATCCTATGCACAGTGACTGCCATCTCAGTATTCTACTTTCTTACTTTCACAACGTTTCGTAATTTCGCACTTGATTCTTTGTTGCTACTAAGCCTACATGTATTTATGTAAATGATAGTAAGCATAATTTTGAATTAAACTTCACACAATCAGAGCACTACCTTCTTGTCAAACGTCACCACCAATTAGGGTCTTCAAAGAAGCGTAGTCAAATTGAATTTAACTGTTGGCATTGTGATTGATGTGTGTTGCCACATGGCTTCACTTTGAACTCTGCTTGTCTGAAGACGGGCGAAGCGCATCTAAAATATTTGAATCTGAGATTTGACTTCTGAAATACTAAGTTCATACTTGGAAAACATAATCCAGCTAGAAATGATTTGCAGGGTTGGAGCGTGATAGCCAACCAATAATTCGGATAAATTTTCAAAACATTGCACAAGTGTAAAGCACAGACAGCAGGAAGACAGGCAACACAACAGTGCTTTGAGTCCTACAACGTTTACCCATCTCAATGACTGCGCTTTGAGTCCACTTCCATCACTCATTTGGGACTTAATGAGTAACAGTGCAGAGATATAATTCGGACTATGAGAAATGTATCAGATATCTACAAATGAAGGTAAATAATCAAAGCTTAAACCGTCACTTTCAAAAACTAGAGTCAGAAGTCTGGCTGTCAAGTATGTGATGGTGTCATTGATTTCAGTAATAAATTGTCAATCAAAGTTAGAGACATTGTGCCTAACAATATCTCTCTGTAATACTGCATGGTAACACCATAAAAATGTCACTTTCGAATGATATCAGTTGTGTACTCACCAAAATGATTGAATAGTGACCTGCTTTCCCATCATTCAAAGGGCTTATATAGTTAACAATCATTTTTGCTCCACGCACGAACAAACAACACAAACACAACGACAACAAACTGAAAATCGGTCAACGAATTGCACCATCTGCTCATGTAAATTTCGATTTCTCGCCCAGCAAGAGAATTTTGAGTTTAGCTGCAAATGGTTGTCTAAATAGAATGTTGCGAAGTAAAGAAACGTGTAGAAACTTTCTTTGCATTATAAGTACATTCGGAATAACTGTCAAAATTATTCATATGTCCATCAAACCACCCACGGATTTCAAATACAACATGTCATTTCAAAGGCAATCGTCGATTGAACAACTTGAAGTGTTTATATTATGCTTCGATTTGTATTGCCAGCAGTGCTGTTTTGATTTTTCCCTAGGACTGGGAGACCCATCACTTGCATTTGAATGCATATTTCTACGGAAAACGTCATTTATTAACAATGAATTAAGTCTTTAAACTTCGGAGACTGTGAAATGCTGCTGAAACATGTATTCCTGCTTGTAACAATTTACCACAGGGACTGGATATTTAGAAATAAAAACATCAGTTTCTTAAAAATTACTTTTAACTTAATGAAGGCTTTTAAAATAAATACTCAACATTTCAATGTCAGATTGAGGCCCTGAGAAATGAGATGAATTAAGAAGCGAATGCACAGAAAAAAATGAATTTTACTGTGCGTTAGGCAATCTTTCCAATATATGTTTTTATTGACCTCGTCTTCTTTTTCGGATAATATTTCGGATATATTCGTCTTCAAAATATCGGATGTTATATATATATATATATATATATATATAACTTTTAACAGCCTATCAGTTAGATATAAAATTTGATTTGAACAGAATTGTGAATGACACAAAAGAAATGAAACATTTGAAAGAGGAAATCAAGGTGGAAATGACTGATATGAACAAGAAGCTATAGCGAATATCAATTTCAAAAATAGATTGGAATAAGAAAATCAAACAAAGAAAGTTTGCTTTATATGAAGCCCTCAGAAATAAGTCAATCGCCGAAACATGCGAAAATGCTTTAAAAGGAGATACTCAAAGAATCCCGAAGAAATTATTCAAAATACCGGTTACTCAAAATTATGAACAAGAGAGAGAGAGAGCTTCTTAAACAACAATGCATTAATCAATGTGAATTTGAAATTAAAAGATTAAGATGAATAGCAGACATCAAGACGAAAACAGTGGAAAGAATAGATTCTGAAATAGTGGAATATCTGAAAGACTGTTATAATAACAAGGAAGCAAAGCCCCGTGAAGACCAATGGAATGAAATATGTAGCGATGAACAGAAAAGAAGTATTGACATTTGGAATAATAAACGAAAATTTTTTGAATCGGATAAGCATTTAATATCAATAAATAGTGAAAACAAATGTGTAACAAAGAGACATGCGAACTGCAACCACTGTAGAAAACAACAAATGAATATCAACAGAAAACAACAAATGAATATCAACAGAAAACATGATAATCCCAATAATAATTATGGAAGATTTTATCGCAACAACTGGAGAATTAAAGAACGAAATAACTTCAAACATTTCAATAACCAAGAAAAATGCATTTGGTGGAATAGAGAGGACAATGATAGGCATATCTATAGGTATAACGTCAGAACCTCGAATTCTATGGAAAGATTATCTTCATGCTATGACCAGCACAGTTCATATGCACACAGAGGACATACGTATTACTAACTGACTAACTCATGTCTATGTACCAACTATGATCTTGTGAGTTATAATGTGCAAAATTCAAATAAGGTTGGGATATTTCCGAAGTTTAGATTGTTTTCTTTCGGGCTTTTATTGTATGAATTGACCATTTTTGACCCACTATTTTTTCATTATATATATCAGATATATGTGAATTCTTTCATATTTGGATAGATAGAACTAGCTCTATCTAAATATCAAATGTCTTTTCGATGGGATAGATGCCATTTCAACGCTAGTACGCGATATGACTCCTACTCGAAAACATTGTCTAGAAAAAAAACATTTTCAGGAATCATCGCAATCATTTACTAACAATGCCTTTGTGCCTTTGGGTCGATCCTACAATGAAATATACCTTTGTTTGCGCAAGCTGCTATTTATAAGTAAGCAACCTTCAATTTACAGGCCTATTCTTGAAAAACGTAATTTTATAGGCACTTAAAGCGGTGCTTCTCAATTGCCACATCTCAACGTAAATGAAAACTATAAGCCTAACACAATAGTTCAAAAAAATCTGATTTGTTTAATCACTCATAATTGCAGATCCAACCCGCGTAATTAGTATCACCATTTTGTTAGACCAAACCTCGCTTCGCTAATCGATAGAAGCTGCTGTGCAGCTCAAGAGTCAGTGATTGTATTCGAACTCCTGTAGCACTGGAGCGGAGTTTTTCAACTCCGATAGATACAAATAGACTGACTTCCAATAGGAGAAACAATAACAACAAATTATGAAGAGTTGGGAAGAACCAAGTTGGATATTCAAAAGTTAATCTCTTTTTATATACTTCGATCAGCACCTGTTGATCCCCTTCAGATAAGTGAATCTATTCTGCATAATTCAAAGCAACTCAACAATTACAAATATAGTGATGTATAAAAATAGAGATGAAAGGTAGAGGCCACAGATGGTACTGGATTACCTTGTACCAGTTGCTAAAGCAATTTCATAACTGATTTTTTAAACTGGCAATTTGATCTGACTGACATAGAGCAATTGAAGCAGGTAGTACTGGGTTACAATCTACCAGTAGTAGAATGAAATTGCTCTAACCTGACCAGAAGCATACACAGAAAAACTAAAATCAAATGAAAAGGAAATCACTAAACTGCTCAAGTTCACTTCTATTGTTGATATCAGGTTTTAATTGTTTGATGCTCTACGCTTCTCGAAGACGTAAATTAAGTGATAGACATCGCATTAAGTGATAGTTAAGCATACTTAAGCGATAACTATCACTTAATTTGCGTCTTAGTAACTACTTTATTGTGTGACAGCGTGGCGGAGACGAATTGCACGGTTTTAGCACGCTGTCATACTTAAAACTTTAATTAACCATCTAAAAAATTGACAACACAGAACGATTCAATCTATTCATCTTGTCAACACTGTCGTTCAATCTGAGACAGAGCAACTGATAGAACGCTAACTTAGCGTCTATAGCGTAAACAATTGATGATAATTATTCGATTTCCATGAATTAATATAGCGATGCACTGGCTTACCAATCGCTCCATTATAGAGTTCTTGAAATGAATGCTAGCTCAGCGAAATTTTACCGTCGTTTGTCAAAATATTTGGCAAGTGCTTCAGAATAACTCTATGCTTAACCATTGTAAATATCAATTGCTCTATTTCTATGTCCTGAAAAAACGTCTGCACACACGAATACATTGCATACAATAACAGTGCAAGAAGAAATCTTTACAGCCATGTGGCGATGAATTCTTCGATGAAATTCATTGCACGATGAGGGTCATTTATCGTCCGTCGAGCAATCAAATCGTATACAGGAACAAATGATAGAGAAGTGGTCTTACTTGAGCTCCCAGGGCACACTTCCTCAATGAGCAGTTGAATTTCCCACATGCACAGACAGGATTCAAAGGAATCCATCAGCTTATGAAAGGATGATATATCGTTGTCCTTCGCTGTTGTGAGGTGAGTAATTCTATCTGAAGAGTGCATCAGTAAAGAGGGATCACCGAATCGTTCACAAAGCATGTCGATGGTTAATCTTTAGTTGACAGATGTGCACGGAATGCCAAGAACCGCACTCTTGACTCGTCCACGTAGCGATGAAATCAAGTACCTGAATTTTTGAACTTCTAGTATGTTTAACATATCGTCACACGCAGTGAATTGATCAAAAATGGTATCCAAAAGGAAAATCTCCGCCAAACGTAGGTAGTGAGAGTCGCGGGATTCCTTGAGAATGAACGTTCGAAGCAGTTGTTGAAAGGGATGAGTCCCTCTCCTCTGGGTCTGTCATTCTAGTCATTCAGATAGACAAATCTTGCATGAAATAGAAAAAATCTTCCGAAAGCCAATACAGACTATAGTAAGATATCACGTAAACATACCCTGAATGAAAATAACCTGTAGTTGCTTGCAGTTATACGACCACCCCTCTAAAATTTTCTTAGCACTCTTCGTCGATTTAAGAGAGTTGATTCCTTTCATACCCCTTTTTGGCAAATTTCCGGCGGAAGATTGGCGGCTCTGCTAAGAAAAGACGGGTAAAATTCACGTTAGATTTGGTCTACAACATTAACAGGAAACTAACGAGAGTTACCCCATTTTCTAACGGGTGATATAGCAAAAATTCTAGCAGTGTGGAACCGTTGCTGTTGCAAAATAACGGCAAATATATTTAGTGTGTTCCGTTGAAATTTCTTGCGCTTGAAGTTAAATTCAAGCATCACCAATTGATTTGTGAGGAAATATAAGCACAAACTAAACAGGCTGAGCCTGATCGAACTTCGATGTCTTTTTGGCAGAAATTTACCGGCATGTTTTTCTATCAAGATGAGATGCACGTGTTAAACATGCTTTGACATGAAACCAATTCAAATTCATTGGAAGCCCATAAAATGCATAATTTTGTGTAGAAAAAACAAGCGTTAGATTCCGAATGGCTTCATTTGATTTTTTCTGACAAAAATGTCAGAATTGCATATTTAAACTTAAAGCAATTTTCGCGAACTTTTGTTACGATGCTTCTCAGACCATAATCCATCAATAAAAAGTGAAAAACCAAATCTTGCAATTCATTCCAAACTCAAGTCTAATTTGCTTAGCCTACTCTGCTTCATGATGCAAAACAGCGATTTTTCAGATAAGCCTGTTTCTTGCATTTTGAACTACATGCACTCTGGCCACGAAGCTGATTAGTTGCTGCTGATCCCGCTGAAAAAAATTGTCCCCATTGTTTGCCACAAAGCGCCCCGTAGATCTTAACCAATCATAGTGCCAACATGATTTTCGAAAGGCCTTGAAACTTCGTAGTATATGGTGACGGAGCTTCTGTCTCCGAAGTCTGCGTTGTTCATTTTAATTCGCTGTCTTTGTTATCGAATTCGTCATGATTATGTCACCCGAGGTTATTACAATGCACATTAAATTTGTGGCCATTAAAATGTGATCATCAATCACTGATTGGCAAAGTTCTGATTGGTTAAGTGATCTCCAAGGATTTCTTAGAGATCTACAGACTGGTTGTCTTAGTGACATAGTTATTCGTAATGATATACTTTTCTCGTTCCTCTAAGAGCACTTTGAAACAGAGCGTTCCCTATCAGCCCTCTTTGATGGTGATGTTGATGTTCTTTTTGCACTTCGAGTCACCTGTCCGAGCGACACGCACCATATACTACGAAGTTTCAAGGCCTTCGAAAATCATATTGGCACTCTGATTGGCAAACAATGGGGACAATTTTTTTCAGCAGGATCAGCAGCAACTAATCAGCTTCGTGGCCAGCATGCATGCAGTTCAAAATGCAAGAAACAGGCGTATCTGAAAAATCGCTGTTTTGCCTCATGAAGCAGAGCCCATTTGATTTTTAAAGGTCTCGTTTTTGTGCAATTTTGAAGCACACACTTCCTTCATTTCGTATTTTATCCTCATTGGGTCTAAGCAACCTCTTAGACTGAATTTTAGTAATGTAAACATAGAAATCTGACACTATAATGTTTATGTTCTAGCGCTGACATTCACATGATCACGGCACAAATCTGCAATTACATGCTTCACAAATTTGATTCTCCTAAGATCTAGCAATATTGACCAAACAGCTGAAATGACCGTCCGCAGACAGCTGTTGTCCATTCGAGTCGCACTAGCCAAAACCAACCGAAGCGTCTGAATATGATCATCTGCTGAGTGAATACATCGCAGTGGAATATTGCATTGGCACGATACTGTCCGATTCAGAACTCTGAAGCGGATCCATACGTGGTTCAGTCAATAATTTAGACTCAAAAAGAAATATTGAAGATATCAAAACGACCGTAACTATCCAATGTAATGTGTAGGCAACAAAAATACAATCAAACTTGAAATGTGAGAACATATTACTATATACGAAGCTGAATAAAGATTGGATTCTAGTATTACTTTTCTACATAAAATCCATTCTGATCAACACATTTTCACCATCTCAACACCAAGTCTTCGAAAGCATTCTTGTAAAGGTCTCGTCCAGCGAATCGAAAACTTGTCTTACATGCTGCTCCACTTCGGAAGATGAATCAAACTTCTGACCTCGCAAGGTTTTCTTCAAATGACGAAAGAGGCAGAAGTCAGATGATGCCAGATCTGGTGATTACTGAGGATCCTGAATGGTCTGGAACTTCAATTGAGACACCGTTTCCTTCACAATCGCAGCAGTATGAATTGGGGCATTGTCATAAAGTAAGTACTTCGCAGATCGTCTCGAAAGTTTTGTGAACATTGTCTCTAAAAGGTCTTTCTAATACGAGCCATTCATTGTGCACGACTTGTCCAAAATGTTGAGATGGACAATCACTTTACTGCACCAGAAGACAGACAACATTGAACAACGACCGTGCGATGTTCCTGTTCTGAGTTTTCTATGGAGCACTCTCTTCTGGAAATCGCCATTCAGATGACTCCCTGCGACTCAAAGGAATAAAAAGGTTTAATGGCGTTTCATCTACTGTGATGATGTTGTTGAGGAATCGGTATCCAAGTCTGACGAAAAGTTCCAGGTTGGAACGACATCACGCCAATCGAGTGTCTGCCATTTCGGATGTGATGAACTTTGGGAAAAAACGTGAGCACAACTTTCGCACGCCCAAATCGCTGAGGATATTGTGGACACTTTCGTGACTAATAGCCAGGGCATCGGCAAGATCATCCATTCGAATACACCGATTGTCACGGATCAAAGAAGCGCACACCTGATGTTTCGATTGCGGAATTTCTGTTGGACATCCACTTTTCGTTGTGTCATTGAAGACTGAAGTTCGACCACGTCGAAACTCTCGTACCCAACTGTAAACTGTAGTACAAAGTAAAATTCAAATTTAGACTTTGAAGATAGAAAAGATAGACTTTAGTGACTTTGAAAATGTACACTTGCAAGAGACAACAGATTTTAATTAGAATCATTTGACTGTCCTTGAATTTCACAACACTAGAAGGAACAATAAGCAACTCCTGTACCTAGAAGGACCAAAACAATCAAAATTGACCGGCATGTCTTCAGCAATTAATTAAATTTATTTCATTCATTCGATTACAAAGATTCACTTATAATAATTATATCAGTTATTAGTTCAATAATTGCGCATTTTGTCTGATCATGTAATTTCGTTAAAACTGATTATGATATGATTACAACATAATTGAACCACATTCATTGAGAAGGAAAACTATGTGCCTTCTTCAACCGAACATGTTTCGGAAATTTTATATTTGCATCATTTGCGGTACATGCAAATAGCGTAAAATAAGAAAAAAAGTTAATTTATACTAAAATCTGGTAAAATGAAGTCTAAAGTCAAATACTGTTCAAAGTAGCTGCGTAGAAGAGTGATGTCAGAGAGAGAATTTACAATCCCAGATACAATGGTTGCGATGGAGCAAGTACAATTCGCATCGTGAGTACAGCGTGAGTGAAGTGTAATCCTTCGTAGAGCATCTCTCATCATAGACTCATCTGATGAAAACTTGAAGATTATATATTTTTTGTTACGATAAATCTGAACCTATATCACATAATGTGAATTGTCATCAGCATGCATGATGTTATGAAAGTCGGAAATGGAATAAATTGTGATTGTTATGCACCGCTTAGAACCACATTCTTGCGTTCTCGGTAGGTCTACTTCTATTCCTTTGTGCCCTTTTGAGCTAAAGGCAGTCGATACTATCGTCGTGATATCTCGCATGCAGTTACCATTCGAAATATTATCCATGAATTTATTACCGCCATATCAATGATGTTGAAATACACCACTATTGGCCAGCACCGACTACCACTTTTCCATGAATGGCATCTGACCATCTGTTTGAAAACATCAACTCTACATTTTGCTATGTAGCAACATGCACTCGTTTCAGGGATTCTTTTTAGATGCAATTCAGTCACAGCAAGTGAACGGTGGAGAGTACTCATGAGATACAGCTTTATAGCTACATATGTTAGCTATTATAGTCATTACAAGCTTCATAGATTTTTTATGGACAACAGAGTGACATTTGAAGATCATTTGTAAACACTACATAGTCGAGTACATGGAATTAGTTGAGTTCATTAAAGATTGCAGGTCGTCATATTTTGCTCCAAAGATCCTTCAGTCATGTATCTTTGTCACCATAACGCCACGAGTTATTTGTACATCCAATAAACCTTCCACGTGCATATGTAGACGTACATGTATATACTTACTCAGAGCAAGTAAAATTCGTCTATCTCATAGCCATAAAAAACATCACCTGAACTTGCCTAACACGCAGTGAAATTCATTTTTCGCAATGCTTCCCTGCTTAATTCATCTCTGCATTGTAAACCGTGCGCTGCCAAACCGATTAAATGTGCTACCAATGCTTTATTGCTTTTCATTTGGTAACGTTTTTTACTGTTTGGTGGCACCTACCAACAGTCTTGTGTCTTGTGTCTACCAGATGCTTCTCTTTCTTCTAGTCGCATGAAAGTGTTAATAAAGCATACTTAACTGTAGATCAAATCATTTTCAGAGTATTGTATCAATACTACATCGTCGCATTCTTCGCTTTGGTAAGTTGAGAAAAATATTCAATTTTGAACTTTCATAATCTTTTAGTGCCCACGTATGCTTCATTTGGCATATTTTTCAACCATGTGTGCCGGCATGATATTCAAAGTCGATTTAGTTCAGTGGGAATGCAGCAATACGTACTGGAATATATGTATATATATATATATATATATATGTAAAGGTTGGCAGCAAATCATTATTTAGGCAAGTGTTGTTGTATAAAATATCACAATCGATCTTATTAACTTTTAGATAGTGATGTTCCATTTGTCTATATAGTTTCTTTTCGTGAATACAAAATGACACGGTTGCAGCACATATTACAAAACACTAATCCATTCAAAGGAGTTAATCACCATATTGTATACCAATTTCATTGTCCGTCTGACGAATGTAATAGCGTCACATACATTGGCTATACAACAAACACACTCACACACAGATGTCAGCAGCACATGTCAAATGGATCAATCAAATCCCACTTGTTAACACACAAAAACATCAAACCAGGCTATAAACTAATAGAAACAAAAACAAAAGTAATTGCCAGATATAACTTCAAAAAAGACTTGGAAATTGCCGAAGCCCTCCTGATAAAAGAACATCAACCGATCCTGAATAAACAAGATCAAAGTTTGACCCACCGACTAATGGTCATGTAGCCACTTTGTGCACACATTTTAATATCTTTTATGTCTATGTTTTTCTTTGGAAGCAAGCAACTCATCTCTATTTCCTATTTCTATATTTCCATATTCAGATATCCTTTTAGTGATTTTGTGCTATACTTTCCATAGCTTCATTTTAAATATTTACTATCTTAAGGACATTTGTAAATTTTAGTATAAGTAGATTTTTGTAATCCTGAGGATGGACGTTGTAACAGTCCGAAGTACCGGTTGCATGATTATAAAATGGTTATCAAAGTGTATTTTGCGTTTTTTAACAACTCACGAAAAGAAACTATATAGACAAATGGAACATCACTATCTAAAAGTTAATAAGATCGATTGTGATATTTTATACAACAACACTTGCCTATATATATATATATATATATATATATATATATATATATATATATATATAAATGCCATCGCGTAATCCGCTACTGTGAAAGTCAGAATAAGCATATCTTTCAGATGAAAAAACTAAGCGCTAGATGATCTAATTAACAATAGAGAGGATGACATTATGACATAGCCCCGTTATGAGCTGGTGAAGACAGTGCAGAGACAGTGATAAAGAGGACGAAGGTGGCCTAGACGATGATATATCAAGTATGCCTAATTTGTACATGTACCTGCAAATATGAACATGTCTATCGAATGCCCTGTAGTGACACTTGTTTAACAGCAAAATTGTGAGCTATCAGTTTGTTTGGCTCTTCTATTATCTTGCATTATGTAAATCTTGTGCAAAGCATTGTAGGAAGCTAACGACATGTGAGATCAGGATCTTTCTCAGTAGGCCTACCCAATGTCTGAAAACGATGGACACACTCTGACCACACTTGCACCACTATTTGCTTAAGAGGTTTCGCATTTGCTATTATTATAGCTTTCTACTCCTAGTGTAAACCAGAATGTTAATGTTTTGAAGACACAACATTTTATTATTTTCGTCTCCTGTGATGCAGGTTAAGCATGATTTTTGGAAACTACACTTTACATGCGAAAGGTTTTTTCTTTCAATAATTCTCTTTTATTTCAGAATAGCAACATATGGCGCCCACTGAAGTTAACGATCATGGTCTAGATGAGGAAGACGATTATGAACTCTAAAAAAGATAAAAATAATTCCATTGGAGAAGTCGAACGTTAGAATTTATCGGTGGCAATGCGCAACGATGGTAGGCCCTATAAACCATTGGATAGTCACATCTAAGCAGCTGCTGCGCCTTAAGATCTTTCACAAAAGAAATGCTACAAATGCGGTGTGGGATTGTGCCACAAGTGCGTCAAAGCATGCCACATTTGGGGACTTATTTCATAGCGACATGAACTGTTGAGCAAACACACATAAGCAAGATAGTCGTTTCACAGAGCGAAATAGGCCTACTAAAGAGAAAATTAGAGTCTTAGAAGCTGTGACACACTGCTGTAAGATCTGTTTTATATCATGCAACAATAATACAAATTATTTTTTGAGTAAAACTGCAAGTAAGAATTGAAAATTATACAGTACATTGTTTTAATCTGAACTGGAATTACATGTAGCCCACATGTAGCTGAATAATGCATCAAGGCAGTTGATATGAATAATGGATGTGCAAAATGAAGTTTGATGCAGAAGCAAATGTTCGCACCAGTTCTCATAGTACATATAGTTCTTATTCCAGTTTTATAAAGCTCAGAGCTTCAATTTGCCTTTTATTAACACATCCAAATTTACTACTTTTTAGGAGTGGTAGGACGCGATGGCATATATATAATATGCCATCTTCGCATACTGTTCATACTGTCAGCCTACTTTCATCAGAAATCGCATCCATCTTGAAGCTCGCAAGGGTCACGTTCAATGGTTTACGTGAGAACTGCTGTTCAAAGCTAACACCATCTAGGAAAGTGACATATACATGTATGCCAATTTGATCTATGAAACATCAGGTTTCTCAATGTATAATCTCCATAAAAATTGAATTACAACTCCAATGATTTGAGGCATTTTGTCAATATACATTGCTCTTTCGATGCATGGTACTCATTACTGCGTTGCAAGGAGTTAAGTTACAAGGAGTTGCAAGGAGTTTTTGACAATTAAGAGTCAAACTTGCAATTCGATTACATTACACGGAAGTCTAAGAGATTTTATACATAATCAATCAGTTACCTAAAAATGCACTACCTAAATTTCAAATGAACCCTTTAAGGACGCCAATCAAACTAAATATTTTGTATCAATATTTCTTGTGTTGTTTATGCCTAAACTAGCAAAACAACATGTTTCGACTCTAAAAACATCTATTTACATGAATTTTGTGCATTTTCTGTAGGTGGTCCATGGACCACTAGACGTCAAAGGAGTCTTATGCCGTACTACTCATGAAATTGATAGTAGCAATCAACAACTATAGTAACAATCGATAGAAGCCAATCTATTCTATAATCTATTCTAAGGCAATCTATTCTAAGTGCTATTGGCACTTCTATAGTAGCACTCGTTTACACCTATCAGATCAGCAGCACAGGAGGCTATCCTGATGGTCACAGTGGACTCTACTTCTCCCGTGCTACTGTCTACCTTATTGAAACGAACATTGAGATAGAAGATGCCTTTGAGCAAAAATCTATCTAAGCTCGTCAACATTTGATGAATTAAACCTATATTATTCATCAAGAAAGGATGAATATTTTGTACAGGTTCAGAGCTTTCTAACTCATAGTCGCGAACGAGCCTCTCAAGGGAAAACTTGCTCAGCCTTAGGGTGACGTTGTTGTCAGTGTTAAGCTCAGTGGAATGTGTGTAACAGAGTGTGTGCGAAGAAAGAACAAACTCTGTGGGAAAGGTCTTTCGACACGAAGAACAGGAAAAGCCGACGTGCGATGAAGGATGCTTCTTACCTGTTGTTGTCGGTGGTTGCCTCACACTGCCACAGGAACCGCCTTCGATGTGGACTAGCAAGTTGGTGCTGTTGTAGAATGTGCGTCCACAACCTTCACACTTGGGTCGTTGAGGGATCGTTCGGCGCTTTCCTCCTCTGCAGGCATTGCCAGCGGTGTGACATTTCAAACTGTAGGCTGAGGCGAAGACCCTGTCACACCGCTGGCATCGAAAGTCCTTCTCCTCTTCGACTTCAATCTCCCTCTCCTCTCCCACTATCTCCAACTCCTCCATCTCCAACAGTCTCTCCACTGACTTGACGGAGAGGAGAGGGAGTTCGGCCGCTGCTGCAGGTGGTGGTGGTGGCGATGCTGGGATGATGATTGAGCGGGAGGGAACTTCACCGTCCAGGAGGTAGGCCGCTAGATCTGTTGTGAAAAAGAAAAAAGAGATCAGTAACATGATCATAATTTCAAGTTTGAAGTCTTATCCCCCTATTTCCCAATCACGGCTACTTACCATCTAAGGAATTGATTTCCGACAACATCGATGGACGCGGAGGAGGCAGGAGTGGGACACGAGCCGAGGGTGGAAGGATCCTGGGCTTCGGTGTCGGAGGGACGTGGTGACGGGGAGCAGGGACTGGTGCAGGTAGCGGAGCAGGCGGTGGGCCCGAGAAAGGAGTCGCACCTTGAGCGGATGTAGATGGGCGGGAAGGTAGGGTCGGAAATTCAGCATTGAATCTCCGCCTCGCGGCTTCTTCCCACTTCTTCATCTTTGCCATATCTGTAGAGAGGAAAGAGAGATTAGATAATGAGACAAGGATGTTAAACAATCAAGGCATGAGATGTTAAAGATACTTACACTTGCCAAGCCGCTCATAGGCTTCCCCGATTGTTCCTTGGGGGACGGGTTCCCCATTACGAATACATTCATGCACTGAAAAAGAAAAGCAATAAAGATAAGCAGAGCTAAAATTTGGATTTGGTTTAAACACGAACAAAATAAGGGAGGGGCTCTTGATTTTAATTAGGATGTGCACCCTAATGATGTTAGTAATAGAGTGAGTCAACCTTGATACAAATACTTACATTGCTCGATCGTGGCCTTCTCCATCTCGACAGCAATGCGGTAATTTTCAACTTTATTGAATTCCATGATTGGCAGTCGATAATAGGTAAGTAAGACTTCAATCACTGAAAAAGAAAGATGAGAATCGTTCATTTGCCTAGTCAGCGTTTATCATGGGAACAATCATTGAAGTGACATCTAATGAATTACATTTCACTCTACTCCATATCATAAAGACTAACCTTTGTCGAATGGCTGAAGTACTCTTACCTGTCGAGAGAAAGCGTCACGTTGAGTATGAAGTCGAACGCCCAACATGAGCAACGGCTCAGAGGTTTCGGTCTAACAAACGACGAACAACCCGTGCAACGCAATCCCTCTACGGCAGCACCCGCCGTCCCGAAGGAACGCTCGAGCAAAGGAGGTATTACAGCGATGATATGTTTTATGAGCAGAAGATATGATAGCAAGAGACTATTCAACTTGATAGCAAGTCAAAACAACCTGATAGCAGGAGCTCACCGACACTCACCTTGTGAAAGATAAATGTGAAGAGCAGAGCTGGTGCACTGCCTTTTATAAGATTTTCCTAAGCGATGAATGGATGAGACCTCTCGTCAAATCACAGACGAGTTAGAGTTCCCGATGTGTCCACGCACATTTGTAACGCGTTATTGAAATCGTCTTAGGCAAAAATGATGTTTAGCAATAGACTCAACCATGGCACCCGAAGTCAAAACATTGAAACATGATGATTGCACGATTCGTTTTTATCAAGAGAGCTTCGGAGGCTCAATACAAGATTACATCTCTGAGTTTCAAAGGGAGGAGACAGAATTGGAAGCATGTTTAGACTATACACGAGAAATATTTACGGAGTTGATATCTTATTTCAAAGACAGTCTCATCAAGGCTCACTTAATTGCAAATGTCAATTACATTCATTTTCCACAAGGTGAAGAATCGAAAAGTGTTGACTTTCAATTTCGTTCCTACGGACAAGAATATGTTACTGATGCTTCCGAGTTTTACACATGACATCTGCGGAAGATTATTTCTCGGATGGACAACTTTCATGGTTACGGCGATCATTTGCTTCTGAATAAAATAAACCATATTGTCATTGCCATTAGTAAAACGGGTTTCAATGATGTTAAATCAAAGACCAAATAATGTATTTTTTCATGGCGACTTTTTGCTAACTATATTTTAGAGGTAACGAGTCTCTACTGATACCATGTAGTTGATTTCTATAAACGGTAGACTTGTTACCCTTCGTGGTAGTATTATCCATCAATGGTTTATCATGTTCAGTTCAATCTTCGAAATAAGTATATTTGGAAGATCACATGTCTCCCTATGTTTTTCTGCTGATTTTAGTAACTTACGTTTTCTTCAATACTTGTATAGCAATCGACTGCGATACAGTAAAGTAACGTTCAGAGCTTGTTCACTACTAAAGAGAGAAGTCTGGTGTGTTGCATGTGGTGCAAGGGTGGCCTCCCAGTTCATCATTTATTCTTCCCCTCTGCATCTCGTCTCCATATCCGAAGATATGTGGCGGGCTTGGGACGCTTTAGCTGCATTAGAAGGTAGCCCCTAAGAGGGCTCATGGAGCGTTCTCCGTCCACTGACACTACTCTCTCTTCAACGACTACTGCAGGAACTCTGAAAGAAAAAGACAGTGAATGAGAGACGATTTACAGTAGATGACTTTAGAGGGACTTACTCGGCTTTTTCTTTACAACTTTTCGCACGACAAAGATTTCCAAATTGCCATTCATTTTAATAGATAAGTAGAGACATCGCACACCTTCGTCTTCATAACAAGTTTGAGTCGCATTTGAATCGTCCGTTAGGGTCTGCACATGACAAATGTTGTTTTCAAAGAGGGGAAGGTTGACCTCATACACTCTCTTCCTCTTCACTCTTCTCTCAACCTCTCGCAACTTTTCCACTTCACTCCCCAACTGTCTGTTGATCACCTTTGTCTCTTCCACTTCCTTCACCACACCTCGCATCCGCTCTACCTCATTCTTCTCACACATCAACTCCGACTCTAAGCGCTCAACTGCCTTTACTTGCTTCATCATTCCACTCCTTTCCTTCAACTACTCTTGCTCCTTCACTCGCATCTCCTCCAACTCCTCTCTCATCACCTTCATACCCTCAACCTTAGCCTTCAGCTCTTCATTCTCCTTCAAAACTTTTCTGTTCACACTCTCCATACCCATCATACGATCCGTCAAGCTCATAAACGCCTCTGTATCATGCGCCTCTTTCCTAGGCGATGATGTAGCTACAGGCTCACCCACCTCACCATCCAACTCGTCAGACAACTCACTCCCAAACAATGAGACCGTCAACTTCCTCATCACTCGCCCGCTCAATCACTCCTTCTACCTCTACTTACTCTTCACTCACCACTGCCTCCTGTTCCATCGCTACAGCACCCTTAATACTTTTAACTGCTGCATCCAACTCCTTCTCCGCCTTAATTAATTCACTCATCCACATACGAAACGACTGCGCTCCAATGTTTCCGGATGGGCGAGATTCGTGCCCCTTCCGGAAACCCTCAACATCATCCTCATCATACACCACCCTATGATGAACACAGACCTTAAAAACATGCACTCTCTCATGTTGGTCCAGCGTCCCCTCTTTGATATGTTTTCGGTATTCGCTGCCCCTTGTCAATCTACCGCAGGAGCATTGTGTGATGATAAAAAGCGGATTTTTAGTCATTGTAAAAATTATGTAAAGATAGAGTAAAATTTGATAGCAAGTGTTTATAGGATACTACTTGCTGATATGCATTGAAAGACTAAGTCACCAAAACATTTGATAGCAAACGTTGGAATAAAATCGTCAACCAAATTTAAAGAGTATATATTCCTAGCTTTATCCTAAAACCCAAAGTTTGATAGCAAACCTTGTCAGAGCACTCACCGTTCGTCTTGCAACTTGAAACAGGAGTGAAGACTAGAGAAAAGACGCGGTTTATATACCCAGTGAGCACAAAGCCATGATTCAGACCTTCCTTATTTGGCCATGCGTTTAACATGACAACACCGGTTTTACCATGTATGGGCATCGGCAATCACCCTACTTTCAGTAACCAACTCCCAACACAAAGACTGGTTACCCAATGACGCGAAAAGGTTTGACGTCAATGCCTGCAGTAACCCTCTCATTTTTACCAAGTTACAATGACAAACGATAGACGTTGCCAATCCTGAGTTACTGAGGCTAGACGAAATTTCACAAAGGCCTGAGAGCAGAAGCCAGGTTGATAGCAAGCGTTTAGATGTTAAGCTCTTGAATCCGTTACAGGCATTACTCAGAGGGGATCTTATCCTAGCTACAAGACCTCGACCCACAAATCCAACCTCGGGCGGACAGAGCGTGCGTCATGTCACTGTGTTGGTATCCGGGCCCCGATTTTGACATAAAAACCGGTGGAGTTATTTACAAGAGGAAACATCCCAAGTCGTTGCTTGGATCAGCTTGATAGCAAGCCGTGATTCACAAGCGTTCTGCAATGGAGATGTTTAGATACCACCCATGACAAAATAGCTAAGACTCAACCGATTGGCGTTCAAAGTGCTACGTTGAGAACTGTGTCAAATGCCCAACATGAGATGCCCCAGAGGTTTCGGTCTAAAATATGACACACTCCCTTGCCACACTTATCACTACGGCATCATCCGCCGTCCCGAAGGAACACCCTGTCAGTGGAATATTACAGCAAAACTGTCCGTGTCATGCTCGCTTTCAGTGAAAAACTGCTTGGTTCATGGTAAGACTGGCTCGTACAAACTTATACATGCCTTCATTGACTTCAGCAGGATCAAAAACCCCAGAAAACCTCCAAAAATAATGAATTTAAATTTGTCAACTTTTTAGCATTACTTATGAAATTTTATAAGTAGTCTGTAAATATAGGTCTGATCAATAGCGATCGAATCTTTTTGAATCAAGTCAAAAGGACTTGCAGAAGCAAAGTTACATGCCTTTAAAGTTTTGGAGTCTTTTATGGCCTGGAGACGAAGGCCATCTCCTGGCTACCTCTAAGTCTGACGCCTTAGCTGACATCAGCAATGGAATTTTCTAAGTCGGTTTGGAATGTCCGATGCTATCATCAGAGCTTCAGAGAGACGACCTACCTTTGACAATCTCTCTCGTCTCAATGAAAAGTCTCCAGCTTATATAGTTTGTGGCGATCAGCTGATGACGTAATATCCATCATCCAAACCTTTAAACACGTCTATCTCCGGTTCTAGTGCTCCGATTGACTTCAAATTTTGACAGTCACGTTTTCTCGCTCTCACCGTTCATTTAAGCCATCCCTCGACTCTCTACGATGACCAGAAGCCGACTTGAAAAAACTCTGTCTGTTTTTCAAAGTATCCAAAATCTTGGAAAATGCGCAAACATTCATTTTTAGACATGCTCTCATTTGGAAACGAACCCTTCCACAGATCGGAAAAGATAGGATCCTAGAGATCAAAGTGTGGTCTTGCCTACAAAAGAAACCCGAGCTCTTCATTCACTTCCAATCCTCCGCTATTCATCGCCAAAGGTGGCCACAATTTAACATTTTCATGAAAAAATCCCTTGTGGAGACCCAGTGTGAAGAAAGTTTTCAACTTTTTCTCCCAGATTTACTTGAAACTCACCCTCTAGATGCAGAATTGCACGCTGATTCCAAATCTGGTCTGTGTTTTCCTGTCCGATGCTTTGTTCACCCGCTAGAGCCATTTTTGTAAAAATTCTAACTTCGTCGTTTTTTCGCCAATTTCCAAAATTTCAATTGCGTCTCACATCTATACGAAGGCAGACATGAACAAACCGTTTCTTCCACTGAATTGTTCTTACTCTTAGCTTTCAAATGAGCTATTCCACGACTTTCTACGATCTCTAGAACCAAAGTTGGAAGTTTCGTCCAGAGAGGGGGGGACGTCCCAAAAGTTTTTTCTCTCCGATTGAGCTGGAAACATCCTTCCTAACCCGAAATTTCACGTAGACTCCGAATCTGCCATCCGTTTTCCCATGCGAGCACTCCTTCATGCCAAATTCCAGCCTTTCTCATCCCAAAACCACCAAAACCTACCTTTTTCTAATTCTGACGGTTTTCAGAAATTCCTGCCATTTTACTCTCTAAACCCAGGAAGATAGGGCCAAACTGAGCTTTCTACTGCATTTTTCTCACTCTTAGCTTTTAAATGACCTATTGCACGACTTTCTACGATCTCTAGAACCAAAGTTGCAAGTCTGACAGGAGGGGGGGGCGTCTTCAAATTTTTTTCTCTCCGATTGAGCTGGAAACATCCTTCCTCACCCAAAATTTCACGTAGACTCCGAATCTGCCATTCATTTTCCCATCCGAGCCCTCCTTCATGCCGAATTCCAGCCTTTCTCATCCCAAAACGACCAAAACCCACCTTTTTCTAACTCTGGCGTTTTCAGAGATTCCTACCCTTGCCTCACAGGAAAACTCCTCCTTCCACACCCAAAATTTCACGTAGACTCCGAATCTGACCTCCTTTTTCCCATCTGAACCCTCCTTCATGCCGAATTCCAGCCTTTCTCATCCCAAAAACCACCAAAACCCGCCTTTTCTCACTCTATCCTTCCGAGATTCCTACCCTTGCCTCACAACTCCTTCCTTCCTTCCGGAGAGGGGGTTGGGAACAGTTTCCTCCTCACGGACCCATTCCTTCCAACACATCCTATGCCATCTCCTTCCTCTCTCCAGAGGGGGGGCTGAGTCAGCATGATGACTCATCGTTGCACATTTTGGACTTTATTTTGGCGCGGACTTACTACTGGTAGGGCTGCCGTGCGGATGGATTTCCTATCCCTATCCCCACCCCATCCCCATAGAATTCCGTTGGGGATCCGAATATCCGCACACGAGTTGTTATTATGTTCCAACATATGGACAAAAGATATGCCTACGATTACGATGTTCTACATGTTGAAAATAAAATGTATGTACTTATTACCTTGGGTAAGTACGAGTATATTCAAAACTTATTAATGAAAATAGGAATAAGGCTATATAGTACTACATATAGCATTATAAAAGATAATGAAGGGCCTTCCATCTCCCCAGTGAGATTGCATCTATTGGAATGTTCGGTATT
Source organism: Prostheceraeus crozeri (assembly GCA_907163375.1). Taxonomy (NCBI): domain Eukaryota; kingdom Metazoa; phylum Platyhelminthes; order Polycladida; family Euryleptidae; genus Prostheceraeus; species Prostheceraeus crozeri. Next base: position 30,130 of record CAJQUW010001495.1, on the reverse strand, counting down.
TTGTGCATAGTTAAATTATTCCTATATGATTATTCCTAGTGATTACTTGATATTTCTTGGTTATCTATCTATCTTTGGCTTCAATATGACCTTGTTTCATTTCTGAACAAAAACAAATTTGATAAATTTCAATCGTACATTTCCATTAGGAGTCTATATACAGCTATATCATGATCAATATATCTGCTTATAAAAGATTACGCATTACGCCTCTACTTTCCATATGATAATTCAGAATATCATGAAACTTAAGACCAAAACTCTTATTACAACTCTTATTATAAATTGTCGAAGCAACAAACTAATATATTCTGATAAAGTTTCAGGTACTGTAGGGAAGTCAAGAATCTCAGCTATTCGTTATCCCTAGTTTTCACGAGTCTTCGAAAGTCTCATGAGTGGTTGGTGGATAGTTAATTCTAATTCAAGGTTCAATTGAAGTTCGCTGAGCGCTCGAGACACTATTTCTGGACGTTGACGACAGAATGTATGTAGTACAGTATGTACATTTACTTAAATTATTGAAGTAATTTTATCAACACAGTGATAAGCTCTGAATTCCGCACATGTGGGGATCCCCATAGGGAAAATATCAATCCCCATCCCCACGGCTTCCCCATCCTATCCCCATGGGGATGGGGATCCACATTTAATCCCCATCCTCACCACAGCCCTGTTGATAGGTCTATTTAGTAATGAAGGATGTTGACGTTTAAAATTAGTATGCGCATTAGATCGACTTTCATGTTAAGATTTTGAAATGATTTGCTTGTGACGTGACTAACTGTTACTTTACTCTCCACTATTTTGCAGCTCTTGCATGAAGCTGGAATGATCGTGCAGTTCTACGCATCAAACAGTCAGACAGACTATTACTTTTGTAACCCCAATGAATGGGTTGAGCGCCTGGAGGAGGGTGTAGATCGGGCAGCTGTCCGTCTGTGAAAGCCGGTCAAAATTTTCCCGATGAATCGAAGTAAGCTCCATGCGTGACTACTCATTATTTCGCTTTCGCTTAAGAATTCTAATTGCAAACATTTTTCAGCCTCCATGATTTGGACAGCTTTTCGTCAAATAATAAGGAGAATGAGAACATTCACTTCCAGCAAAATGGAGCTCCGTTCCACCAGGCGCGTCGTGTTCGTGAATGGCCGGACAGTGCGTTCACGGATTTCGTCTTGCTGGGTGCACTTAAAGACATGATGCACAAAGAGAAACCACGGACTCTTCTTAACATTCGTCGAGTAATTAATCAAAGTTCGCCACAGTCGAAGAAGAACAACACTCCTGTAAAGTTTTCCGCTGTGTGCTTCGTAGCTGCTCTCTTGTATCGAACAAAATGGAGTAGAATTGGAGCAATTTCATCTGTAGCTATTGCTGCATCACTGCTTCCTTCGCAGTTATCATTGCATACTGTTAATCTTTTACGTTAGCTGAAAAACTTACAGTAGTTATTGGCAAATAATATCGGGCGAAACTTTTTGGAAACCCAGTATATGCTGAAAGTCAAAGTTTTGCAAGCTGTTATAAGGTGCAGTCAGCGTATCTCTATTTAACATGAAACTTGACATGCATGATAAAATGATCTTAGCAGTTATATTTTGGATCGGACAAAGGAGAACTTGAGAATGAGACCCACGCCACTAGCTACTTAGTGGTGAACCGATTGTTGCAACACAACAGGGATACAGAGTCGGAGTCCCGGAGTCCTATCATTTTTGCTGGACTCCGACTTATAACTACAACCGAAATATAATACAAAGAAATTATTTATTCTCGTGCATATAGGTGTCACTGTCTTGATGTCAACTTTCTCCGTCAAACAAAAGTACAGAGACAGCAGTACATGTAAAGCTTGTAATTGTTGAGGGAATGAACCGTGATAGTGAAAAAGGACTGTCTTTTCACTCGGTGATTTAGTAGAGAAGACAAGCCTTCCTAGCCTCGATCACACCTACGCCCCAAAGGTCACATCACAGACAAAAATGAAAAGCTAGTTTGTTTGAGAACACTACCTCTTGCCTCACGCTTATCGTGTGTGATGGCTCCTCAAAACCCATATTAAAATCGAAAGAGTACTCATTTTTTTGAAGAAGGATGGGGGATTTTCCTGCCTGGTAGAGACTGGAAGAGACCATGTGAAGCACACATCATCAAGAAGATGGGAGGAGCCGAGTCATATACATCCAACAGAAAGCGACATTTGATCAACTTTCATCGAAAATGATTGATAATAGATACAGCAATGATCACTAAAGATAGGTTGAGCTAAGCCCATAATGATCTATAATGTAGTTTTCTTTATTTTTCAAAAAACTAGGCTATATATACTTGCTACCCGGAGTCGGAGTCCTATCAATCCCCGGAGTCGGAAAATGATAGGAGTCCGCATCCTTGCAACACAATAAATATTATTCAAAGACTAGCTCATCAACACCTTTTTCTTCGATAGTCCGGCAGCCAGAACGAGTTTCTGCAGGGAACGAGGCTGAAAATGAGACCTCACAAATTGATGTACACCCTATGTCTACTGCGAATCTGAACGTCTCCCGAGTTCTAGTGAGTTCATCTTCTTGTCAGGCAGGATCAAAGAAGAAAATGGGACGCAGATTGAAGTTGTTTGCTTATAATGACATTTTCGTTGCTTTCTCTTATCAACTGAAAAGCATTAAGTCTAGAGTCACAATTTTTGACATGGAATGTCTTCAGGTCATTTCCTATGATGTGCATGTGCTATTATCATGCATCTGTCGACAATGTATGTAAGAACGTGGTTGAATTTGGATAAATTTGCTCAAAATATTTGTGTTTGCTGACATTAAGAGGCTCGCCAAATCTAAATGTGTTTAGCTTTATAGACAGAAGTGCATGAACGTAAAAAAATGACCTGAAGACATTCCAATCCAAACATTATGCCTCTGGGCATAGCACTTTTCAGTAGATAACATCTTACATTTCACAATTTACATTTTACAATTTCATTTTAGCCAAAAACTGCAATCTTTGTCCTATTGGATTTATATGTTTTTCTTTGTGTGAGTTCTTTTCTTCAAAAGACGAGGAACTCACTAGAACTCGGCAGACGTGCAGATTCGCAGTAAGCTTTTGGAGCACTTGATTCCTTGAACGTCTCATTTTCGACCTCGCTCCCTGCAGAAACTCGTTGTGGATGCCGGACCTTCCCTTAATGTAGTGATGATATTATAGCACAACACTTTTGAATTTCAAATAAGATTCCTTGCAAGCCGTTACAAGAACTAGAGAATATCGATTATGGTGTTGATGAAACAATTTACCATAATCCCTCTCAATCTCTCATGTTTTTAATCAAAAACGAAGACCGAGACAAGATAAACAGTATAATTGAATATCATTTTTGAAGCACAGATTAAATAAAGAATGTTCAAAACGTCACTTTCATGGCCGACTGTCACAATGATTCTTGAATTCCTACTCTATTCATCTTCATTGAATTTCGTCCGTTGGTTTACCTATTCGTCGTCGCCACCAGTTTGGTCATCCTCTTCATCTTCTTCTTCATCATCATCCTCTTCATCTTCTTCTTCATCATCATCGTCTTCATCTTCTTCTTCATCATCATCGTCTTCATCTTCTTCTTCATCATCATCATCTTCATCTTCATCCTTATCATCATCATCATCATCATCATCATCATCATCATCATCATCATCATCATCATCATCATCATCATCATCATCATCATCATCATCATCATCATCATCATCATCATCATCATCATCATCATCATCATCATCATCATCATCATCATCATCATCATCATCATCATCATCATCTTCATCATCATCATCATCATCATCATCATGTTCTTTCTCTTGTTCCTCTATAAAATGCATGATATCTTCTTTCTTTGCTTGAGCACAGCACATGATGGAGCTAATAGTGTCTATTGCTTCATCCATCGACTTCACCATTTCCATGCGATGCTCCTTTATATCTTCTTTCAATCCATCCATTTCTGTTTTGTTGGTGTTGTTCGCAGATTTCTCTTCTGCTATAGCGGCCGCAAAATATGCGTTGCGGAAGAGAGATCGATTAATCTCTTTTTGGCTTTTATACAGGTCCTCAAACTTTCCTTTGATATCATCGCATGAATCAGAGTCTTTCTGTGGGCAAGGGAACTCTCTTACACGATTTTTGCACACTCCATAGACGTCGAGGAAGTCAGCCAAAAGGGCAAGCACCTTCCTCTCATCATCATCATCATCTTCGTCGTCTTCGTCATCTTCGTCATCTTCATCATCTTCGTCATCTTCGTCATCTTTGTCATCTTCGTCATCTTCGTCATCTTCGTCATCTTTGTCATCTTCGTCATCTTCGTCATCTTCATCATCTTTGTCATCTTCGTCATCTTCGTCATCTTCGTCATCTTCGTCATCTTCGTCATCTTCGTCATCTTCGTCATCTTCGTCATCTTCATCATCTTTGTCATCTTCGTCATCTTCATCATCTTTGTCATCTTCGTCATCTTCTTTTTCTTCTTCTTCGTCTTCTTCATCGTCTTCTTCATCGTCATCTTCAGTTTGATCCTCAACATCGCCATTATCATCGACATTCGAGTCGGACTTCGAAGCTGCGGAAGAGGTGGAGCTTGAGGCCGGGGCAGCAGCACAAATGGCAACAAAGCCAAGTGGAAAAGTAGAAGTAGGAGGAGGAGGAGTCCCAAAAGTAGTCCAAAAGTAGAAGGAGGAGTCCCAATTTTATCATCTTATCTGAAAGAAAGTCGGAGATTGAAATTGCATTTCTGACGTTTACCACTATGGCAAAATATCAAGTAAAATTCAATGCTTTCATGGAAAACAACTAAATGTACATGTATGCTCATTAGCAATATGCTCAACGAATTAACTTCACCGTAATCGAAAAAGATAATTGTGCATGCTGCATACTGCAACGTATGCATCAATGGTCTTACCATCTGCATTCATATATTTGTCATTTGCCTAGTGAATATATCGCCTTCGTTTTCAAACTTATCCACGTTTTGTCCAAAGACACACAAATAATTTACAATATGCGGTAGACAAGGCCAAGCCGCGAATATTTTTTGTTTGATAGAGTGACATTTAACCAAAGTGTTTAACTAGAGTAAAATTAATAGACTACATTTAACTAGATTAGATTTATTGTGAACTTTGTGCTGCACGAGGTTGTCGTCGTTGCTACTTGTCTAGCAACATTAACAGGATATTTAGTTAGCTCTACTTTATGAACCAAGTTGATAAACATCATTTCATACAACCGATATTTTTCGGGTAATCATGTTGACTCATATATCTCAGACATAACTATTTTTGCGTTCATGAATTATAATGTGTTTTTATTTCTGATTGATAATATTTTTAATTTCAAAATTTCCTTCCTTCTTGTCCAGAATGCCTCCTTCACAACTCGTTTATTTTTTCACCAATGGCGAACAATTGTGTCATACCCAGGTCCACTATTTACTACCGAACGATTTAATATGTAGAAAAATTATTCATTTTGACTTATGGCCTACAAGATTGATGCATAAATACTGATGACATCATACTTTTTACATTTCATAGGAAGTATTAACATATAATAGACAATAAGTATTAATTAATTTTGACATAGAGGGCACACTAGGTGACCTTGCTGCGCGAAATTCACGCGTAATTTCGGAGCATCCCAAACATCCGTGGTTAAGGACATTCTATTCTTCCACGCGGGTACATACGCGCTGCACTAAGAGTCAGCAATCACGTGATCTGATGCTGTTAAAACATAGGGAATGTTTATGAATACGCGCGGGCGAGCGTTTATAGTCTACGCGTCGTCTACGGTTGTCTGCGGTGCCGCTTGAACCACCGATGAACCGCTAAGCATGTTCTGTCTTCCCTGTGCATGAAATTGAGGTCCTATCACATTATTTAGCCTCTGATACATGCAGACACATGAGACGTAAAGTCTGTATAACAGGACTGCCGACATATGTTGCAGTGATGTTCCGCAAAGGCACGGATGTTTAGGGTCATGTGTAATTGCGTATTTTACGCGTGAATTACGCGTAATTCAACGTGACGTCACCTAGTGCATTCATACTGGAACAGCCATTGTTTGTCCACCTTATGAAAAGTTTGTACATGTACAAGCTATAGACATCAAGAATACAAAAATAAAGAACATCATTTCATATAGAAAATAGACAAATAGAAATTAAAGTTACAACTCAGTCTCAAAAAGGAGACTTGTCTAATTACTAACAGACATGCACAATTACTATTATAATTGTGAGAAGTCTGATTGTAGCATCAAGGTTGACTGCTTGCATTTCAGATACGACAACTCTACATGAATTCAACTTCTTTTTGTTGGAACGATAACAAAGTCGTGACCATAATATCAACAGGCACGTGGGTAGAACCTTTGCAATGAACGACCAGCTTTATTCGAAAAGAAAAAAAGCGGGTTCTATGCCCGAATGTTATCTCAATCTATACTAAAACGATGGGCGGAGTTGATCGAAGTGATCAGAATATAAGTCTGTATAGAGCATCAATACGTGGAAAGAAGTGTCATTATCCAATCATATTACATTGTGCCGATCTGACGGCATGCAACGCTTAGATTTTATATCGACAAGCCAACAAAGGGCAGGTAAAACTACTAGATTATTTGGAATTCAAGCTAGCAATCGCTCAGTTCCTGATTTCGAAAAACGGCTCTGCACGGAGTAATCCATCGGCTTCGTCAATATTACACTTTTCTATGACTACTATGACATATTTTCCAGATCGACTTGAAGTAAAAATGAAGATTCTCACTTGAGTGTTCTATCTCTTATCAAAGTTTGAAAAAGTTATACTAGTAACTGTTTGGATGATTATTTTGAATAAAGTGCTACTGAATCTGCGCAATGTGCCATACACGAAACATTTACAGAATAGTGGAAGACAACAATATGTCTTAATTATTTTTTCAAAATAAGATGTTTGTGCACATGCAAGCTCACTGTAAAGATATGAAATCAAAACAACAATTTTTTAATAGAGTACGCATATCTGTGCTAAGGTGATCATTTAGTTGTAACATTAAGAGATAATAGATAATTGAAATGATGACGCCTATTCTGTTAATACTACGACAAGATACACCAAACAAAAACATATGTGTATGTGGAAGAAAAACTAGAACAATCAATACCATTGATGTGTTCTTATAATTTCAAATTGTTTTTTGTTTTTTTTATGATTTTCTTTCAGTACACACAAATGATTTTATTGAACGCATTTTTCAAGTTTTGAATGCAATGCCCTATGATAATGCTTTAGAAAATTTGTATTTCACTGTTCTTCTATATTTGTTCTTCAATGATTATCTTAGCCTAATCAATTTGATATAATTCCTCTTCTCCGGAATCCATGTAATTTTCAAGTATCTCGGATTGGAATTTTAATAGATGTGATCTTCCGAGTGCTTCGCTAGTCTCAAGTCAGACATAGGAAAAAGTGAAGCCAGATAGAAACACTCATCAATCCCAGAGTAAAATTCAATTTGTCAACGAATTGACGGTTACTTATTAGTATCTTCAAAGAAGCGTCATCACGTAGTCAAATTGAATTTAACTGTTGGCATTGTGATTGATGTGTGTTGTCACATGGCTTCACTTTGACCACTGCTTGTCTGAAGACGGGCGAAGCGCATCTAAAATATTTGAATCTGAGATTTGACTTCTGAAATACTAAGTTCATACTTGGAAAACATAATCCAGCTAGAAAAGATTTGCAGGGTTGGAGCGTGATAGCCAACCAATAATTCGGATAAATTTTCAAAACATTGCACAAGTGTAAAGCACAGACAGCAGGAAGACAGGCAACACAACAGTGCTTTGAGTCCTACAACGTTTACCCATCTCAATGACTGCGCTTTGAGTCCACTTCCATCACTCATTTGGGACTTAATAAGTAACAACAGTGCAGAGATATAATTCAGACTATGAGAAATGTATCAGATATTTAATAATCAAATAAGTAAATAATCAAAGCTTAAACCGTCACTTTCAAAAACTAGAGTCAGAAGTCTGGCTGTCAAGTATGTGATGGTGTCATTGATTTCAGTAATAAATTGTCAATCAAAGTTAGAGACATTGTGCCTAACAATATCTCTCTGTAATACTGCATGGTAACACCATAAAAATGTCACTTTCGAATGATATCAGTTGTGTACTCACCAAAATGATTGAATAGTGACCTGCTTTCCCATCATTCAAAGGGCTTATATAGTTAACAATCATTTTTGCTCCACGCACGAACAAACAACACAAACACAACGACAACAAACTGAAAATCGGTCAACGAATTGCACCATCTGCTCATGTAAATTTCGATTTCTCGCCCAGCAAGAGAATTTTGAGTTTAGCTGCAAATGGTTGTCTAAATAGAATGTTGCGAAGTAAAGAAACGTGTAGAAACTTTCTTTGCATTATAAGTACATTCGGAATAACTGTCAAAATTATTCATATGTCCATCAAACCACCCACGGATTTCAAATACAACATGTCATTTCAAAGGCAATCGTCGATTGAACAACTTGAAGTGTTTATATTATGCTTCGATTTGTATTGTCAGCAGTGCTGTTTTGATTTTTCCCTAGGACTGGGAGACCCATCACTTGCATTTGAATGCATATTTCTACGGAAAACGTCATTTATTAACAATGAATTAAGTCTTTAAACTTCGGAGACTGTGAAATGCTGCTGAAACATGTATTCCTGCTAGTAACAATTTACCACAGGGACTGGATATTTAGAAATAAAAACATCAGTTTCTTAAAAATTACTTTTAACTTAATGAAGGCTTTTAAAATAAATACTCAACATTTCAATGTCAGATTGAGGCCCTGAGAAATGCGATGAATTAAGAAGCGAATGCACAGAAAAAAATGAATTTTACTGTGCGTTAGGCAATCTTTCCAATATATGTTTTTATTGACCTCGTCTTCTTTTTCGGATAATATTTCGGATATATTCGTCTTCAAAATATCGGATGTTTTATTTATATATATATATATAAAAGACCAGCAGCAACTCGACCCAGACCATTGTCAATGCTCCTCTAACTGTTTCATCGTCAACACAGTCATCTGATTCCTTATCTGTGTCTTCGGATGTTGCAACACAAACCGCTGCAGCTATTGATATACATCATCATTCAGAAGGTGCCATCAATTCCGTTCCTGAAGTGAGTGAAGATGGGGAGTTATCCTCTTCTCAAGCAATAGAGCTTGATACGTATGCACAGTCTACGTCAGGTACATCAGGTAGCTGTCAGCGGCGTGAATTCATTCAAACCAAACTACCAAGTGTCAGCGTCACTGGTTCTTCGGATGTCGTGCTTTACGGCTCAACTCAAGAAGCTTTAGAGTCCCTGAGTTCCCCGAATTCAATTATAGTTTTTGGTGATGATACCATTCATGGATTTAAACACGACGATCTCACTCTTCTGTCTTCAAGTAAAGGTCGTCTAAGTTTTTACAAGAATGTAACTCAAGGTATTAGAAGCGTACACAAAAACGTCACGCATTTCATTGTTTGTCTGTCATTATTGGACATAAAAAATAAATCCATGACGAATCTGACTGTTTTGCGTACTATTATATATAATGCTAAGCGAGTTTTCCCTAATGCCTACATAGGCATTGTACCGTTTTGCGCTCCGTTTGATGCTAATGAAGAAACTAAGTCAAATGCTTCAGAATTCAATCAACTCATTGTTGATCGCAAACCTGCTGGTTGTACAGTCATTCCATATTCAAAAGCAGCAACTGTAGATGACAGAAATTCAGATGTTTTACGAGAGCGCATTTTTCATGTATTGTCGAGTTTTTTGTCGAAAATGTAGCTAGATCTTTTTCCAGCTGTGTTATCCGTTCTTATTCGGCAAATAACAATTTTCTATGTACTGATCCTCATTTTGTAACTAATAATGTAACCGGTTCCCTTTTAAGGAAAACGGGGAAATTTATTCCTACTCCGGCTCATATGAATTGTCATAGAAAGATTTTAGCTGGCGAAAAAATTCAGTGGCGTTTTGTTTTTGCCAATGCGCCCTCTAACAGTAATTGTCGTTTTACTTTTAAGTCTAATCGTTGTCCTCCTCGTGATTTAATTCCGTTTTCTGTTTTGCAAGATTGTAAGAGGATTCGATGTGCAGTAATGTCTATGCTAAAAAACTGCAAAAATTGTTTTGGCAATGACAATTTATCTCGTAATGAAAGAATTGAATTAAATCGTCTCATTGTGTCTGATTCAGTAACTGTAGCACCTGTTGATAAGGGTAATGGTTGGCTGATTGTTCCCGTTAATCATTATGAGGCTGAAGGCTATCGTCAGTTGTGTAATGATGGATTTTATAAACCTTTAGAAAATCCTATGGATGTTCATGTTGGTCGTCGACTACAACATTTACTCAATGTATTAAAGAAAAAAGGTTTTCTGACAAATCGTGAATTTAAAGCGCTGGAGCCAACTAAGGACGGTAGATCTCGTAAATTCTACATGCTACCGAAATTTCATAAAGATGTTTGGCATTATGATTGTATGCCACCTGGTCGACCAATTATTTCTGATGTAAATAGTGTCACACAAACATGTTCGACTTTGTTGGAGCACTTTCTTAAGCCATTAGCACAGGGTGGCAAAAGCTATGTAAGAAACTCAATGCATGTTATAAGTCTCTTGACCAATGTAAATGTGTCTCATTCTTCTTTTCTTGTGACCTTAGATTTGTCATCTCTGTACACGAATATTCCCACTGAAGAGGGCATAAATGCTGTTAGTAAAGCTTTTTCGAAGAATCCAGATCAAAGGAGGCCTGACTTAACTTTGTTAACGATGCTCCGTTTAATTTTAACAAGTAACAGTTTTGTCTTTAAGGAGGAACTTTTTTTGCAAGTCCAAGGTACGGCCATGGGGTGTGCCTTTGGACCGTCATATGCAAATATTTTCATGTCTGAGTGGGAAGAAAGTGTGTATAATTGTGAACGCCCACCATCTTTTTGGATTCGTTACATCGACGATATTTTTATGATTTGGGATTGTGATGAATCAAGCCTTAAAAGTTTTCTTCATTTTGTGAATAATATTTCATTGAGTATTAAAGTTGAGTCTTGTTCGAGCAATTGTTCAATTCGTTTTTTGGACCTGGAGTTGTACAAGGCTTGTCAAAGAATTTTGCATCGTATTGGCTTTAAGTCGACAGACAGCCATACTCTATTACCACCTGTGTCATATCATCCCCAACATGTTTTCCGTTCCATTATTTTTGGTCAAATTTTGCGTTTTGCAACTCATAGTGCCTCCTACCAAGACTTCAAAAATACAAAGGCTGTTGTACAGTCTCAGTGGAGGCGTCAAGGCTATACCAGAAGCTTAGTACGTCACTGTGTACGTCAAGTTTTTTCGTTGACCCTGCAGTCTCCCGATCAGTGGGAAACAGGTTTTTCTACATGTGCCGAAAGCTGCTCCGTTTGTGATTTTGGCATACCCTCAAAATATGTTGTAAATACTGTAAATAAAAACCCTTTTCAAATTGTACATAGACTTTCTTGTAAATCTTGTAAAGTAATTTATCTTATTATCTGTAAAAAGTGTAAATTCATGTATGTGGGCCAAACATCCAGAATGGTGTGTGAACGCATTTCCGAACATGTCCGAAGTATACGTTCTTTTTACTCTACTTCTGTAGCTCAACATTTTAATGAGACTTGTACTTTTAGTGATTTTTCTTTTGTGGCCCTTGAGCATTGTCCTTCTGAAAGTAAACGGCTGAAAAAAGAAAATTTGTGGATTAAGCGCCTGAGCACTTTGTATCCAAATGGTTTAAATCATGAATTGAATGCGCTTGATAATTCTCACCTTGTATTGCCGTATAGTTCTTGTAGCCAGCGTGTGCTGCGCTATTGTCAGAATGCATTTGATGACGTAAGAACATGTCCCTCGTACACCACAGAGAGAAATCTGCAAAGCTTGTTGTTCAAGAAGTGAACATCTCTCGTTGGCTGACATTTTGCTGTCTTTCAGTTTGTGTCCTGTATCACTACATGTGGAATTGATAAAGATAAACTCGAAACCGGTCTTCCACGAACAAGATAAACATTTTTTTGATTTCGCACAAGGTTGGATTATACAGATTGTTTCATAAAAAATGGATCACCCTTAAACATCGCCTTAACTTCAACTTTGTCTTACTCCGCCAAACTTGAACGAATTTCTCTGAAATTTGGAAGATATATCAGTTGTGCTTACTAATATCATTGTTGGAAATTTCAAGCATGAATATTGAGTTGTTTTCCTGTTATAGATAAAAAAATAGTAGATAATTTGATCTTCATTTAGCAATGTTGCACAAAATCATACCTCACTCTTATAAAATTACATTTGTTTACTTTGTTATGTAATATGTTGTTCTACAAGCCAAAAGCTATCAAGCAAAATAAAAATAAAGAAAATCGGTCAATCAGAGCCAGTGTAGCACCATGATTCATCAACAATAATGTAACTGCTACATGTGATTAACTGGACTTCATGTTCCATAGCTTCCTGACTTCGTTGGTGTTGGCAGCACTCCTGATTGCTTTCAGCTAGAAATCTATCTCTTACCGGTTGAAAACAATACAAAGCACAAATAAACAATAACGAGATCGCATTCACAAAAGGCAAAGTGTCAGCCTTGCCAGAACTAGGGTTTTCTTTGCGAGCTACAAGCAAGCGACTAAATGTCCCTTACACAAATGTGCATCGATGGCATAATGATGATTTTCGACTCTGTCGTAAAGAGGGCTCTGGCCGTCCACGCAAAACATCCAAACGTAGAGACCGCCTAATTTTGAGATTTGTTAAAGTTGATCCAAGTCTCTCGTTAACTGAGATGGCTGCACTAGACTCGTCTATTTCTAAGTCCACTATTCGTAGAAGACTTATTGAGTCGAATTTCAAGAGCTGTAAGAGGCCGTCTGAAGGATAGTGATGGTCGATTGAGATTATGGATAAAATCTGATCAGGAAATTCCGAGACATTTACATCGTCCCCGGGTACAAGGTGGTGCGACTCTACTGATTTGGGCTGGCATTTGGACCAATGGCCGCTCTGAACTTCACATACAGCAAGGAACCATGAATTCTGAACGCTATGTGAATGCTTTACGAATGAACATTGGCCAAATGACAGATCAACTTGGCGATCCATCGACTTGGTTATTTATGGATGATAATGCTACGTGTCACAGGAGTAGTAGAGTCAACTTATGCAAGTCTCAATTAGGGCTTAGGACACTATCTTGGCCATCTCGTTCTCCCGATCTGGAGTATTCTAAAACGTAACGTTCGTCGTTCACTGCTACCTACAGATGGCGTATCACAACTTACGTCACTGTTAAAAAGAGAGTGGAGAAAGTTAGATCAGTCAAAAATCAACGATATCATCAAATCAATGCCTAGACGAATTGGTAATGTCATTGACAATAAGGGTAGGGCCACAAAATATTAGCTTCTAAAGAACCGTTACTGTATCATAGCTTATCAGATTATATAAGGACATTTAAATATATCAGGGACATGAAATAACATGCAAAATGCTTTCTGTATCATACTTATGTTTTATTTAGTCAAATTTTAGGATGATCCACTTTTTATGAAACGGACTGTAGTTGGTGCGGCGTGAGAGCCTGGGAATACTCTTCTGAGTACTTTCTATATATATATATATATATACATATAACTTTTAACAGCCTATCAGTTAGATATAAAATTATATTTGAACAGAATTGTGAATGACACAAAAGAAATGAAACATTTGAAAGAGGAAATCAAGGTGGAAATGACTGATATGAACAAGAAGCTATAGCGAATATCAATTTCAAAAATAGATTGGAATAAGAAAATCAAACAAAGAAAGTTTGTTTTATATGAAGCCCTCAGAAATAAGTTAATCGCCGAAACATGCGAAAATGCTTTAAAAGGAGATACTCAAAGAATCCCGAAGAAATTATTCAAAATACCGGTTACTCAAAATTATGAACAAGAGAGAGAGAGCTTCTTAAACAACAATGCATTAATCAATGTGAATTTGAAATTAAAAGATTAAGATTAATAGCAGACATCAAGACGAAAACCGTGGAAAGAATAGATTCTGAAATAGGGGAATATCTGAAAGACTGTTATAATAACAAGGAAGCAAAGCCCAGTGAAGACCAATGGAATGAAATATGTAGCGATGAACAGAAAAGAAGTATTGACATTTGGAATAATAAACGAAAATTTTTTGAATCGGATAAGCATTTAATATCAATAAATAGTGAAAACAAATGTGTAACAAAGAGACATGCGAACTGCAACCACTGTAGAAAACAACAAATGAATATCAACAGAAAACAACAAATGAATATCAACAGAAAACATGATAATCCCAATAATAATTATGGAAGATTTTATCGCAACAACAGGAGAATTAAAGAACGAAATAACTTCAAACATTTCAATAACCAAGAAAAATGCATTTGGTGGAATAGAGAGGACAATGATAGGCATATCTATAGGTATAACGTCAGAACCTCAAATTCTATGGAAAGATTATCTTCATGCTATGACCAGCACAGTTCATATGCACACAGAGGACATACGTATTACTAACTGACTAACTAACGTCTATGTACCAACTATGATCTTGTGAGTTATAATGTGCAAAATTCAAATAAGGTTGGGATATTTCCGAAGTTTAGATTGTTTTCTTTCGGGCTTTTATTGTATGGATTGACCATTTTTGACCCACTATTTTTTCATTATATATATCAGATATATGTGAATTCTTTCATATTTGGATAGATAGAACTAGCTCTATCTAAATATCAAATGTCTTTTCGATGGGATAGATGCCATTTCAACGCTAGTACGCGATATGACTCCTACTCGAAAACATTGTCTAGAAAAAAAAACATTTTCAGGAATCATCGCAATCATTTACTAACAATGCCTTTGTGCCTTTGGGTCGATCCTACAATGAAATATACCTTTGTTTGCGCAAGCTGCTATTTATAAGTAAGCAACCTTCAATTTACAGGCCTATTCTTGAAAAACGTAATTTTATAGGCACTTAAAGCGGTGCTTCTCAATTGCCACATCTCAACGTAAATGAAAACTATAAGCCTAACACAATAGTTCAAAAAAATCTGATTTGTTTAATCACTCATATTTGCAGATCCAACCCGCCTAATTAGTATCAACATTTTGTTAGACCAAACCTCGCTTCGCTAATCGATAGAAGCTGCTGTGCAGCTCAAGAGTCAGTGATTGTATTCGAACTCCTGTAGCACTGGAGCGGAGTTTTTCAACTCCGATACAAATAGACTGACTTCCAATAGGAGAAACAATAACAACAAATTATGAAGAGTTGGGAAGAACCAAGTTGGATATTCAAAAGTTAATCTCTTTTTATATACTTCGATCAGCACCTGTTGATCACCTTCAGATAAGTGAATCTATTCTGCATAATTCAAAGCAACTCAACAATTACAAATATAGTGATGTATAAAAATAGAGATGAAAGGTAGAGGCGACAGATGGTACTGGATTACCTTGTACCAGTTGCTAAAGCAATTTCATAACTGATTTTTTAAACTGGCAATTTGATCTGACTGACATAGAGCAATTGAAGCAGGTAGTACTGGGTTACAATCTACCAGTAGTAGAATGAAATTGCTCTAACCTGACCAGAAGCATACACAGAAAAACTAAACTCAAATGAAAAGGAAATCACTAAACTGCTCAAGTTCACTTCTATTCTTGATATCAGGTTTTAATTGTTTGATGCTGTACGCTTCTCGAAGACGTAAATTAAGTGATAGACATCGCATTAAGTGATAGTTAAGCATACTTAAGCGATAACTATCACTTAATTTGCGTCTTAGTAACTACTTTATTGTGTGACAGCGTGGCGGAGACGAATTGCACGGTTTCAGCACGCTGTCATACTTAAAACTTTAATTAACCATCTCGAAAATTGACAACACAGAACGATTCAATCTATTCATCTTGTCAACACTGTCGTTCAATCTGAGACAGAGCAACTGATAGAACGCTAACTTAGCGTCTATAGCGTAAACAATTGATGATAATTATTCGATTTCCATGAATTAATATAGCGATGCACTGGCTTACCAATCGCTCCATTATAGAGTTCTTGAAATGAATGCTAGCTCAGCGAAATTTTACCGTCGTTTGTCAAAATATTTGGCAAGTGCTTCAGAATAACTCTATGCTTAACCATTGTAAATATCAATTGTTCTATTTCTAATTCCTGAAAAAAACGTCTGCACACACGAATACATTGCATACAATAACAGTGCAATAAAAAAATCCTTACAGCCATGTTGCGATGAATTCTTCGATGAAATTCATTGCACGATGAGGGTCATTTATCGTCCGTCGAGCAATAAGGGCTAATATCAAATCGTATACAGGAGCAAATGATAGAGAAGTGGTCTTACTTGAGCTCCCAGGGCACACTTCCTCAATGAGCAGTTGAATTTCCCACATGCACAGACAGGATTCAAAGGAATCCATCAGCTTATGAAAGGATGATATATCGTTGTCCTTCGCTGTTGTGAGGTGAGTAATTCTATCTGAAGAGTGCATCAGTAAAGAGGGATCACCGAATCGTTCACAAAGCATGTCGATGGTTAATCTTTAGTTGACAGGTGTGCACGGAATGCCAAGAACCGCACTCTTGACTCGTCCACGTAGCGATGAAATCAAATACCTGAATTTTTGAACTTCTGGTATGTTTAACATATCGTCACACGCAGTGAATTGATCAAAAATGGTATCCAAAAGGAAAATCTCCGCCAAACGTAGGTAGTGAGAGTCGCGTGAGTCCTTGAGAATGAACGTTCGAAGCAGTTGTTGAAAGGGATGAGTCCCTCTCCTCTGGGTCTGTCATTCTAGTCATTCAGATAGACAAATCTTGCATGAAATAGAAAAAATCTTCCGAAAGCCAATACAGACTATAGTAAGATATCACGTAAACATACCCTGAATGAAAATAACCTGTAGTTGCTTGCAGTTATACGACCACCCCTCTAAAATTTTCTTAGCACTCTTCGTCGATTTAAGAGAGTTGATTCCTTTCATACCCCTTTTTGGCAAATTTCCGGCGGAAGATTGGCGGCTCTGCTAAGAGAAGACGGGTAAAATTCACGTTAGATTTGGTCTACAACATTAACAGGAAACTAACGAGAGTTACCCCATTTTCTAACGGGTGATATAGCAAAAATTCTAACAGTGTGGAACCGTTGCTGTTGCAAAATAACGGCAAATATGCTTAGTGTGTTCCGTTGAAATTTCTTGCGCTTGAAGTTAAATTCAAGCATCACCAATTGATTTGTGAGGAAATATAAGCACAAACTAAACAGGCTGAGCCTGATCGAACTTCGATGTCTTTTTGGCAGAAATTTACCGGCATGTTTTTCTATCAAGATGGGATGCACGTGTTAAACATGCTTTGACATGAAACCAATTCAAATTCATTGGAAGCCCATAAAATGCATAATTTTGTGTAGAAAAAACAAGCGTTAGATTCCGAATGGCTTCATTTGATTTTTTTCTGACAAAAATGTCAGAATTGCATATTTAAACTTAAAGCAATTTTCGCGAACTTTTGTTACGATGCTTCTCAGACCATAATCCATCAATAAAAAGTGAAAAACCAAATCTTGCAATTCATTCCAAACTCAAGTCTAATTAGCTTAGCCTACTCTGCTTCATGATGCAAAACAGCGATTTTTCAGATAAGCCTGTTTCTTGCATTTTGAACTACATGCATGCTGGCCACGAAGCTGATTAGTTGCTGCTGATCCCGCTGAAAAAAATTGTCCCCATTGTTTGCCACAAAGCGCCCCTAGATCTTAACCAATCAGAGTGCCAACATGATTTTCGAAGGCCTTGAAACTTCGTAGTATATGGTGACGGAGCTTCTGTCTTCGAAGTCTGCGTTGTTCATTTTAATTCGCTGTCTTTGTTATCGAATTCGTCATGATTATGTCACCCGAGGTTATTGCAATGCACATTAAATTTGTGGCCATTAAAATGTGATCATCAATCACTGATTGGCAAAGTTCTGATTGGTTAAGTGATCTCCAAGCTGCACACTGACTGGCTTAGAGATCTACAGACTGGTTGTCTTAGTGACATAGTTATTCGTCAGTTTAATGATATACTTTTCTCGTTCCTCTAAGAGCACTTTGAAACAGAGCGTTCCCTATCAGCCCTCTTTGATGGTGATGTTGATGTTCTTTTTGCACTTCGAGTCACCTGTCCGAGCGACACGCACCATATACTACGAAGTTTCAAGGCCTTCGAAAATCATATTGGCACTCTGATTGGCAAACAATGGGGACAATTTTTTTCAGCAGGATCAGCAGCAACTAATCAGCTTCGTGGCCAGCATGCATGCAGTTCAAAATGCAAGAAACAGGCTTATCTGAAAAATCGCTGTTTTGCCTCATGAAGCAGAGCCCATTTGATTTCTAAAAGTCTCGCTTTCGTGCAATTTTGAAGCACACACTTCCTTCATTTCGTATTTTATCCTCATTGGGTCTAAGCAACCTCTTAGACTGAATTTTAGTAATGTAAACATAGAAATCTGACACTATAATGTTTATGTTCTAGCGCTGACATTCACATGATCACGGCACAAATCTGCAATTACATGCTTCACAAATTTGATTCTCCTAAGATCTAGCAATATTGACCAAACAGCTGAAATGACCGTCCGCAGACAGCTGTTGTCCATTCTAGTCGCACTAGCCAAAACCAACCGAAGCGTCTGAATATGATCATCTACTGAGTGAATACATCGCAGTGGAAAACTGCATTGGCACGATGCTGTCCGATTCAGAACTCTGAAGCGGATCCATACGTGGTTCAGTCAATAATTTAGACTCAAAAAGAAATATTGAAGATATCAAAACGACCGTAACTATCCAATGTAATGTGTAGGCAACAAAAATACAATCAAACTTGAAATGTGAGAACATATTACTATATACGAAGCTGAATAAAGATTGGATTCTAGTATTACTTTTCTACATAAAATCCATTCTGATCAACACATTTTCACCATCTCAACACCAAGTCTTAGAAAGCATTCTTGTAAAGGTCTCGTCCAGCGAATCGAAAACTTGTCTTACATGCTGCTCCACTTCGGAAGATGAATCAAACTTCTGACCTCGCAAGGTTTTCTTCAAATGACGAAAGAGGCAGAAGTCAGATGATGCCAGATCTGGCAAATACGAAGGATCCTGAATGGTCTGGAACTTCGTTTCTTGAGACACCGTTTCCTTCGCAATCGCAGCAGTATGAATTGGGGCATTGTCATAAAGTAAGTACTTCGCAGATCGTCTCGAAAGTTTTGTGAACATTGTCTCTAAAAGGTGTTTGTAATGCGAGCCATTCATTGTGCACGACTTGTCCAAAATGTTGAGATGGACAATCCCTTTAATGCACCAGAAGACAGACAACATTGAACAACGACCGTGCGATGTTCCTGTTCTGAGTTTTCTATGGAGCACTCTCTTCTGGAAATCGCCATTCAGATGACTCCCTGCGACTCAAAGGAATAAAAAGGTTTAATGGCGTTTCATCTTCTGTGATGATGTTGTCAAGGAGTCGGTATCCAAGTCTGTCGAAAAGTTCCAGGTTGAAACGACAGCACGCCAATCGAGTGTCTGCCATTTCGGATGTGATGAACTTTGGGACAAAACGTGAGCACAACTTTCGCACGCCCAAATCGCTGAGGATATTGTGGACACTTTCGTGACTAATAGCAAGGGCATCGGCAAGATCATCCATTCGAATACACCGATTGTCACGGATCAAAGAAGCGCACACCTGATGTTTCGATTGCGGAATTTCTGTTGGACATCCACTTTTCGTTGTGTCATTGAAGACTGAAGTTCGACCACGTCGAAACTCTCGTGCCCAACTGTAAACTGTAGTACAAAGTAAAATTCAAATTTAGACTTTGAAGATAGAAAAGATAAAATGAAGTCTAAAGTCAATACTGTTCAAAGTAGCTGCGTAGAAGAGTGATGTCAGAGAGAGAATTTGCAATCCCAGATACAATGGTTGTGATGGAGCAAGTACAATTCGCATCGTGAGTACAGTGTGAGTGAAGTGTAATGCTTTGTAGAGCATCTCTCAGCATAGACTCATCTGATAAAAACTTGAAGATTATGATATTTTTTGTTACGATAAAAGTAGTAAGCAAGTGACAAATACTGGATAGCGCAAGATGGCAGCCGTCGTGGCTGCGTCCCCCCCCCCCTCTGGCACGGCAGAGTGTCGTGGTCGGCCGCCGTCGTGGCTGCGTCCCCCCCCCCCTCTGGCACGGCAGAGTGTCGTGGTCGGCCGCCGTGGTGCTTCGTGTCTGAGTCCCCCCCCCCCTCTGGAACGACAGAGGTTGTGGTCTGTCGTGGTGTGCCGGCCGGGTGGGTCCACGTTCACAACATGTTCGCTGACGCCCCCCCCCCCCTCTGCAACGACAGAGTGTGAGACTCGGGTGCGTGGGTCCGACCGCCTGGTGGACGTGGGCGACCGTCTAGGTTGACGTGGGCGACCGCCAGGATTAGTCTTGAGGCTATAGTGTGTGATGTTTTTGGTGCAATCTGCTGAATGTTGGGTTGTAAAATGGGTTGTTTCGAGTGGAAGGAGTGGTCGGATGAGAAAACGGAGGTCAGATTCGGATTCAGCGTGAAATTCTGCATCGGTAGGGTGAGTTTCAAGGCAATCGGCGAGAAAAACTGTTTCTTCAAAATTATGAATAGAATGTGGGACGTTTTGGTGTGTAGCGCCCAAACGAAGCATCGGATGAGAAAACGGAGTCCAGATTCGGAATCTACGTGAAATTTTGGGTTAGGAAGGATGTTTCCAGCGAAATCGGAGAGAAAAAATTTTCGGCTGACGTCCCCCCCCCCCCCTCTGGACAGCTTGCTTCGATTTTGGCTTCTAGTGGACGGATTTTGTCGTGCGATAGCTCGTTTGAAAGCTAAGAGTGAGACAAATTCAGTGAAACAATCGGCTTGTTCCTATCTGTCTTCGTTCAAAAGTTAGAGCGGTTACAAGATTTTAGGTCGGAGCTCGCTTACCTGAAAAAATCCTAAGTGTCAGAGTGACTTTGTATGGGTAAAAATTTGAAAATTTTCCAAAGTGTGGAATTTCGACCTGGGACCGTCACCAAAACATTTTTCATCAAATTTCGCTGACGTCCCCCCCCCTCCCCCCCCTCGTTCGGACAAAATTTCTTGAAACAAACTTTGGTAAAGGTCCAAGGTCTAAATTCGGAAGTTTTAAATTTTTCAAAATTTTCACCACACTGGAGCTCCCACACTTAGGAATTTTTTCACTTGTGGCATGTTACATGGACATGTGCTGGCGGACCAACTTCCCGTGGTCATATGAGAATGGTTCAGGTGTCATATTGTAAAGAATGATGAGACAAATCGTTTGCAACAAACCGCATGTCGCTACGATGAATACTTTCGGAGATAGAGCCATTTTAAGTTTTCTTCCGAGCATATATAAACCCCCGACATCGTAAGTCTGATCACTTCATCGAAAGACGAGGTAAGCGACGGTCGTCGCTCTGAGCTCCCGATATCGGGTGCAAAGGACTCTATCTTTTGAAGTAGGCAAGCTATTTTGCTACTTCAAAGTTTGTATGATAGAGTTTGATAGTGTCTTTACTACTGATAAAATTTTTTAAAAGTAGTATGAGTAGTAAAATGCGGAATTTTTTAAAAATTCTTAATTTTCACTTTTTTCAAAGTTTTAACATATAGACTAAGGTTTTCAAGTATCCTGAGTTCAAATATGCTATCAGATTTGAAATTTAACTAAGTCTAAGGCAGCTTTGAGGGGTTAGATCCCAGCTACTGATCACTACCTTTGACTCGGCGTTCCTGTTACCACTTCGGGGCAGTGACAATGATGTCTTCAGCTGTAAAGAGCGGGTATCGGGGAAGATCTCTCACTTCCCTAGTGATCGGTACAAGGCCTTCGGGCTGTCGACGGGATCGAGTGCCACTCACTACACTCACATCTATCATTCCTCACTAAGTGTTGATATTATGTTGAATGTTGACTAAGTTGAATGTTGAATGATGATATTATGTTCTAGGCTGTATACTACATTCAAATCTGCTATCAGAAATTTAACTAAGGCAGCTTTGAGGGGTTAGATCCCAGCTACTGATCACTACCTTTGACTCGGCGTTCCTGTTACCACTTCGGTGCAGTGACAATGATGTCTTTAGCTGTAAAGAGCGGGTATCGGGGAAGATCTCTCACTTCCCTAGTGATCGGTACAAGGCCTTCGGGCTGTCGACGGGATCGAGTGCCACTCACTACACTCACATCTATCATTCCTGACTAAGTGTAATGCTTTAGGAATATGACTGTACTACATGATTTAAAACTTACACTAATTTCATTATCTTACAGTTAACGAGAAATCTCAGTAACGACAAAAATGGTCAATAACGATAGAAACAAAAAATTTCACATAAAAATGTGCTCTTGTGGACGAATCAACCGCCGAGGACGGTCTCAGGGACCACATAAGGAAGGCAGGGGCCGACCACATGGTTATCCTGAATAGGGTTGCCTGTGTGAAGTGCAGGGTGCTGTTGGTTGTTGGGCAGGAGGCCGAGTTTTATCGGAGGCATGGTGAGTGTGTAGGAGGGTTGGTGACTGATTTGAGGTTTACGCAGTTGATTGTGGAAGAGAGGGAGCGAATGTTGGCGAATGTTGCGAATGTTGTTGAGAATGTTGTTGAGAATGCTAGTGGGAATGTTGTTGAGAATGCTAGTGGGAATGCTGTGGAGAATGCTAGTGGGAATGCTGTGGAGAATGAGGTAGAGAATGCTGTGGCCGGTTTGAAGGCTGACAAGTGGCGGAAGAGAGTGTTAGAGAGTGATGATGAGGATGATGTGGATTTGGATAGGGAGCGAGTGAGGAAGTGTGTGAGGAAGTTGAGCTCTTCGTCATCGGAGGTATCCAATATTGTTATTAGCGACCCCCCCAAAGAGCTCATCTTCCCCAATAGTGAAGGGTGGTGGGGTACGGAAGCAGTCGGCGCGGTGGGATGAGGACATGGAAAAGAAGCATGTGTCGCAGCAAGCGGCACATGCTTTGTTGGTAGATCGCTATGAAAGTTTGAGGAAGGTGAATGAGAGAACGTTGAGTGAGTTGAGTGAGCTGAAAATGAAGGAGTTGAAATGTAAGGAGGTGGCAGATGAGAATATCCGTATGAGGCGTGTTGTGAAAGAGTTGAAGGAGAATGTGCGAGTGTTGGAAGACAAGAATGATGAGTGTGAGAAGAGGGCGAGTGCTGCGGAGAGGAGAATGGGAGAGGCAGAAAGCGAAGTTTGAGGAGATGATGAAGGAGATGAGTGTGTTGAGAGCGGGAGGAATGTTGAGTTGGAGAGGACTGTGGCTCGGCGGGGTGATGAGAGGCAGGCGTGTGAGAAGTTGGAGCGCATGAGGGATGATGGGAACGTGTGAATGAGGATCGTTTGTTTGAGTTCCACATCCCTATTCGGGATAACCATCTGGCCGGCGAAGTCCTCGTCACTAACAAGCCTGGACGAATCAATTATTTGCTATCATGGACATCCGAGCAAGAAATGCCTCCACGCTAACACTAAGAATGCGCGGGCATCTCCACAAATTTTCAATCAGGAAGCCCGCGAGACTGCCTAAGGATGACTAACTTGGTAAGTGAAAAAGTAAATAAGATAGTATATCCTATTCTAATACATATCATTTTCATTGCAGATCTTTGCCTGCCTTCACCACCCCATCAATTTACTCCCGAGAACGAACCATCGGCTCTCTTAAGGGCCACCTAGGGGCAAGACATGATAGAACCTCCACGCGGTTTGCCCTGGGCAGTCTTCGGACTGGCGAATACTATCATTAAGTTGAATCTGCTATCAGTCAACTTGAACGTTGCGTCGCGTTAGAGGGGTATATAAACCACTGCCTCTCATTTCATTTCATTTCAATCATGCAGACGCCGAACAGTCAAGTCAGCTCTCCTCGCGGACCGCAGTTAAGGCCGCGAAATTTATTTGAGGAGTTTGTCAGGCTTTGTATACCGCAAGGGACATTCGGCAATGGTCAATCTTGTTAAACCTCTCTGCGTCATGTTTGCATGTGATTGCCTCTGTCTCAACGTAGTATGCATTCGCGCCAGGGCGACATTTAGCCAACTGTCGAAGGTTGCCTAAAACTTTCCATTGCATACGTTATGAGAACCATGAGTTCTACCTGTCTCTATCAATGAGACGAATTGATGAATGGAATGAAATGGGAGGACACTCACGCGCCACACGCAACATAACACACTTCTCTCTTCAGTAGTCTAACAAGCTCTTTCTCACATTGTGATGTGTGCACATGTGTCGTGTGTGCTATCCTGTTCGACACAGTGTATCGCTATATGTGTGTGTGTATTTGACTCTTATTTTTATCTACCATCCATCGTCCATATTGAAATGTTTTAAGATTTACAAGTTAGACTAAGCGTGCTACTATTTCCAAATGAAAAAGTATACATGGTTAAATCATCCACTTAAGCCCATCCGTAGTCTAACAAGCTCTTTACACATGGATCGCAGTCGATTGCTATCCCAGTATCAGAAGTGTAAGCTATCTTAATTTATTTGACACTATTTTATCTACCATCATCGTCCATATGAAATGTTTTTAGATTTACAAACGGGTCCCGTAAACTAAGGGGGGGACCCGTTATAAGGGTCGATCGGGCCCCTTTAGAGAATATATAAGTAAGGAGTTTGAATGTAGATGAAATTATACCGTTGAAGAAGACTACTCATATACAATATGGCAGTAGCGGTGAAGTAACGCATACTACCTTCTTCCCCCCTCCCCCCGTCCCAGCATACTCTCGTGCAGCATCAACGGGCTATGAAGATGAGCGAGAGAGTGTCCCTTGTGTGTCGGAAATCGCCCCCCACCCCCCCCCCCCCCCCCCACCCACCCCCCACCCCAGTCCACTCGCAATGGTGTATCGAGATATTCCCTCGTTCAGTCTGGGGATGTGATCTATCAGTTAAGATAGCACGTGTGGTGGTCAAGGGGCTGTTGTACAGACAGAGATCACATTTTACCAACTACGATTGACTCTTTTTATTTTACTAAATCACCTGTATATCGTATACTTTCAAGTACGAAGACCACCGGAGAAGCCATATACATGGCATCGAGATGTGCCTATGTACGAAGGGGAGGTATTCTGGGGTACTCCCTTCAAGAATGTTGTTACGTCGTGCACCAGGGGATGGGTGGATGAAGGAAGGTGGTTGGGGGCGTATGTGGAAGTTGAACATCATTCAAGCCACTCATGGACCACGTTGGACGAACGTTGTGTCTAGAAGGCATGCCCCCTCTGCGATTCGTTCGTCCACTTCCCAACGGACTGTCTACAGAGCATTGATGCCAACGAGAGGAGGTGATTATAAGTCCTTTAGTTGAAACTAACGTGGAGAATTTGTATTTCACATGACACTTTCCTATGCTATATATTGACCACTGATCTCTTCCTATTGAATCCAACCACCCCCATTACTTCATACATGTGTATTTTCCTTTGAGTTTACTATAATGAATCAGGATGGTAATTAGAAGAAGAGCTTCGGATACCTGTCCGCGTTTACATAAGTTATAGTGAAACATAGAAAGGGCAACTATAATCATATGAGTCCGAGGTTCCAGCTACCCGTGTCAGGTTCCCGAGTGTGAGGGTTAGTTATACATCGTCTGTGTGGGCTCTCTCGCGCGCAACTTTGTGGCAATATCTCACCTTACATTCCAGTATTTCATGGAGACAAGATAATTTCAGAGACGAAGAAACTGTGTAGTGATATCACGCCGGTAAGATAGAATTGGAAAATGAAATAGTTCCAACGTATATTGACACATCTATTTTGAAGTAACTCGGACATATTCAGCATCCAATTACAAACCAACGGTGGGAAACGAAAGACTGTCTTTATTTGAACGTGATTACATTCAATGTATGAAGGAGTTTGTTGTTATATCATGGAATCCTACAGAAAAACATGTATTTCGACGTTCTCCACGGTAGAAAGCGTGAAGATGGAGGAGGTTTGGCAGGGTATGTTAGATAGTATATCAAACATACCCAGAAGTGTATAAACGTCCGAAATTGGAACACGACGATTTCGTTTGGTTATTGAGAAGAAGGTGTGGGTTCAGAGTCTTCATTCTGATACATTGACTGACATTGAATGGAACGGGTGGACAAACGATGTGATTTCAGGGTCCCTGAAGGGGGACCCATGAAGGGATTCGGGTCTTGAGGGATGTATATAAGAGTGATGAATATGAGTGTTCACAATCATAATCATGGTAGAAACAAGAGAAAGAGCGCGCGGGGGGGGGGGGGGGGGGGAGGTATTAAGGCAGCGTGGGAGATAGAAGACCATCAACAAATGATTGAAAGATATAGAGGAGAGCCTAATAAAATCGAAGAATCCTGAGAAGATCAGAGAGTGTGAGGTCACATGCGGTCTTTGTGCTGAAAGCGTAACGATAGTGAGTCATCAACGACAATCAAATTAAGGAGAGATGGATTGTGGAAGGGAACCGATAGAGACCCGATACATTTTAGAGGACCTGATGACCTTTTAGGGACCGATCCATAAAAATGTATATAAATGACTTTTGAAATCATTTACTTCATTATTTTGACTTGAGCTAGGGAACATGCCCGACGTAACGATGATCCAACCTTTACGGATTCGCATTACGAAAGTGTTATGTGCCAGGAGCGACGAGGATGACTGGCCTCAATGATCTTCCGTCTGGATGGGGATCGTATGGGGCCCGAATTTGAGGTGGAATTGGGGACTGATGAAGGCCTTCAGAGTTGGTGCGCCTACCGATGGACAATTTCTTTCTCCTCCACACCGCCCGCCTCTCCTCTCACCCCCAGGAATTCACCCCACCACGTGACAGATTTTTAATATTCACATCTTCCAGTCGGACGATTTTAGGTGAAATGCGGATGAAGAGTGGGTGGAGTACGGAAAAGGAGAAGGGAAGGCGGATAATACACCTAACTCGAGGGCAGGATCTCCGGTGGTCATTGGGATTACGTATGCTTATCCCACAATTGCCGCATCGACAGTTTCATGGATCGCATTTATCAGAATCAATATACGACGTGAGGTGGATTTGAGTGATGAAAGCGTTGGTGCATGCCATTGATATGAACAGTGTTTTCTCATGATTTACTTTCTCATGATTTACTTTCTCGTGTGTGCTTCTTCAATAAACTTACATGGTAAGCCTTGATTCTTTTGAATGAAAGGGTATGGGATGTAGAAGTTTAAGTAATCATATACATAGCAGATTGTATGAATCATGCCATGTTATAGACGAAGACGAAGACGTCAGAGAGGGGGTATTCTTTTACCTCTAGCGGGAATGCTTGGTAAACATTTTGCAGGAACTATTACAAAGGGTGTTTCACGACATATAGCAAGGAAAGCCATTAGACGTATTAAGCGAAAGCGCTAAGTAACAGTGAATGGAATGTTATTATGACAATGCCATATCGTACTAGACGAAGACGAAGACGAAGACGACGTCAGAGGGGTGGTCTTATCATTTCAATTTTACCACGTGTCCTTAATAAAGTAATGAAAGTAATGACACATCGAGATCTAGGTGCAGGTCCTACATTGCTGCATAGATTTGGTGACGAATAAGATTTACTAGTTTGCAATTTAGACTAAGCGTTCTATTATTTGTAAATGAAAGATATAGTTTCAATAGTTTACACGTTAAAAATAAAAATTCAATAGTGTGTATGTTAAGAATAAAGTTCTATCTGTTTGTATGTTAGAAATAAAATGAAGTTTCATCAGTTTACAAGTTAAGAATAAAGTTTTATCTGTTTGTATGTTAGAAATAAAACAAAGTTTCAACGGTTAACAAGTTAAAAATAAAGTTTCAATAGTTTACAAGTTAAAACTAATGTTTCAATAGTGCGTATGTTAAGAATAAAGTTTTATCTGTTTATATGTTAGAAATAAAATGAAGTTTCGCCAGTTTACAAGTTAAGAATAAATTTTATCTGCTTGTATGTTAGAATTAAAACAAAGTTTCAACCGTTTACAGGTTAAAAATAAAGTTTCAATAGTTAACACGTTAAAAATAAAGTTTCAATAGTGTGTATGTTAAGAATAAAGTTCTATCTGTTTCTATGTTAGAAATAAAATGAAGGTTCATCAGTTTACAAGTTAAGAATAAAGTTTTATCTGTTTGTATGTTAGAAATAAAACAAAGTTTCAACCGTTAACAAGTTAAAAATAAAGTTTCAATAGTTTGCAAGTTAAAACTAATGTTTCAATAGTGCGTATGTTAAGAATAAAGTTTTATCTGTTTCTATGTTAGAAATAAAATGAAGTTTCGCCAGTTTACAAGTTAAGAATAAATTTTATCTGCTTGTATGTTAGAATTAAAACAAAGTTTCAACCGTTTACAAGTTAAAAATGAAGTTTCAATAGTGTATATGTTAAGAATAAAGTTCTATCTGTTTATATGTTAGAAATAAAAATGAAGGTTCACCAGTTTACAAGTTAAGAATAAAGTTTTATCTGCTTGTATGTCAGAAATGAAATAAAGTTTCACCAGTTTACAAGTTAAAAATGAAGTTTCAATAGTGTGTACGTTAGAAATAAAGTTTCAATAGTGTGTATGTTAAGAATAAAGTTTTATCTGTTTGTATGTTAGAATTAAAAAACCGGTTTCAACCGTATACAAGTTAAAAATAAAGTTTCAATAGTTAACACGTTAAAAATAAAGTTTCAATAGTGTGTATGTTAAGAATAAAGTTCTATCTGCTTCTATGTTAGAAATAAAATGAAGTTTCATCAGTTTACAAGTTAATAATAAAGTTGTATCTGTTTGTATGTTAGACATAAAATAAAGTTTTAGCTGTTTGTATGTTAAAAATAAAATAAAGTTTCAATAGTGTGTATGTTAAGATTAAAGTTCTATCTGTTTCTATGTTAGAAATAAAATGAAGGTTCATCAGTTTACAAGTTAAGAATAAAGTTTTATCTGTTTGTATGTTAGACATAAAACAAAGTTTCAACCGTTAACAAGTTAAAAATAAAGTTTCAATAGTTTACAAGTTAAAACTAATGTTTCAATAGTGCGTATGTTAAGAATAAAGTTTTATCTGTTTCTATGTTAGAAATAAAATGAAGCTTCACCAGTTTACAAGTTAAGAATAAAGTTTTATCAGCTTGTATGTTAGAAATAAAATGAAGTTTCACCAGTTTACAATTTAAAAATAAAGTTTCAATAGTGTGTACGTTAGAAATAAAGTTTCAACCGTTTACAAGTTGAAAAATAAAGTTTTAACAGTGTCTACGTTAGAAATAAAGTTTTATCTGTTTGTAAAGTACGATCGTAGGATTTACTAGTTTGCAAGTTAGACTCAGCATTCTACTAGTTGTAAATGAAAATATCGTTTCAACAGTTTACAGATTAAAATAAACTTTTAACAGTGTGTACGTTAGAAATAAAGTTTTAGCTGTTTATATGTTAGAAACAAAATAAAGTTTCAACAGTTTACAAGTTGAAAAATAAAGTTTCAACAGTGTGTACGTTAGAAATAAATGAAAGTAAAAACTTCATCGTATGAGTATTCAAAGCATGTTTTGTAAATCAAATGTGTGTAGTCCTGACATGATAGAATCGCGTTAGAAATAAAGTTTCAGCCGTTTACAAGTTAAAAATAAAGTTTCAACGGTGTGTACGTTAGAAATAAAGTTTTAGCTGTTTATATGTTAGAAACAAAATAAAGTTTCAACAGTTTACAAGTTGAAAATAAAGTTTCAACAGTGTGTACGTTAGAAATAAATGAAAGTAAAAACTTCATCGTATGAGTATTCAAAGCATGTTTTGTAAATCAATTGTGTGTAGTCCTGACATGATAGAATCAAACTTGACAAAGCGT
>CAJQUW010001493.1:0-114137 GCA_907163375.1 Prostheceraeus crozeri | reverse complement strand
TCCAAATTTATCTAATAAAGTTTTTGTGTCAGTTATTTGTGGAAGATCGGGGTTGTGGAAAAACATATCTATTATTTAAAATTTTTAACGACCTCCAAATTTTTTTGGATTATAACAATCTTATAATTTTATACAAACAACAGCAGAACAACCCGTCTATCAATTTTTAAAAATATGGATTTGAAAATAAATCTTACAAAAATGACAATTGCTTCCCTATTCGGAAGAATACGAAAAATCTGAATATGAAGGAAAGAAATAAGTTCGTGTGTGTGAAGAAGCAGCAATAAAATGATCAGTTAGTAGAATCTAATAAAAAATAATACACATAAAGATACAATTAATAGATGATAGTCGGTTCATATGCAAGATCTAGTAAACTAGATAAAACAATAAAAACATTGTGTAATTTTTGATGATTGTGTTAATGATAAAAATCAGGTCAGTTCAGAGAAATTATTTCACAAAGAGGTAGAACATAATAACTGTAGTGTTTTTTATTTAACATCAAAGTTAATTTGAAGCTGGGGGACATTCCCATATAACGACGTCTACATGTTTTCATAATTGTTAATAAACTAATCGTTAATAAGACTTAAGGTTTGTCCTTTAAGAGGACATGGTGGTGGCGTTCCCACCGGCAAGGACATTTAACGTTCAAGGTCGCGTCAAACTTTTTTTGGACTATCCTAGGACTACATTTTAGAAGCCAAACTTGACGAGGATCGGTGTGGAGGATCCTTCCCACTAGTCCATTTTTCCACCCCCGTCTCAGCGCTTCTATAAGCGGGGCTGGACCTTACCCCTAATGGTCCTCTGGACTTGTGATCCTCGACAAAAATGCATGAATGCATGAGATGAACGTCTTTAAGCAACAAAAGACTTGACGGATCTGATTACGTGCCGGGCGGACCTACCGGGGGTCCATAACATAGCGCTATTACGGGCAGGACATCACCTTAAGTGTACGAGATCGTACAAGGCCGCTTAAACAAGTGATCTCCTTGGTCAACAGTTTCAGGCTCGATTGATTAGGAACTTATATATAAATAAGACACTTAGTAATCACCATGTCAACCCCATGGAGACCAGTAACCGACACAGTCCCATTCTTCACATTAAGGGTAGTTAGCGATAAAAAAAAACCAACGTTTTAAAACAAATAAAACAATAGCCAGTCGGTCAGCAGGTACCCGCCTGGTTGCGTTTCGGCCCCTCTACCTGTACGCTCAAGCCCAGGCGGGCGGGGCCCCGCATAAACTTATATGCGGCTGGCATTCTAAAATCAATACAGTAATGATATGTGTAATAATAAGTAATACTGATAGTAATAGTAAAAACAAAAACAAAACAACCGCAAAAGACGGATACATCCAAAACAAACTAAAATATATGTGTGAAATACTGAAATGGTATAACCAATAAAAAAATGTTAAGAAAACAGTGTTAATTATATTGTTTAAAATGCGCACTGCGATGTCAGCTGCCTGGCTGAGAAATATCCAAACTTGACTAGAAAATTGTTATGACCGGTTAGGATTTTCTCAGTACATGCCTTCATTTTAGACTTACAATATCCTCTGCTGCTCATCACAAAAAGTGTCATATTAATTCGTTTAATTAGATCTTCAAGATGTGATCAGATGCGACAATAACGTAAAACCCGGCCGGCAAATACACTAATTCCCATGTTATAAGGTATTGCACTGTCTGGAAATATCAACAGAACAACAGGGAAATCAAAATCTTCCACTTTATGATGTATTGAGGTTCGAAGACCGTCACTACTAGATTGGAGTCTCACATCGAGGTAAACAACGGCTTTGTCATTGACTCCGTTTCTATCTGCAAGAACTCCTTGAGTAAATTTTCGGAATTAAGGTATTGAAATGCTTGTAATTTATTACGCATATATCGTCTATATATCTCGAAGTGTTTGACAATAATTTAGCTAGTCCAAACTTTTTATTTTTAACCAATTGTTTCATAAAAGCAAATTCGCAATTTAACAGAAACAAGTCGGCAAGTAAGAGACTGCAATTCCCTCCCATTGGTACTCCTCGAATTTGTCTGAACACGTAACCGAAAAAGAAATGTAGACTTCAGACACTATAAAATCAATAGCCTTCTTAAAAGAGTCCACGTCATAACAAGAATACCCCTTATATTTGATTTTGGAGAAAAACGACTTCTCATATCCTACACACAAGTATCTACGATTAGTGGAATTGAATGTGAGATCAAGAATGGAAAAAATATTATTCTTGATAGCACCTTGATCTAAAAATATTCCTCAAAAAATCTTGAGTCGAGGCTACACTCCAAAAATAAGAATAACCAGTATTACTCCTGATTGACTCACAGTATCTATGGAAATTTTCTCTTATCACTTTCAGACCTTTGTTGATATTCACCGATAACTTTTTAGTTGTACAATTTCTGGCTCCGGCAATGAATCTAAACTTATAAGGATTTTTATGCAATTTTGGAATCCAGAAAAGTTTTGGTAGTTTCGTCAGGTCCCTTGTCACTAACATTAATATTAAAGTTTGATTTCATATCTTTAACGTGTTTCGTAAGGACTTCCTTATCAGAAATAAGCTCAGGTTTATAAGTTGCATTGCCTACTGCAGTGGAAGAATCTATGTCAAAACCAAGCTCGTCCATTCAGGATTTTGAGATAGAACTTTTTACATATGAAACTAAAGTTGTTGGATGCTTTATCGACAGGAACGACTATCAAGTTTTTATGGAGATCTTGCAACTCCTTATCAACACAAACGCTGCTGCCATTATCTTTCCCAAACAACTTCTTTACAACGAAAGATGCGGTGCTTTACTAACATGCTAACTATGGAATCGCTGATCTCTTTTTGAATGGATTTCCATGATATTGACCTTGACTATGTGTGTTTAGTGCCAAACGCGAATATAGCTCTGAGTCCTGGATCATTTATTATAGCTAAATTACCGGTAAAAACATGCCCATAAGGCTCAATAAACAAAACTGGTCATCGAGTCACAGCTGCAATCGCTCGGTAAAATGCCAACAACTTCCTGAATTGTCAGGCTATTAAGAAACTTATTATAATTGAAGAATTTCAAAACAAATAGGGTTATTAAGCGTATGGTAGACTTTGGGAGGATATAGATGTTTCGCTTTTTCTGGAACTAAAGCACAGACACTTTTATCATTAAATACAGAAAGTAAATGAAGTTTGTCAACTAAATGAGACTTGAAAGGAATCACTATATGCGTTTTGTCTTCGGTAGAGCTATCCCTCTTGTTTCTATATTAATTTACTATGAACATATGTTGTCAAAACGAAAGATAGTCATTCGACTGATCAAGAAGCCTAGAATACATAATTTTAAGCATGCTATCACTAATCAATTTCAAGCAATTATAGAAATGTCTTATTTTGTTGCTCCTCATCAACTCTTGAAGCTCCTTGAGAATATCCTCACAACTATTAGATGGAGGATATTTCTTTCTACCCGACTTCCTAAGGCCATGGCTTCTCTTAAGTCTGCTAATAGGAGAACTAAGAAATGAAAATGAATTTGCAGTGTTCTGAGAGGCGCAACCTCCACCTAACACTCTGTCATTCAAACCCAAAGGATGCAAGGTGTTCAGCGTTCTTATATGAAAATCTTCCTTACTGTTAAGCTCGAAGGCAATTTCTGTATCAGATTTATTACGAACATCGACAAAGTCAATAATTTGTATACTTACATCATCCCAACTGTGATTAGAACTATTAAAATGATTACTTTAAATGCGTATTGAGATGATTCTTTTGAACAACTGCCGATGCCCATTAAGTCTACAATGTAATGGCTGTTTTGTCTGTCCAACATACTGGACCCACATGATTGACATGTGATCAAATATATTACATGCCTACTCTTACACGAGAAACTACCAGGATAATTTAAAACGAAACCGTCTGCCTGTACTAAACTCTTAAAAGTAGTATTAGTGTCAAGAGATTTACATCTTTTGGCATCTTTTGACATCTTTTCGTTTAAAGTTTTCTCGTTTTAAGTTTTGTTTAATAAAGTTTTGCTTAAATTTTCGCTTAAAGTTTTTAGCTCTTCTAAAAAAATTTTATCATTTTTTTTCATTAGAAATTTTGCCATCAGTAAAAGTTTTACCATCACTAGAAATTTTGCCATCCTGTTTATTCTTATCATCAACTTTTTCGGTCATTAAAAAAAATGAAATGATATTTGATTTACTTCATTAGCTATTTGATCAAATTTTTCAATCTCATCTAACGTAATAACATTATCATCACATACTCTTTGAAAGTAGTAATGTAGTTTATCATAAACTTCTTTAATATGTAAATGCTTAATTTTTAATGATTTTCGTTTCTTAGTTATTAAAGATTTATCTAACATTGTAACAAGTGAAGTTGTCAAAACACCCGTACCTGTTAAAGCTGTAGCAACTACTGGAATTGTAAGAACGCCAGATGAAATGACAATAGTGAGAGCGGCCTAAACTTATTGTTAAGAATATGCCAATTCCTTGTGTTACATTCTTAACTTTAGTCCATCTCTTTCTTAATTTTTTATAATGCTCTAATCTTAATAATAATTGAGATTCCTTATCTTTCATATACCTAACTCTATCTTTGTGTTTTTCTTTGTTCATTTCATATGATAACGAAGGATATATTCTTGAGGTTCCTTCCACTTTTGTTTCTTCCATTTCTGAGATTCCTTCCACTTTTGTTTCATCCATTTTTAAAGAAATATTTTGAGAACAATCTTCTTTTTTTACATTTCTCATTCTCAGTGTATGAAAAAATCCAAACGAACTTAAAACTTTTTTTCTGATTTCATCATTTTATTTTTTACTTTTATAAAACCCTTTTCAGTGTATGAACTATTTCCTATACTCATTCTCAGTGTATGAAAAAATCCCAACGAACTAAAAACTTTTTTTCTGATTTCATCATTTTATTTTTTACTTTTATAAAACTCTTTTCAATGTATGAACTATTTCCTATACTAATTCTGGAGGTATCTTTTCTAAATATATATATTTTTATGATACTTTTTTAATAGTCTATATACATGAATTTAGGTCTTAAAAACCTAAAATAATGACATAAATTGATAAATTTAGTCGTTATTTTAAGTTACTATTTTTTGAATTTATGGTGTCCTGAAACGGTCTATATACAATTACTAATGGAAAATTAAATAAAAATATGAGAAAAAAAGTGCATTTTTATAAATCATAGAAAATCACAAAAAATATGAAAAAAATGTTTTATTATAAGATATTTCTTTATTAAAAATATTAATCCGTAAGATATTTATTTATAAATAATTTATTTTAAAAATTTGAATTTTTAAAATATTTATTTATAAAATACTAATTTATCAAATACTATTTTATAAAATATTTATTTATGAAATATTTATTTATAAAAAAATAGGAACCATAAAAAATCCCAAACAAAATAAAAAAATTAAATAAAAAAAGAAAAACATATTATTTGAAAAAAATAGAAACAAGCAACGGACTATTTCATAAGCTTGGAAGAGTTTATATAATAAAAAATAAAAATTGAATAAAAAAACGCAATGTTCGTTGGGTTAATTAGATAAACGAAAAAAAAAGCAACGGACTATTTCATAAGCTTGGAAGAGCTTATATAATAAAAACTAAAAAAAGAAAATCAATGTTCGTTGGCTAATTTCAAAAACGAAAAAAAATAATTGATTATTTCATATACTGAAAAATGGATACAGAAAAAATGAAAAATTGAAAATTAAAAAAATATAGAAAAATAAGTAACGGACAATTTCATATACTGAAAAGATCTCAGAAAATTGAAAAATTGAAAAAATTGAAAAGAATTGAAAAAATTGAAAAAACTAAAAAAATTGAAAAAAATTAAAAAATTGAAAAAAAATGAAAAAACAAAAAAAATCGAAAAAATTGAAAAATTGATTGATTAAGTATTTCTTCATTAAAAATATTTATCCATTAAATATTTATTTATAAGATATTTATTTATAAAATATTAATTTACAAAATATTTATTTATAAAATATTAATTTATAAAATATTTATTAATGAAAAAAGAAGTGGGAACCATAAAAAATACCAATAAAATCAAAAAAATTAACTAAAAATGAAAAATATAAGACAAATTACAATCTATTCATATCAATGTACTATATATGTACATATTTTATGATTAGAAATAAGAAATACTTAGACAAAAAAAACGATGTTTCACATTTACAGCTCTATACTTTCGTGCATTACAATTTCATATCCACTCTGATACAATTTTGATTTCACCGTCACACAAATATAAAGTCATTTATAGTTCTAAAAGTAATTTATACTGTTATTATACTTTTATATCTTCACAGGTTTATACAGGTTGTTATACTTATAACAATCTTAACAAGTTGTTATACTTATTCTTGGCTTTGCTTCTCAATCCTTCTACGTAGAATAATTGTCCAAACATCATTTTCAGGCTGATACAATGATAGTTATTGGTGGAACTACAACGTCCAAGTTTACTTTTAATTGTGTGCGACGCATTTTTTCATATGATCTGATCCTCAAATTAAATTGGGACGAAATTGCACGAAATTTCCTGCAACCATTGCAAAGGGCATCAAAAGTAAGTGTTCTGCCTGGAAATCTAGACTAACCAAGTAACGATGAAATGGTAGCGTTGTTATAACATTTCAGTGTTACAAAAACTCAGGCCGTTAATATCATGTAAGGAAATATTTCTGTTAATTGCTGTTAACTAACATCTTAATATTTAGTGTAAACTTTTAAGTTTCAGACCTTTCATTGTATTATTTCAATCAAAGAGAGAATGGGAGGATTAAACAGTGTATTCATTAAGAATATCCTACTACTGTATCACCAGATCTGAATATTGATCAATAGTAGAAGATGTAATCACTTCGCCTATGGTAAAAGAAAAAATTTGATTTAAAAATTGGTGTCTTGGGAATTTTCAAAGCATGAAAAATCCTTTTTTTGTATTTCTATGTGCATATATTGAGTACAAATATTGATTAAAGTCAATTTTATACACGAATTTCATCTGTAGATGCTGTTGTAATAAGATTACATGGAAGTGGAACGGAAGCCGAAGTTATAGATGCCATCAAACGTTGTTGCAAATCGACGAAAGACTCAAACTGACTCAAACGAAGGCATAGTGAGAATGTGAAACCAGATGGTGTTATAAGTTCTATTTGTCTGGATGATGATTTAGGTGAAATACTTGACATCTGATATAATGACTGCTTTCAGTTATGCGCATGACATTTTGTTCGGTCTGAAGTTTACATAGATTCCGTTTTGTAATATAAATCATAATGAGCAAAATATTTACCTTAAGTCGTTTTGTTCTGTTTCGTTAAAAGCTATAACTC
Organism: Prostheceraeus crozeri; assembly: GCA_907163375.1. Lineage (NCBI taxonomy): Eukaryota > Metazoa > Platyhelminthes > Polycladida > Euryleptidae > Prostheceraeus > Prostheceraeus crozeri. Next base: position 106,700 of record CAJQUW010001493.1, on the reverse strand, counting down.
CCTGTAGATATAATTTCTCTAACTTGATCTAGGAATCTATTAAAACCTGTTGTTAAATACATTTACAAGGAATTGTGTCTAATGTAAAATTGTTGCGTTGGATTAATACTTTTTGTCATCATACAACATTTCGTAAATATTGTTATAACTTAAAGTTGATCGAGTAAGGGAATGATAGTTCACACAATGCATGTCTTATCCAGTGTGTTAGAGCGAGCGGCATTTTGTGAAGGTTTTGAGAGGTGATCAAGCGAAAGGGCGATTACGAGGAAATGAGGGGTGGGCGAGTGATAAAGTGATTTTGGGCAAATTAGCAATGAAGCGAGCGAAAGAGAAATCTTGATCCGCTTAAACACACTGGTTATCAATTAATTATAGATAGTGACTTGAAAATCTGAGATGTGATATTTGAGAAAGCCATGTCGATATCAAAATTAGCAACTTGAATGAAACAACACATTTCTTACTTGACTAGTATGATAGACAGTCATTACAGATGTAATATGAAATAAAAAGTTTAATTCTCAAAAGGTTTTCTAGATTTCCCATAGATAGTCACTCCGTCATAGGAAACATGACAAAAATGACTGGAATAATTTGTCTTGATTTTACTGTGATTTCATGACGGAGGTTGATAACCTTTCAATCGTGATTTTCAATGTCGTCACTAATCACCTACATGCATTGGCCTTGATTGGTTTTATATATCAATTCATCCGGCTGTCTTCTTGCATGTGATAAAGAAAATTGATATTCTGGAGATGTTTGATCAACGCAGTGTTGCTTCACTCTCTAGTATCAGACAAATGCGTATATCTGCGATTAAGTTTTCAATTTTTCGGAACTTTATGTACATAGAATGAGTACTAGTAGATGGGAAGTATACACAACATGCATTATGTTTATTTGGTATTTTGATGTAGCTACTACATAATGTATAGTTGTATTACTATCATAATTATATGACTTCATCTCATTCATACATACCTTATAAACATTTTTCTTCATATTTCAGGTGGGTTTTCTATGAAGTTACAAAGTCCTTGTAATGACAGCATGATTCCACTACTTTCGACTGATAAGACCAATGGAACTCTGCAATTTGTCCGAGGTACTCACAAATCTGGCAGAATTGCTACCCATACCTGCTGCGACGGCCCGACTTGGTATGTCATGCTTGATGATGAGGAAGTAGAAAAGACATTCGAATGTGATTTGGAGAAAGATGTGGTCACCGTCGATGTTCCCTACGGAAGCTTTATTCTCTTCAATAATTTCATTCCTCACAGAAGTCTGATGAAACAATTCCGATATCACGAGATGGTCGATGGATTTTCGATGGCAGCGAACTTCGGACCCTGATCTCTTCTGGGGCTTGAAATTGCCTGGTGAGGTGCGACGATCAGGAGAGCCAGATTTCAAGCCTGATTGGGATGCCTACGATGACTATGACCGAACTAAGGCATTAAGTGAGACGTCCAAACAGGGTACATCGGAAGAATTCAACACATGCATAGTATAATTGCATGTGGCATGCGGTGGTTATGGGACTTTGCATAGGCAGAGAGCGCGATGAAGGCGAAGAGGAGGAACCCAATGCTTGTACAAAGCTGAAAAGGGACTCCCCGCCGAGTCTCGGCTCACGTTTAACTCAAAGCCGTCCATCAGTCGTTGCTGTCGGTACACTCGGCAGCGGCCCAGGTAGTCGAGCATCAACTCCTTCTGCTACGGCAGTTTACTGCCAAGCTAATGAGCAATGGCGAGTAGTAGGACAGCCAGTCCAATGCATGGCGTCAATGTTGGTGCCTGGCATGATTCTCAGGAATCATTTCAAAGAAGTGTGAACCGGGGGAAGTATTGCCAGTGGTGTTGGTGGAACCAATAGTCCACTTTCAGAGCTGGAAGGCATCGAACTGCGTGCCCACATGCATTCAAGTCATCTCATCATTTCCCTGGTGTATTTCGAAGTAGATGAAACTATTGCAATTGTCAAAACATCAGATACTTCCCTATCTCCAACGCACCTTAAGCAAATTGAAGGTAATCCATCTGCAAAGATTGATATTAAGTCAGAATACGCTGGAAAAACGTACAACGAAACCGTTATTCAGTTTAGTTTTACTGCAGATGATTTGGAATATACGGAGGATAGATGCCTTGCACTCTTGAACCAAAAGAAGAAGAAGAAAAACGTGAAAGAAGAAACGTGTCGAAACAGATAAAACGAAAGCAAACTCCTTCCAAAAAATTACTCGATTTTTATGTTTTATCTTCAACCGGAGCAAGAAGATGTGAAGTCGAGAATCAGTCAGAGTGTGCTCCAGTCTTCTTCGTTGCTATCGACAGATTTGTGTCTGAACTCAATCGCCGATTCTTTTTGAATACACAAGCATTCACCGCCCAGAGCATTTTCGACCAAAGCTCTATGAATTTTCTCTCGGAAGAAAAATCAATCGAATTGATAAAAGCTTATCCACATTGCGATATTGACGCAGTTGCTCTCAGTGCTGAGCTTATTACAGCAAGAGAAGTGATCATAAGCCAAAATGAGGAATGCACGGATATACTTTCAATTTTTGCAGTTTTGAATCAATTGCCCATTGGTTTTAAACAACTTTTAAAGCTGATAAAACTTATCATTGCTTTACCAGTTACAAACTGTGTCGAATAAGAGACACTTCTCAAGCATGAAAAGAGTGAAGGATTTTTTGAGAAATTCTATGGGAGACGAACGTTTGAGTGATCTACTTATCATGGCCTGCTTAAACGAGAAATGCAAAGTTGTTAACGTCGACGAAGTTATCGCCGAATTCGCCAGTAGAAAAGACAGGCGATATTCCTTGTTTTAAATACTAACGAACATGTATATATACATTTAGTTTGAACATTTTTTTTTCGGTTTAATATCGTGTCCTTAACTCCTTACGGAATTATAAGTATTTGTCATTCATAATTAAGTTTTTTGGTAATTATTCATCATACAATTATTCGCCCCCCCTAATAATTTTATGAAATGACGCCACTGCTCACTGCATTCCCTTCTTGAAATCAAAAAGAATTATGTCTCGGACAGTATTCCAACAAGATGGTACGCCACCGCACATTGGAAAAAAGGTGAAATTGTTTTTGCAAAATAATTTCAAAGATCGAGTCATAAGTCGTCACTTTGATTTCCACTGGCCAGCACGCTCTCCTGACATCCCCCCTTGGATTATTGGTTTTGGAGTCATGTCAAGAATCAGGTATACAAGAAAAAGATGACAAGTTTGGTTGAATTAAAAGCAAGGATTACTGATGTGTGTTCGACAATTGATCAAGAGATGTTGGCAAGAGTTATCGATTCCTTGCCCGACAGACTTTACCAACTGAAATTGAACAAAGGTCATCAACTTACTTGAAACTGCTCGTAAGTGTTGAAATATAGTTTTATTCATGTTGGTATTATGTTTGTTTTTTCATACAGGATATAATTTGAAAGGAAAAAACAATTATATTAGAAAATTATTATTAGAAAAACAATTATTATTAAAAAAGAATAATAACTTTGGGAGAAATAAAAATTAAAAAAATAAACCATTTAAGCAGCCGGGCATATATCAAACAAATCTCCCATGTCTGCTTTTCAAAATAAAACTTGGTTCATGTCTGTATCAAAAAAACTCACATGCCAGTCATAAGTGCGAGCAAGCATTCTACTTGCACTTCGTAATTCAACCATGTTCGTAATCATTCGTTCTGATGCTGTCAGTACTACTGACTATCATGAAGGGCTATCTTCTTTAATGCATAGTGCATTGATCATTCAATACCATGGGTCTACTCTATAAACAAAGTGGAACATACTTATAATATAGAACTTTCTCTTGTGAGACTGCCCTAGTCAAAATGTTGGATTGTTGGAAGAGCAACTGATTAGACAAAAACCTTGTTGGGACTGTATTTCTGGATATATGAAAGGCATTTGATTCTATCCCTCATGATATCTTGCTGCAAAAGCCAACGACAGACGTGTATTGTTTCTCAGAAGTTACCTTTCAAATCGGCTTCAATTTGTGGAAATAAACGGTGTTGCTTCTGAAAGGAGATTTAATTCCTGTTCAATGCCCGTCTGAGATTCGCATCCGCCTTCATATTGCCGCACATCGACTATGGTATCTGCACATCTGCACAACATTTTTTTCTGTTTAATATCGTGTCCTTAACTCCTTACGGAATTATAAGTATTTGTCATTCATAATTAAGTTTTTTGGTAATTATTCATCATACAATTATTCGCCCCCCCTAATAATTTTATGAAATGACGCCACTGCTCACTGCATTCCCTTCTTGAAATCAAAAAGAATTATGTCTCGGACAGTATTCCAACAAGATGGTACGCCACCGCACATTGGAAAAAAGGTGAAATTGTTTTTGCAAAATAATTTCAAAGATCGAGTCATAAGTCGTCACTTTGATTTCCACTGGCCAGCACGCTCTCCTGACATCCCCCCTTGGATTATTGGTTTTGGAGTCATGTCAAGAATCAGGTATACAAGAAAAAGATGACAAGTTTGGTTGAATTAAAAGCAAGGATTACTGATGTGTGTTCGACAATTGATCAAGAGATGTTGGCAAGAGTTATCGATTCCTTGCCCGACAGACTTTACCAACTGAAATTGAACAAAGGTCATCAACTTACTTGAAACTGCTCGTAAGTGTTGAAATATAGTTTTATTCATGTTGGTATTATGTTTGTTTTTTCATACAGGTATAATTTGAAAGGAAAAAACAATTATATTAAAAAATTATTATTAGAAAAACAATTATTATTAAAAAACAATGATAACTTTGGGAGAAATAAAAATTAAAAAAATAAACCATTTAAGCAGCCGGGCATATATCAAACAAATCTCCCATGTCTGCTTTTCAAAATAAAACTTGGTTCATGTCTGTATCAAAAAAACTCACATGCCAGTCATAAGTGCGAGCAAGCATTCTACTTGCACTTCGTAATTCAACCATGTTCGTAATCATTCGTTCTGATGCTGTCAGTACTACTGACTATCATGAAGGGCTATCTTCTTTAATGCATAGTGCATTGATCATTCAATACCATGGGTCTACTCTATAAACAAAGTGGAACATACTTATAATATAGAACTTTCTCTTGTGAGACTGCCCTAGTCAAAATGTTGGATTGTTGGAAGAGCAACTGATTAGACAAAAACCTTGTTGGGACTGTATTTCTGGATATATGAAAGGCATTTGATTCTATCCCTCATGATATCTTGCTGCAAAAGCCAACGACAGACGTGTATTGTTTCTCAGAAATGCTATCAGGTTTCTCAGAAGTTACCTTTCAGATCGGCTTCAATTTGTGGAAATAAACGGTGTTGCTTCTGAAAGGAGATTTAATTCCTGTTCAATGCCCGTCTGAGATTCGCATCCGCCTTCATATTGCCGCACATCGACTATGGTATCTGCACATGGGTCTTTGGGAATGAAAACATTTCATCTGTCTTACTAGACTGTTCGGCAAAATAGTGAGACTTATTCTAAATGTAAATTTAATAGATCCCCTTTCCTAATGTGTTTCGAGCTAAAATGAAGTTATTATTATTATTTTGAGATTCAAACAAGAAATTTTGTTACAACCTGGTTGCTAGGACGTGATGTAGGATCAGAGTTAAAGGTAGAGGTGTGTAACTCTATGAAGTAGGGTAGTCTGGGCTAATTCGGTGGTATATTCTACGAAATACGGTCTACACAGGGTATACGGCATTCAATCGAGCTATATCTGCTCCTCAACGTAGTTCAAGGAACCACTTATGACTCTAACACACCATGCTTCATTTACGTACATAATCATTATATTGGTGTACTTCGGTGATCATTCAACATATCAATAAGGTTATATTATAATTTTTTTCTTGATAATTGATGTAGCCAGTGAGTAGTAGGCCTGTATCGATAATCTGAAGTGAGAAAATCATTTGATTAAAGTAAATACCTCCAAATTGGCGGAGTTTTCCCGACTCCTCTAAGTGTCTCTGTTTTATAAATCATTTCCACTTTCACCAGTAACGAAACATCAATATCAGCGCAAAGCCTATTGTACTTCGTTTCCAATAGAAATTAATTCAATCAGAAATCACATTTTCAGGCAAATATAACAATTCCTTACATCCCTCCTTTAGGATGCCGCCCACAGTCACAGCCTTGCCTATACAGGGTGATCGCGATCTTCTTGCGGATTTTCTTTGTGGCGGTCGATGGGTTAATCTAAATATGTAATATTTAATTTTCGGAAGATAATTTGTTTATTTCTCACACTAATGTTTTATGAATTAATGAGACACTCAATAAAAGTCATAGTCCACTGAATGTTTTATTTCGATGGGTTAATCTAAATATGTAATATTTAATTTTCCGAAGATAATTTGTTTATTTCTCACTCTAATGTTTTATGAATTAATGAGACACTTAATAAAAGTCATAGTCCACTGAATGTTTTATTTTAATAATTACAAAAGATGTTCAATATGGCCTCCATCACAGCGTATGCAAAGTTCACAACGTTTTATAAAGGAATGATAAGCACGACGAATAACATCGGTGGTTATGTTGTCCAGTAAGAAAGTTAGTTTTTGTCTTAATTCAGTCAAAGTCTTGGGGCGCGGTGCTTTGTAAAGGTCGTTTCGTATCTGTCCCCATGGCCAAAAATCCAACACTGATAAGTCCGGGCTTCTTGGGGGCCAAGGTATAGGCCCGTCACGACCAATCCAACGATTTTTCATCTTTGAATTCAGGACTTCTCGTACTTGCCGAGCCCAATGTGGCGGTGCACCATCTTGTTGATACATTCGTGTTTGATTTCGTCGCTGCGTCATGACTGGAATAACCTTGTTCAACAAGATATCCTTGTATCGTTCCCCATTGATGGTTTCTTCCAACACTTGGTAGGTAATCCCATCATGAGGTGAGACCATAGCCCAAAAAACTATCGAAGGTGACCGCATTGGCTTCTCATCAGTTAAATGAGGATTTGTGCGGGCATACACAAAACGGTTGTGTCGGTTGACGCTTCCATTGTGGTGGAATGTTGCCTCATCACTAAAATTGATATCAAAGATGAAACTTCGATCTTGTGTGTGGCGTTCAATCATTAAGCGACAAAATTGCAGTCGAGTAGGAATATCGTCAATCTTCAGTTCCTGTACAATCGTGTGCTTCCAATGCTTAATTCCCTCTTCCTTTAACACTTTGTGCACTGAGGACTGAGCAAGTCCGACCTCTTGTGCAACCTTTCTTTGCGATGCGCTTGGATCATCTTCGAAAGCTGCAATGACTTCTGTCCTCTTGACATCCAAAACTCGCCGCCGACTATGATCACCTTTTCGTTCTCTTGGACCAACAGAGAGGGTTTCTAAATACCTGTTCTTCCAGTGAAGTAGCGTACTTGCCGGAGGAGGTTGCTTGTCGAACTTCTCAATAAACATGCGTCTGGCTTTCTCACAATCATACGTTATTGCGAATGCAACAATTGAAGCAATTTCCTTGTTCGATAAGTCACGATATTCCATCACGATACCAAATCGTTTGAAGTGGGGAAAACCTTCGAGATAGAAGCGCTTAAGAGAGTCCGCCAATGGAGAGAGTCCACCAATGGAGAAACAGCACGTAAACAATAGACACGCAGGTTAGCTCGACTGACGTCAGGGAAAGGGTAATGCGCAATCTCAGTCAGCCAACAGCCAAAAGCGATTTTGTAATCCCATTTTGTTCCCGGCAAATTCGCATTGGAAGTTGTAGTGTTACAGGAATGACCATCTGATCTGCCCGAAAACTGCAATCTAATACTTAGTACAAATCGGCCTGTTTCCTTGCTTCAATGCAACAGTAGAGTTGAAAGTAAACCGGAGCAGAATCAATGAACGAGTCAGCAGCTTCGTTTGAATTGAAGATTTGCTGTTCTAACCGATTATACCGAGGCAATGCCAACTAAAAACTCTTCTATAAAAAAATCTCAAGCTCAGAAGTTACTCCTTCGTCGCGGCCACCGCTGGAAGTACACGACCTTGGTTCTCCAAGACCAGGAAGACGTCCGCTATGGCCATCCCACCACCGCCTCCGACCCATCTATCCCATTACGGACCTACCCGTGGCGCCCGTGGATCATCGCGTGAAGGAGACCGACGAGATGGACCTTCTGCCGCCGGACCTTCCAAGCCTTCGGCCTAGTCGATCTCCTTCTCCAGACAGTTCGCAGTCCCTGGATTTTCGACCCGGGACCGCCACACCCCGCTACCGGACCTTGCTCCGACCAGTGAGACGTCGCTGCAGCAGTCATCGTCCGCTCTTCTACAGCCCTACATGACATTCTGCTCGATCCTATCTGCATACTGCCAACTCCGGATCCTCCACCTCACCGGCCATCACCTCAACCCGATATAGACTCCGATCAAGGTTGAACCCTCCTCTCCTCCCTGGCGACCGCGCACGCCGTCACCCAGCCATCCCGCGCAGGACGTTTTTGGATCCCAGCCTTGTTGTACAGACGCAAGATTTTCTCCGCCATTTCCGACATTATGGACGTGCTCGACTGGCCTCCAGAGGCCCGATCCTCCCTCCGACCGACCGTCCTTCGGAACAAGCTCTCGACGATGATCTCCAGTCACTCCCAGACTCCATTGAGTTCTCGTTCCAATCCGATGGCCTCAGCGCTTGCAAGACGCTCAAGTGTGTGGTTTCTACTTTCCCGAATTGGGCGGCCGCCACCTGGGGGTGTCCAGACTGCGGACGTTCTTCTGCGTGTCGTAAGAGGCGACTAAAAAGGGCCGCTCTTGCCACTCCAGCTTCAGTGTTGGCAGTTTGATATCTTATTCTAATTGCCTTTTCTCAGTGCCTACACAAAGTTGCGGGTGATCCTGACAACCGAATCTTAGCTGTTCGGTATGCAACGAAGATATTTAAGCTTCCTCCCTGTGGTATATCTGGCTATGCCTTTCCAAAATCCCTTCAGCGATTGCCGCCGCCCCTATTCAGAGGTATTTGCTTACTGGGTGTGTCGCTTCGTATTGTCTCGATACGATGCCTCCTATCCGCTGGATGGAGCCGTGTAAAACAATAACTGGGGACCCGCTTCCTCCCGGGCCATCACCGGGTTCCGCTCTGCACCGTCGCACGTCCGTGGTTAAACGCCGTGTCCACCCTCCAGACGAGTCCGCCTGTATCTCAGGGTATATCGAGCAGCTCCTCAAGGCGGGCATCGTTGAGCCAGTTACCCCTTTCTATTACTGAAGACGGACGGTTTATAGAATTCGCTGCAAAAGGTGCATCTCCCGGCTTTTGCTTCCGTGCTTCGCCTTGACCTCTGGCATGCGTTTTACTCTATTCTCCTGGATCCGCGTGCCCGTGATATTACAAATTTTTATCATCAAGGCCGACGTTTTCGCTTTACGCGTTTACCCATGGGCCTAGCTTCTTCTCCTGGTGACTCGGCAATCTGTGCTCCAAGACGTTATTCGAACTTTGCAAGCTCTGATTCATCTGGCCAATGTCCACGTTGATGACATGATTCTCGCGGCGCTCCGACGAAAGATTCTCGTCGCCTGTTACTCCGCCTCCGACGGGCTAAGTTCGTGGTTCACCTCGCCAAGTCAGTGTTAAACCTACTCGCCGCCTTGACTACCTCGATCTTCTCTTGGACTTCCGCTCTTCCGATCAGCGCCTCGGCCATCAAATCCGGTTCCTCCGAAACTACGACAATGTCTAGTGAGTTACTTGGTCTTCTGGCTCACCGCCACAATCCAACTTCACGCCCTCCTCCTAGTCATCCTTAAAACCTTTCGATGGCTTCTGCTAAAGACTTGTGGATTCCCATGGCTACGTCTACTGTGGACTATGTGTACGTGGAAGCCACGCCTTCGCAAATCGCATAGTATCATCCCGCCACCTCTACTGCGTGGGCTCAGCTCTCAAGCCAACACCAAGTCCATAACGAATGTTTGGCCCTCGCTGCTGCCGTCGCCCGCTTCGGCGAAGGCGTCAACTACTATGTGGATTGTGTGCCCTCTTCAACTCTGCAAGCCTTTAAATCTCCAGCCTTCCTACATTTAGAGACTTCGCTTTCTTTACTTCATTTCTATAGTGTAGTGCTCCTCTGGGGAAAACAGCTCGGTCTATTTACTGATATCCCTTTGGGGTAATGTCTACTGCGCGTTTTTATTCTTTTATTGCACGGTCTCAATTTTCAGCTTACCGGGATATCCCTTCTATCATTCAGGTGCGATGGTCGCTTCTCATTGGCTGCCGCTCTAATATATACAAACATTCATTCCATCTCCCCGGCACACCCGGTGCGTTGTTCATGTCGTGAGGCACGCTACATTTTGTACTGTTGCATTCACTAAGCTCGGATGCCTGCTATTTACCTGAAAACGTTGACTCCTGGTTAGATGAACTTCTATTGTAAATAGTACAATTGCATTGATATGGTATTTTCTAGGGGTTCATCGGATTTCAAATCCGGCCCGAATTTCAGCATCTGAAATGCTGGTATTTTACCCCTGCCGATACTCGTCGTTCTTCTCAGAAGTTCTACATTATTAAATCAATGCACACTGTGCAATCTACATGTAGATGTAGGCAATATAGAATGGATGTTATTGTTGCATGTAGGCTACATCTAATGTATCATTCATTTGGTGATCACAACCCGAGTTTTTGCCGATGGCCACAAGTTCTGGAAGGTCACTTGTACAAGGAAATGACTGAAACCTATGTTGCACTACTTAGTTTTTTCTTTGAACCTAATAATTTTCGGGTACCTCTACACTACCCTTTCCCACGGTGGGTTTGAATTCGATTATCACCTAAAAATTTTTCCATGTTTTTGCAGTTTCTGGGCATACTTGGTACATGCTGTCGAGAGATGTCAATTTGAAAAAATATCATCCAGCATTTTCGAGCAGATTCAAATTTTCATTTTTTGAGTAGTATGAAGGAAAGCATCTTTAAAATTTTATCATCAAAATTTCTCCAATCTGTTAGCATTTTTTGAACATACCATGTAAGCACACTTGAGAAATATCAATTTTACATATTATTCATTAATTACACGACTAACTCGATTAATTTTTAAATTTCTGATCAAGAATGTTATCTAAGTATCTTATTTTTCTGGTTGCAGATTGTCAAATTGTCATAATTTGACGTGCTTGATATTTTAAGCTATTGATTTGATTACTTCATGAAAATACATTGTACATGTACATATCGAGATACGGACTCTCAGATTATTGGATTGATTTCTCAGCTGGATAGGGTTTTTCATGCCTTGTATTGTTCCATACAATAATTCAGTACAGAAACATTATCTTCTTCGTGCATAAAGATAGAAGAAAGTTACAATATCCGGTACTTTTCTTAGTTCCTTTATCACACTACGAGGTCTGTCTACCATCCCAGAAGAAGGATTTCGGGGTGCTTTGAAAATTGGAAGGTTCGGTGGTCAAAGTGTGTTGACTCTGATGGGGCTTATTTTGAAGGACTTTGATACTGTTTACTGTATACGTGTATTTTCGGCATTAAATTGTTATGAATGAAATATGCAGCGAGTTCAAAATTAAGAAATAACTTTTATTTTCTTCCATACTCGAAAAGATGAAGGTCGGATACTTTTTAGACAGACCTCGTAAATCCTGGACAAGTTAAGTATCTTTTACTTGATCAATCAATATAGGAGCCATTTTCTGACTTGATCATTAGCGAACGTTATTTATCATCATTTCCATTTGCCGCCGTTTTGCCAACTGAAAGGAACCAGGCTGGGGCCGTGGAGTGAAATATCCATCGAGTCATGTCATCTATGACTTTTCTGAAACGTGGAAAAACGATAAATTCACGAACACCACCCACCTCAATGACGAGAAGAAGCTACTTGCGGCTATTATTGCCTAGAACAGTCGACATGCATAGCATTTTAATCAAAAAATTTGATCATTGGAATAAAAGTTTCGTTCATCTGTAAAAACGTGATTTACCATTCATTTCTGCTTGAAATATTATCATTTGGTATGGGATAATTCCATCCTTATATGAAATAATCATCTAATAAACTTAACTCCATGGCTAGACAATAGAACTAATTAGAAATTTAACATTTCAATTTTCTCGATGAAAGTTCGATAAAAACCCGTACGGAAATGTTGGGTATGAATCATAGTATGAAACGTATCTATGATTGACAGTATGTTCACTACGCATGATTTGAATTTTCTCGGTGAAAGTTCCATAAAAACCCGTACGGAAATGTTGGGTATGAATCATAGTATGAAACGTATCTATGATTCACAGTTTGTAGCACTACGCATGATTTGAATTTTCTCGGTGAAAGTTCCATAAAAACCCGTACGGAAATGTTGGGTATGAATCACAGTATGAAACGTATCTATAATTCACAGTATGTTCACTACGCATGATTTGAATTTTCTCGTTGAAAATTCCATAAAAACCCGTACGGAAATGTTGGGTATGAATCATAGTATGAAACGTATCTATGATTCACAGTTTGTGCACTACGCATGATTTTGAATTTTCTCGGTGAAAAGTTCCATAAAAACCCGTACGGAAATGTTGGGTATGAATCATAGTATGAAACGTATCTATGATTCACAGTATGTTCACTACGCATGATTTGAATTTTCTCGATGAAAGTTTCCATAAAAACCCGTACGGAAATGTTGGGTATGAATCATAGTAGAAACGTATCTATGATTGACAGTATGTTCACTACGCATGATTTGAATTTTCTCGGTGAAAGTTCCATAAAAAACCCGTACGGAAATGTTGGGTATGAATCATAGTATGAAACGTATCTATGATTCACAGTATGTTTCACTAGGCATGATTTGAATTTTCTCGGTGAAAGTTCCATAAAAACCCGTACGGAAATGTTGGGTATGAATCATAGTATGAAACGTATCTATGATTGACAGTATGTTCACTACGCATGATTTGAATTTTCTCGGTGAAAGTTCCATAAAAACCCGTACGGAAATGTTGGGTATGAATCATAGTATGAAACGTATCTATGATTGACAGTATGTTCACTACGCATGATTTGAATTTTCTCGATGAAAGTTCCATATTTTATTTTTTTACTGAATTTTCACCCCTAGCACAGCTATGAGCCATGAACGAAGCTAGGGGTTACTCAATGAAAAACTAATAAATTGTATTACTGTAAATAAATAAAAGAAAAAAACAGATCTTATAATCTGATTAAGCTGCCCCCATCAGAAACCTATTCGCACGCCTCTTGAAAGTATCAAGATTGTAGTGGTCAGGTGAAAGTGGTCTGGGGAAGCTGATTCCAAAGCTGTGCCGTGCGAACAAAAAGGCTTTTCGAGCGACTCACAGTACGTGCGCGTTCTAAGCTCACATTATAGCATGTGAGTGCATTAGCTGTGCGTGTGCTTCTTGAGAAGATCTTAGGTTTGGGTACGCACTCATTTACTGCAGAGCTGCTTCTACTGAAATAGTACCTGTAGAAGAGACTGAGTGAAGCAACATCCCGTCTGACGGAGAGCGGCTGCAACTTGCTAGCAAGTTTTTCACCCATGAGATTCTTGACACGTTTCTCAACCCGTTCAAGGAGGTTAAGATGCGCTTGTGGGGCGCCTGCCCACAGATGACAACAATACTCCATCAGAGGACGAATAGTGGACTTGTAAAGATAGCAGACAGTCTGTGGTGGAAGATAGCTGCTGGCACGATAGAGACTACCAATGCGTTGAGCTGCCTGCTTGCTAATGGATTGGATGTACGGTTTCCATGACAAGTCTTTCGTAACCGCTAATCCAAGGAAGGAGATGGAATCTTGTTCTCTGATCCTATTATCTGACATATTAATGCTATGATCATCATCTCCTTTAAGTCGTGAGTGCAGAATACTCTGAGTTTTTGAAGGATTGAAGGAAACAAGCCAATTGGCGCCCCATTCTGAGACCCTGCGTAAGTCTTCGTTAAGAACGTCGCATAACTGCTGACGTTGCTGAGTGTTTTTTAGCGAGTCGCTCATTGGAATTGAAGAGTGTTGTGTCATCTGCATACATCACCAATTTACTCACTAGGCAGTCTGGGAGGTCGTTGATGTACAGCAGAAAAAGAGTGGGTCCCAAAATTGACCCTTGAGGAACTCCTGCATTGACAAACTTGGTGGAAGACTTTTGGCCATCTAAGACGACAGATATCTGCCTGTCACTAAGGAAAGAAGCAAGAAGTTTGTGGAGTTGATCAGCAACTCCATAGGACTTTAGCTTCATAAGGAGTCCCTGATGCCAGACTTTATCGAATGCCTTGGAAATATCCAAGGCAACTGATCTCGTCTCACCTTGTCTGTCAAGGACACGACTCACATGTTCAGTGACATATGAAAGAAGATCTGCAGTTGATCGAGAGTGCCTGAAGCCATACTGTTCTTCTGATAGAAGGTTCTGAGTTTCAAGGAAGTTAACAATGTGTTGGTTAATCACTGCTTCAAAAATCTTGCCAGCAATTGGAAGCAGGCTGATAGGACGGTAACTAGATGGAAGAGATGAGTCAGAGCCTTTCTTTGGAACTGGAATCACGAAAGCTACTTTCCAACAAGAGGGAAACTCACCGGTGGATACACATCTACTGAACAGTTTAGATAAAAGTGGAGAAAGCTCAGGTGAGAGATGCTTGAAGACCGAAACCGGGATGCCGTCTGCTCCACTAGACTTAGAGCTATCGAGACCGGCGATGATCTTTTTGACGTTTCGGACTGTGACTGAAGGAGGACTAACTGTCTCATCAGTGCGCGTGGGAATTGGAGGTGGAATTCTACCTCCATCGTCTAATGACGAATTCTTCGCAAACTCTTTGCAAAGAAGCTCGGCTTTGTCTGCTGAGGTTGTCGCCATAGAAGTACTGACTTCGGCATGACGGAGTGCTGGGATGGAGGATTTGTTCCTATTGGTGACACTGTTGTAAATCCTCCAGAAGTCCTTAGAGCCAAGCTTTTGGGTAGCAATGGATTTCCGTACATACAAAGCGTAACGGCTTTTGGCCTGATGTATGGTTTCCTTGCAATGTCTACGTGCGGTTTTGTACAATTCAAGATTGCCAGCGCTACTGTCACGCTTATACTTATGGAAAAAGTGGTCACGCTGGCAACTTGCAGCTGCACATTCTGGTGTAAACCAAGGTTGTGAGTGAGGCTTCATTTGGAAAGTACGGTGAGGGAAGTAGGCCAACATCCCTATCTGAAGCCACTCTGTCAGTTCTTGCGCCGACTTGTGGACGTTCTCGCTCAGAATCAAATTCTCAGCTTGAACTTGACTAAGAAAAGTGCGGAAGCCACACCAGTCTGCTTTGGAGAATGATAAACTGTTCTATGGAAGGGTGCAGACGGTGTGGAGCAAATTTGTTTGCCAGAAACTGTGATAACACAGTGATCAGACGTGCCGAGGGGAGAAGTAACCTTGTGTGAAAAATAAGTTGGATTTGAGGTGAGAAACAGGTCAAGGAGATATCCAGTATCCCCAGCTCGGTCAGGCACTCTGGTAGGACAAGTGACAATTTGACTAAGGTTGTGAGAGACAGCGAAATCCTGGGCTGCCTGACCGGAGAGATCGGTGGTGCGTGAGTGCACAAGCCAGTCAACATTGTGCACGTTGAAGTCACCAAAAACGGCAACTTCAGCGCTGGGATACTCTTGTAGAAGAGAATCGATCTTGTCAGAAAGAACATTGAAAATATCCGCATTAGTTGATGGAGAGCGGTATAGGAAAAATAGAAAAAGAGTAGTCTTCTGCAGCAGCGCAATGAAGGCAAGATACTCATGCCTTGGATCCTCTGAGCTACAAAGCCTTCTCAAGGGAAGGCTTGTCTTGGCATAGACTCCAAGACCATGACAAGGTGCTTTATCCATCCGGTGAAATATGTATCCATCAGGAGTAACGTCGCTTGATGGCACACTGGGATCTAACCTGGTTTCCGACAGGGCCAGAAGATCTGGTGACATACCTTGCAGGAAGATGTTGATGTCGTCGTAATTGGACCTCAGTCCTCTTACGTTGCTGAAGCAGATCCTGAGAGGGGCTTTGAGCTTGACGGCTTGACACATAAAAACCCATACGGAAATGTTGGGTATGAATCATAGTATGAAACGTATCTATGATTGACAGTATGTTCACTACGCATGATTTGAATTTTCTCGATGAAAGTTCCATAAAAACCCGTACGGAAATGTTGGGTATGAATCATAGTATGAAACGTATCTATGATTGACAGTATGTTCACTACGCATGATTTGAATTTTCTCGGTGAAAGTTCCATAAAAACCCGTACGGAAATGTTGGGTATGAATCATAGTATGAAACGTATCTATGATTGACAGTATGTTCACTACGCATGATTTGAATTTTCTCGGTGAAAGTTCCATAAAAACCCGTACGGAAATGTTGGGTATGAATCATAGTATGAAACATATCTATGATTGACAGTATGTTCACTACGCATGATTTGAATTTTCTCGATGAAAGTTCCATAAAACCCGTACGGAAATGTTGGGTATGAGTCATAGTGTGAAACGTATCTATGATTGACAGTATGTTCACTACGCATGATTTGAATTTTCTCGGTGAAAGTTCCATAAAAACCCGTACGGAAATGTTGGGTATGAATCATAGTATGAAACGTATCTATGATTCACAGTATGTTCACTACGTATGATTTGAATTTTCTCGGTGAAAGTTCCATAAAAACCCGTACGGAAATGTTGGGTATGAATCATAGTATGAAGCGTATCTATGATTGACAGTATGTTCACTACGCATGATTTGAATTTTCTCGGTGAAAGTTCCATAAAAACCCGTACGGAAATGTTGGGTATGAATCATAGTATGAAACGTATCTATGATTGACAGTATGTTCACTACGCATGATTTGAATTTTCTCGATGAAAGTTCCATAAAAACCCGTACGGAAATGTTGGGTATGAATCATAGTATGAAACGTATCTATGATTGACAGTATGTTCACTACGCATGATTTGAATTTTCTCGATGAAAGTTCCATAAAAACCCGTACGGAAATGTTGGGTATGAATCATAGTATGAAACGTATCTATGATTGACAGTATGTTCACTACGCATGATTTGAATTTTCTCGGTGAAAGTTCCATAAAAACCCGTACGGAAATGTTGGGTGTGAATCATAGTATGAAACGTATCTATGATTCACAGTAACATGTGTTCCTGAAATAAAAATGAGATTATGCTGTGCAACGGGTGTTATTGATCCAATAACTTATGCTGTAAATGATGTCATGTGCCATGAAAAGCAAGCTAAATTGAAATAGGACTTAGGATACTGATTCTTTCAGTCTTTCATTGCTACACCATTCCTGGGAGTACTTACAGTAATAAGAAAGCTACAAGTGCATATAATGTCTACACACCAGTATCTTATTCACACATCACAATTTAGGCCTATATTATGAAAGTTGCTGAAATTGGTTCAAAAAAAATTATAAACGACAGATTGTTTTTCGCAAGTGTCAAAATCGGGTAAATTCCGTCTATTCCATGAAAAAAAATTCGCATACAAAGGTCGATCGTCAAATTCTGATGTTGATTCACGACTGAAGCATGCGTTCATGCAATCATTCAAAGTCTCCAAGTAAGTTGAGGTCCTATCAAAAGTCTCAAATTTGTGCAGGCATGACATTACAAAATGTTACATAAGTATGCTAAAGCTGGCTTTCGACAATGTTGATCCGTTCCGGTGTCTATGTGGTAAAAGGAACCAAATCGAACCACTCTGTTACTTATCTTGGTATTTGACGATCAGATTGCCTAACTTATTACATAGAATATCTGAAAATCATAAAGTCACGAAGTCTAACCTTCTCCTCGATCCTCTGAAAGGATGTCATCTTCGTCTAAAACAGACAATGTTCCGTCCTTGAACTGAATGAGGTAATGCATCTGTAAAATGATGAGACGTCTTAGCAACTGTAAATAGGTGAGGAAGAAACTGGCATGGAAGGGCCACAATGAATTCTAGCTGTTGCAAAGCAGACCGATATAAGGGCTTCACTTAAAGTAAAGAGAATCTGTAGGATCAGCCGTTTCGGCATTGTGAAACATATGCTGAATAAAGCGGTTACAATTTACGCGGAAATTTTGATGCAAGTTGAATGAGAGATTTGCAAGTTTGAATTAAATTGACGCATTACATGGAAGTGAAATGGCAACTCATGCGGAGCCGCATTATGCGGATTCAGCTCTAAACAGAGCGATTTATCCTGTTTTATACATTCATAGTGATTCATAAAAGGCGGAAGGAATGATGTCTGACATGTTCTTTCAAATTTTGGTTATCAAAATTATACATTATTAGGCATGAAATTCCGTAACTTTTCAATATGCTGGATGCCCTATTTTCGTCGAAATTAAGTGCATTTGAGAGCTATTTAATAATTTTGGTTAATTATAAAGCTAATTCTTTACTTAAGAAACCGATCACGATGTGAAAATACATGAAAGTAACAGAAGAATAAAATAATTTAATGCTGGAAAGTTATTTATAAAAACATATTCTGAACATCATCAACAGAGATAAAAGATATCCCAAGATTCAACACAGATTCTGGAGAAAATTCATACGCAAATATCTACGCAAAGTGCCATCCATGTAACATAAGAATAGCAAAGGTCCCATTTCACGACAATGAGACAACAATAATGCACATTTAATGTCTGTTGTTATCCCGCCGGCGGAAAAACGAGCCTGAAAACGGCTAGTGAGTATGTCTGTTGTAATAAGACAAGTACGATTCAGCAAAATAATACTTCAGTCACCAAATCGGAATTTGAATGTACACACATGAATGCACAAATATCATAAAACGCTAAAAAATTATGAACCTAAAAGAAGTCATTCGACCTTGATAGCATATATTATAAGCAGGTATATCTTACGGTATGACAAACATGTTCATCGTTTAGTCCAACAATCGTATCTCAAATTTTGATATTAGTCAATTAACGTAAATATGCTCTACAAAAAAAATCTATCTACAAAGCAGAATGATAATGAAGGTTAAGTACCACTGTTGAGAAATATAGAAGGCCCTAAATTACTATGAAGTATATTATTCAAGGAATTTACTTTGATCCCATAAGTTATATCCATTGTCATTAATCCTAATTATTTAGAATTCGAATGTTTCAGAATGTAGCACTCTTCGCACAAAATGTGACAATTAATTCAAACTCAAAATTTCAGATACGATATTTTTCTTTGAAAACCACGTCGATTTTTAAAGAAATAACGCTTAAGTACAAAAATCTATCCAAAATAAATCATCGATGTATAAGGGCAAATGATGAAGTCAGACTCAGGTTCATCAAAAAGACGCACTGCAAACGCTTTACACTTAATGTCTTCCTTGTTAAAATACTTGAGGCGTGATGTTGTTTTGACCTTGGAAATCCCAAGTGTAGAAGATTTGTACGGATACATGTACAAGTCACTCACAAAATCTAGAATAATTCCTTTGAAACTAGTCCCAGAAATAGATACGATTTGCACAAACTCGTCCGTGTGCAGTTGGGCGAAACAATCTCGATTGTTAGTTTTGTAAAACACATCTTTTCCACTAGTATCTTTCTGGAAGTCCTAGAAAAATTGTTCATTTCAGCGACACGGTTTCGAAACTGTTGAATGGGTAAGAAAGGAGATCTTAGTCTGGAAACAAGTTTGGATAGGTAGGACTCAAAAGGGAAGCAAGACCAAGTTTGCAAAAGTCCATTACGCTGACAAAATCCGGATAGATGCCGCAGAACATGCACATTGTATACAAGGAATTGTTCTCCATATAAGCTTGCACATTCATCAACGAACTTATTTAAACAATGCGACGCATGCTCAATGTTATGCATAAATCTAGGACTCGATAAAATGAAGATGGAAAAATGAAGCAGCAGGAAATGTTTGTAGTATTTGCTGTCTAAAAATTTGAGAAGGGCTATGGGTCCAATATAAAGGAGGAAATTCCGAAACTCAGTGGCTTTCCACCTATCAATATGCGAAGGATGTCTCACTTTCCTCTTGAACTCTTGGGGTACATAAACTTGATCTTGTGAAGCTTGTCACAATTTACCTACCGCATAAAATGTTTTTTAAAAAATTTTCTAGGCATGAATTAAATATATTTTTGCATGAAATGATATTATGCTTGCTTCGTAGTCTAAATATAAAGAAAAACCGCTTCTCTGATAAACTGTTATAGCAGTGATGCAAATGTAATCACTTGAATGTATGAATACGGATTTTAGGAACTGCTATGGTAGGAAACAGAAGAAAAATAGAAAATGGTTTTGTTGAATTATTTTAAGTCTAATTTATTTTTTAAAGGATCTTCATTTATATTGGTGCATTTCGTAGGATTATTTTCACTTGTGTATTGTTCATACTAGGTGGTGGGATAGCTCAGTTGGCTAAGGGCCGCGCTGTCCTATCCCTAGCTTCTAGCATGGCTTCGTGCCTTGGGGTGGGCAGGGATGAGTAAAAAATGCGCGAGACCAAAGTTGAGATAAGCTGAGCAATTAAGTACAGAATGTCCCTTTTAGATATTATCAAGATAATTTTGCTTATACTGGAAGATGCTGTAACTAACTTATCTACAACAAGTAATGAAGGTTAGATCTCAATTATAGACAAAATCATGTACCGCAACTTTGAAGCTACACAGTTTAGTTTAGGTATATAGGCTGTAGCAGGCTTGTGCCTGCTTAAATAGATCTTTTTTGCATAAACATACAGACTCATCCTTCCATAGAAAGTCTACACATTGGTTACTTTTATAAGTAGCAGTCATTCTAGTCTTATATTTTTGTGCGAATTTAGATCAGCTCTTTTGTTACGTTCTTAAACCTTGCAAGATAATGCTTTCATTTTCTAAGTTTCCATCTTTACTTTTCTCTCTTCATCTACCTATTGCTTATCTTATCATTTTGCTTTTATGTTTAGACAGGGAATCCTAGTTGGTCGCTGCGCTCCTCAGGAAGTGACATGCCTGACAGCCGTTTACACACGCGGGCCAGTTTCCCTGTATTTTCCTCTCTGTCATTCCCTCAGTCAGCACACGAAAGAGACGTGAATTTAGGTTTCCCTTATGCCTACTTAAACTCTGCGTATCCGATTCTTTATATTATTATAACACCAACTTTTTAATTTAGTGAAATGTGTTCAGATAACTCAAAATATGACAATAAGATATCACAGTTAAGGAAAGCATGATACATGTAGATATAACTATAACTGAATGGGAATCAGACCACTAATTTTTCTGTGTATTTTTCTTATTTCCTCCTTTTCCTTTATAAATTTCATAAGATTTATAACAAAATAATATCAAGTCATAAAATATTTAATTTCAAATTAAGGTCATGACGCATGCAATAACCTCCTATCGCAATTCAGTTAGCCTACACTGCTTAGGACAATTTCAACTTTTTTCTTTGTAACTGTTCAAAATCTCTTGAGCTGCGATCATTCTGCTCTTTCATAAAATTTTTTAAGAAGGTATTGAATACAGGACGCAGCATTCTCATAATGAGTTCATGAGTGGAATGATTCAAGTTACACGAAATTCTTAACAAATGATTCAAGTCCGGTAATTGTAAAATTGTTTCAATGCAAAATTGAGACAAAAGCGTTACAACTGTGGACGAATAAAATAATCGATTATGAACCGATTCAGTATTCTTTATGATTGCGAAAACATAATATGCAATTGCAACAACAGAAAAGGCAAAGAAACTTGGTTTTTTCAGACCACCGCGGTTTCTCAGCTCCAACAAGTCAAAATCACTCTCCTCAAATCCTTCGTAAGTGTCACAGATCTGTAAATTTGTATTACTACTGTCAATGAACAAGGATTTACATTCACTACAGGTATTACTTGGAGATTTTATCAACAGATGACAACAATATCCGCTTAAAAAAGCTATCATATTCCGGTCATTTGAGTCAAGCGAATGAAACATAGTATGAAACGTATCTATGATTGACAGTATGTTCACTACGCATGATTTGAATTTTCTCGATGAAAGTTCCATAAAAACCCGTACGGAAATGTTGGGTATGAATCATAGTATGAAACGTATCTATGATTGACAGTATGTTCACTACGCATGATTTGAATTTTCTCGGTGAAAGTTCCATAAAAACCCGTACGGAAATGTTGGGTGTGAATCATAGTATGAAACGTATCTATGATTCACAGTATGTTCACTACGCATGATTTGAATTTTCTCGATGAAAGTTCCATAAAAACCCGTACGGAAATGTTGGGTATGAATCATAGTATGAAACGTATCTATGATTCACAGTAACATTTGTTCCTGAAATAAAAATGAGATTATGCTGTGCAACGGGTGTTATTGATCCAATAACTTATGCTGTAAATGATGTCATGTGCCATGAAAAGCAAGCTAAATTGAAATAGGACTAAATTTGTATTACTACTGTCAATGAACAAGGATTTACATTCACTACAGGTATTACTTGGAGATTTTATCAACAGATGACAACAATATCCGCTTAAAAAAGCTATCATATTCCGGTCATTTGAGTCAAGCGAATCAATGTATGAAACATAGTATGAAACGTATCTATGATTGACAGTATGTTCACTACGCATGATTTGAATTTTCTCGATGAAAGTTCCATAAAAACCCGTACGGAAATGTTGGGTATGAATCATAGTATGAAACGTATCTATCATTGACAGTATGTTCACTACGCATGATTTGAATTTTCTCGGTGAAAGTTCCATAAAAACCCGTACGGAAATGTTGGGTGTGAATCATAGTATGAAACGTATCTATGATTCACAGTATGTTCACTACGCATGATTTGAATTTTCTCGATGAAAGTTCCATAAAAACCCGTACGGAAATGTTGGGTATGAATCATAGTATGAAACGTATCTATGATTCACAGTAACATTTGTTCCTGAAATAAAAATGAGATTATGCTGTGCAACGGGTGTTATTGATCCAATAACTTATGCTGTAAATGACGTCATGTGCCATGAAAAGCAAGCTAAATTGAAATAGGACTAAATTTGTATTACTACTGTCAATGAACAAGGATTTACATTCACTACAGGTATTACTTGGAGATTTTATCAACAGATGACAACAATATCCGCTTAAAAAAGCTATCATATTCCGGTCATTTGAGTCAAGCGAATCAATGTCTGAACTTCCTATTCGTGGAATGCTCATTCCTAACGAAGTGTTATCGTCATCACTGGCGAATTGTTTTAGATCACGGAGACTGAACCCGTGATACTTCAGCAGAGAAGAAATTCGAAGTTTCTTTTCAGCTTCAAATATCTGACGCACAGATACGAAGAAATTTCCACCGTGGAATTGCCGATCGACTCCAAAGCGTCTTTCAATCCAGTCACTGACGAAGCGGCCTAAGAGAATAGTTTTGAAGTCGTATTATGTAAAAAGAAATTCAGATAGCTCTGCCAAGACTTTACAGCAACTGGAAACTGCAAGAAAAGTTTGTTTGCTTAACCCTTTAGGCGCCGCATTTTTTCGAAAATTCTATAGTTTTTGTTATGTCTATCTTTTCCCAAATTATCGAATGTTATGATAATACATGCTATTCCAATATGAAATATATTTACTAGTACATAATATCAAGTGTCCAAATGTAGTACTACATGTAAACATGACACAGTTTGAAGTTCAATAGCGTGTGGTATCTTTCAAAACAAGGATACGCGCAGAGCGGCACGTTGCATCTTTGACACTTGAATTGTGTCTGTCGCCGCCCGCCCTCTACTGTGCGATCACTGCAAACAGTACAATCGGGTCTGGTGTTTGTTTGCTCCAGGAAGTGCCTTTCAATTAGTCTTTGGGGCATGTCACCCGAACTTCGTCTGCCGCGCCGTTGGACAACTTCGTAATCTTCCAGCAGCGATACACAAATCTTTTGAATGAAAGATTTCAGTGAGATTGAGGAACTTGGTGAATGCGACTTGAATATGATATGGGCATTCACATCACAAATGCTCAAAAAAGGTGTTCACAATTCTGTGATACCATTTCCTGGAGCGATGAGGAAACAGATAGGTTTTGGATTTCTGCCCTGTTAGATCCACACCACCCATGTGTTGGTTATAATCAGCAACACATACTGGTTTCGAAATGGTTCGATATCCGGTCTCACTCTGTCTAGATCGAATCTGCTTTTCCACACAATCATTTGTGTGAACAGTGGATAACATAATAACGCGTTTGGTATCCTGCCAGGCGCATACCAAAAGCTTACCATTCCTTGCAAATACAGGATCATCCCCTTTCTGTAGAGATAGATTCGCTGGCTTCAAGCCCAGTGGAAGACCGCGTCTGTTTGAATTTATAGTGCCACAAACACCAGTACCTTTGTAACTGAGATCGATAGCAAGAGGGACTCCACTGTAATAACTGTCGATATACACTTCGTGACCTTTCCCTTCATACCTGTTCACTAGATCTCGAACAACGCGATGTGAGGGAGACGCACCAGTATCGTCTTCGTCAGATTTACCAACATACAAAGAAATATCAAGAAGATACCCTGTTTCTGCCTCAGATACGGCAAATCCTTTGTATCCCCATTTATCAGGTTTCATTTTGTTATACTGTTTCAAAACACTTCTGCCCTTGAAAGCAATCGTCAGTTCATCCACAGATAATTCTTTCTTTGGATTATACAAAGCAGAAAACTTGGGTTGTAAAACATTGATCAATGGTCGAATTTTGAATAGTTGGTCATAACCAGGCGTACCACGTAGTATCTGTTCTGAATTATTGTTGAAATGCAGAAATGATAATATTATTTCAAAGCGATTTCTGGACATGATTTTAGAAAAACCGGGTGTCTGTGTTAGCCAGTAGGTTGACCAATAGTCTTCAATTTCTGACTTCTGGACAAGGCCCATGGCGAAATGTAAAGAAAGGAAAGCCTTCATTTCTGGAACAGTTGCTGGTTTCCAATCTCTAAACCGCGATTTCGGGGGAAGCTCATTGTCATTGAGATATTGTTCAGCATAACGATTGGTCTCTGTCACTAACAAAGTCCAGAAGTCGGATGTAAAGAATAAGTTTATCACATCAATAGGTGCAGCAGTTTCTAGATTTAGATCACCTTGATATCCCGTATTATTATCACAAAAAACTGGTAACCAATGGTCCAACTGCTGCTCTGGTCCATCGAGAATAGTCCATTCCTGCTGTAACTCCGGAGCAGCAATCCGGCGGCGTCGACTACGAGGGGGCGGCAGGGAGTCTCCATTACCAATTCCGAGAGCATTACTAGAATGACCAGGACCTGAAAGTTGTATGTCTACATCATCATTTTCTGATTCTGGTTCACTACCGGAGTCCTGAGTGATCAATTCTGCTGCTCTTTCTGCACCGAATCTACGTCGTGCCATCCTGGAAGAATGATCACACGCTTCCCACAAGCAAACGCAGTCACGATAACAGTGTGATTGCGTGTGTTCAAAATCGATAGAAATCTCGCCTGTGATTGGTTCTCCACACGGTCATTATAACCAATCTAGGCGAAGTAAATGAATGAAGAAGACTTGTTGTGACTAACAGATACCTGATATGAATATGTGCATCAGCAAAGCAAAGTAAACCCGATATAATGTTACCAATATCAACGTACAAGTTACTCGTCGCAATAATGCGACTTTGGCGCTTAAAGGGTTAAGCCTGGCGACTTTGCTTCACGCCAGTTCTCAAAGAAAGTAGCAAATTCTCGAAGTCTTGATAGTCGTCTGTCATTTGGTTGAATTGGATTGGCTTCTGGCATGCGTTTATGGTAGCCTTTGGTACAAGATCTAATGTTCCATATATTCCATAACTCAGTGATTAATTCGAGAAAAATAATAAGTCCATCAGAGAGCTGATAAAATTTGCTTGCAGATACTGTAGTTTCGTCGAATACACTACAAGCAAGTGACACATTAGTCTTTCTAAGTTCGAGGGACACAATACTTTCTGATTTAGTTTGAAAGCAATGTGAGTAGGATTACCGACTTCAGTAGTGTAGAGGTCAATAAGGTCTGAAAAATCGGCTGTGTGAAACTTCGAGTTATCATGCATATCAGGAAATTTGAAAACACCTCTAGTGTACCAATTGTTGTAAATGTTTTTGAAATTATGAACGGGATCAAAAAGAAGAAACAGTTTCTCACCATTGACGGGATTAACAATGTGCGTTTTTAACTCACCATCACACAAAACTGTTTCAAATAAGCTTCTGTTAACAGGATGGTTGTCAACTGAAATAACAACTGGTATAAAGCCGCTGTTGTGTAGAAGTTTGAGCGATTTCATTAATAGGTTATGTAGTTTGCTTGTGTCTAATTTTTGAGATGACTCCATCATGATAACCTCCATACTTTGTACAGATTGACTTAATCAAAACAGTACAAACTGTTCTGGCAATGGCATTGGAGTGACATTCAATTCCAAAGCATTGGCCACCACTGAACTCAAGTTTCTTTGAGGAGTGAATTTCGTCAATGTTAACGATTACTAACTTTTCTTTCGTGGTAAGCTGGTCACTTTTCAATTTCAAATATGAAATAAGGGAATCATCACACATACTTGCACTCATATTCGACGATAATCTTTGAAGATGTCGTGCAGATGGAAGAGTCAAACAATCACTATCTTGTACAAATCGATACGCACTTGCACTATGGTTGAATAGGAGGTGAGATAAGGATAGGAGTTCTGAGGAGTAATTCGGCTTTCTCATAGTAATGAGGTGAAATTGTTTCAAAAGAAACTGAGTTTGGAATAAACTTTCTCATTATCACTCTGTTCGGCAGCATATATGGCTTGATCTATGTGAGGGATCACTTTCATTATGTGATGTTGATAATCATGTTCAAGGTCACCCTGCACATTCTTCAACCGTGAAAGAAGATTCTCCAACTGATTAAAAGAGTCCAATTTCGATAAACGAATAATATTTTCCGTAATGGATGGTTGAATGACACCGTCATGCACAGCTGACACATAAAGATCCATACCAATGCAGAGAGATTTCACAATTTGAGGTATACCATCAGAAGAAATTGCAATGTCATGAAAATAGCGATTATCATCCTTCATTACTTTCACATAGTGACTCAAATGATTTGGAAGAACATATTCTTTCATATCGGCGATCGATGCTATTTTATCTTTATCAAAAAAATAATTCACCGAAGTATCCAAAATGTTTTGTTCAGCAGCAAGACGAGACGACATCGAACTCGAAGTACCCCTCGTAGGCATCTCGGATTCACTCAAATACGACAGAAGATTCGGAAATATCGTCGGAATCGCCGAGGACGAAAGCTTTTTCAGAGACAGAGGGTTAGATGATGAGGATCTCTTTTTCTTTCGCGTTGAGTTTGTATCATTAGATTCTGAAATAATACACGTAGAATCAAAGTGAAGTGCGCACACACGATAGCTGTTGCCAGATCTGTTCAAACCGCTGATGTCTTGATCGACCACGATCGGGGAGTTTTGCGGATCCATTTTTGCAGCCGTTCTTGATCAGAATCAGGATTTGGGAATTTGTATAAGGCGATTTTATCGTCGGATGAGTTGTTTTTATAGTTAGTTCGACAGCCAGTTACACTGCACTTGTAAGGCATGGAGCAAATTCTACGAGAAATAGATGCACACCGAATTGCCGAAAATGGGAAGAATGACTTAACATCGCAGAAACAATGAATTAGGAACCGACAGTGCAAGTAATCGATATCATCTATTAAACAACCTGTGTACAGATATCAAGACCAAGTAGGATTCCCTGTAAAGACGGACACTCTTTGGCAGGAGATTTCTACTTAGGGATAAACGAAAATATACTGAGATGAATAACTATACATGCGCCAACAGTGGCCCGTGTATGTAAAGCTCTTGTCAGAATCTGCAAGGGTGTCACTTCCTGAGGAGCGCAGCGACCAACTAGGATTCCCTGGTTTAGACTACAACTGCCTGTGAATACGCCCAAACTTTCATGAAAAAGTTATTCACTGGAGCGCTTATAACATGCAATTTTTCAGAATCAAATTCAGACGGCCTATGCCTATGCTGACAGTTTTACATGCATCTTTATGTCACTGAGTTAACTGAGTTTAGTAGTTTATAGTGTGACATCCGGCGCGACGCTTCGCTTCGCTTTGCTTCGCTTCGCTTGCGCCGGATGTCACACTTTTGCGGGGGTTTTCAAAATTTTCAAAAAAATCAAAATTTCAAAAATTTAGGTAGATTTCAAATTTCACGTGGCCGAAGGGCGAAAATTTAAGTTGTCTCAAAATATCACGTGGTCTAAGAATTTTGAAAATTTAGGCAGACGAAAATTTAAGTTGTCTCAAAATATCACGTAGTCTCAATATACCAGAAGATTGTATTCAAAATATTTATTCAAAATATTTATTCAAAATATTCATTTAAAAATGGAAGAAACAAAAGTGGAAGGAACTTCAGAAATGGAAGGAACCTCAAGAATATATCCTTCGTTATCATATGAACGTAGTTCTACTTTAATGGACATTGAAAAAATGAACAAAGAAAAACACAAAGATAGAGTTAGGTATATGAAAGATAAGGAATCTCAATTATTATTAAGATTAGAGCATTATAAAAAGTTAAGAAAGAGATGGACTCAAGTTAAGAATGTAACACAAGGAATTGGCATATTCTTAACAATAAGTCTAGGTGCTTTAACAATTGTTATATCTTCAGGTGTTTTAGTAATTCCAGTAGTTGCTACTGCTTTAACAGGTACGGGTGTTTTTGCAACTTCACTTGTTACAATGTTAGATAAATCTTTAATAACTAAGAAACGAAAATCATTAAAAACTAAGCATTTACATATTAAAGAAGTCTATGATAAACTACATTACTACTTTCAAAGAGTATGTGATGATAATGTTATTACGTTAGATGAGATTGAAAAATTTGATCAAATAGCTAATGAAGTAAATCAAACCTTTCAATTACAGTCCGAAAAAGTTGATGATAAGAATAGACAGGATGGCAAAATTTCTAGTGATGCTAAAATTTCTAATGAAGAAAATGACAAATTTTTTTTAGAAGAGCTAAAAACTTTAAGCGAAAATTTAAGCAAAACTTTATTGAACAAAACTTTATTAAACAAAACTTAAAAAGAGAAAACTTTAAACGAAAGGATGTCAAACAACAAAGCAATAAAAAAATAATTTGTTCAGTAAAATGTTTTTGTTGTATTCCAATGTTACCACAAAATTCAAATATTATATTTTAAAAATGGATAAAATTAGAGCTGATAATTTTAAAAGAATAAAACAATTAGAAGAGTTAATAAAACAAAGAAATATTATGAAAGAAAATCATCTTCAACATAGAATGATAAAAGCTGGTATTCAATCTGATATGTTTGAAAAAATGCAGCAAACCGAGCAAGTAAAAACTGATTTTGAAAAAACTATGAAACCATTTAAAACTCTTGAAAAGGAACTTACAAATAATGATAAACAAATTGATATAACAGATCCAGAGCACAAAACTATATTAGATGACTATGGATTACTAGAATCAAACATTAATAAGAAATTACCAAAATCTATGCAATTTGAACATTCTATCTCATTTATAGATGGAAAAACAATACCTAGATTTTATCTCGGACAAAAAGAAATATTTCCACAACCTTTTCGAGGTTTAATTTTTTCACCAGATAAATCTCCTTTTAATTTAGATAGAAATTTTGTTAATCTTTTAAGAGGAGCAGATTTAAATAATTATGCTGTAGAAGATCTCATAAAATATAAAGCTATGTTAGACAGAGTTGGTGCAGTAAAATCTCTTAGACGTTATAAACAATTAGAAAATTTATTATCAACGGGAGTTAAAGTAGGGAAAGGTTTATCTGAAAAACAGAAAACTGAAACAACTGTATTTTTACCAGATGATCCACAAGAATTACTAAATAGATTAAATATTTTAATATCTGCAATAAAAGAAGGACATAATTCTAGTTTCAATGAAATTCATGCTATATTGAAAAGACTGTTAGAAAAGAAGATACTAAATGAAGAGGATTATAAAAGTGTAGCTGAAATATGTTGTTTCTAATTTTTATCTATGATTTTTATCTATGCTTTTTATTTATGATTTTTATCTATGATTTTTATCTATGATTTTTATCTATGATTTTTATCTATGATTTTTATCTACGATTTTTATCTATAATATTTATTCAAAAATTTAACTAAAAAATGTGTTCAGCAGATTTAGACAAAATTAATAATCATTTAGAAAATCTAACAGAGATTTTGGGTTCATCAAAATTTAGTACGACGTTAAAAATTATAACAACTACTTCATCACACACTTGTAATTTAGAACCCATTCTACATTTGGAACAAAATAAAAATTATCAAATTGCATTGACTAGTTTCTCTACATTTAACACTATACAAAACGTTATCAAAGATGCGAATGATCAATTTAGATATTCTACTGATAAAGGTAAAACATGGAAAATACTAACTTTTCTTCCTGGTTCTTACGAAGTTGAAACAATATCAAATGAAATTAAGAGACATTTAGGTATATCATTTAAAGATAAGAAACAATTACATTTTGCAGTTGAACCGGCAGTTAATAAATTTTCTCTTACTTTAGACGAAAATCATCAAGTTGATTTTAATCATGATAGATCATTGTCAAAGCTATTAGGATTTAATAAACAAACCTATAGTCAAGGTTATCATTTAGGTGAGAAGATTCCAAAAATAACTGAAATAAATTCAATTGTTGTACATTGTGACATTATTGAAGGAGGATATATAAATGGTAAATTATCAAATTTAATATTCAGTTTTCCAGCTTTTACTGTACCCATTGGTTATAGATTAAATGTAATTCCACAAACATTAATATATTTTCCTATTACAAGAAAAACTATTAACAACATTGGCATTAGAATCACTGATGAGAAAGGACAAGAAATAAATTTTGGAGGGGAAGAGATTATGATAGATCTTTTGGTTCGGGAGGTATAAACTCCCGTTCGAGAGGTATAAACTCCCGTTCGAGAGGTATAAACTCCTACGCGAAGCTAGAGAAGTTTAATTTTCTTCTTCTTCTTTAAAAACAAAAATAAAATAAAAATAAATTTTTTTATTAAAAAATGAGTGAAGTGCTACCATTTAATAAAAAAAAACTTAAATTTAATCATCATCCAAATTTATCTAATAAAGTTTTGTCAGTTATTTGTGGAAGCTCAGGTTGCGGAAAAACGTATCTATTATTTAAAATTTTAACGACTCCAAATTTTTTGGATTATAACAATCTTATAATTTATACAACAACAGCAGAACAACCCGTCTATCAATTTTTAAAATATGGATTTGAAAATAATCTTAAAAAAACAGCAATTGCTTCATTATTCAAAGAATATGAAAAATCTGAAGATGAAGAAGAAATAAGTTCGTGGTGTGAAGAAGCAGCAAAAAATAATCAGTTAGTAGAATCTAATAAAAATAACCATATAAAGATACAATTAATAGATGATAGTGGTAATATGCAAGATCCTAGTAAACTAGATAAAACAATGAAACATTGTGTAATTTTTGATGATTGTGTTAATGATAGAAATCAGTCAGTTCAGAGAAATTATTTCACAAGAGGTAGACATAATAACTGTAGTGTATTTTATTTAACACAAAGTATGTATTCATTAGACGGAAGTGTTATTAGAAA
Organism: Prostheceraeus crozeri; assembly: GCA_907163375.1. Taxonomy (NCBI): domain Eukaryota; kingdom Metazoa; phylum Platyhelminthes; order Polycladida; family Euryleptidae; genus Prostheceraeus; species Prostheceraeus crozeri. The sequence goes on along the minus strand of CAJQUW010001493.1, from coordinate 74,853 downwards.
GAATGCAAATATATTTATACTATTTGAAATAAATGCAAGAAACTTAAGTGATTTGTTAAGAGATTTATGTGTAAGAAATAAAGATGAATTTAAACAATCGTGTAATAATGCTTGGTCAAAAGATTATGGCTTCATTACAATTAATATTGATAAAAAAATTCATGATAGAGTTATAGAAAATATTTTCGAGGAGTGATCGAACGGAGTGACCGAACGGAGTGACCGAATAATTTTTTCTTATAAATTTTTTTGTTAATAAAAATAAAAAAAAATATGTTGAATGATTATAAGATAGAGCATGTACCAGTTTTAAAAGATTATTGTCATCCTACAAATCCTGTAAATTCGAAGAAAGAAGTTAGATTTTATTATCATCATAAATACGTTGCGCTCGTTACAGATTATAAAACAAAACATGGTATTAAACCGTGTGTTAAAACAAAAGACTTTCCACTTTGTTTAAGAAGTTTCCGAGTATTTTTGGCGTATAATAATTTATGGTGGTTGGTTAAGAAAGAACATTTAACAACACATGAATTAGAAACATTACATCAATTACATATTCCTGTGTATATGTAAAAACGGAACCGAGGTTCTATGTAAAAATTCATTTTTTCTTTTAAAAAATATGAATCGTGAAATGTCTCTCGGACAAACGTCTAGGATTGATGAATTAATCAAGAAACAAACTGCTGAGTTTGATGCGCAAATTAAACATAGTAAACGTAGTAAACGTATTAAAAAACAGAAACGTACTAGGCGTAGTATTAGACGTAATACTAAAAAACAGAAACGTGGAACAAAAGAAATATTAGAAACTCCTATTAGTGATATCTTTTTTGATGATAGAATTAAGGATGAACTTGGTGATGATTTATGTAATTTATTTAATCCAAATGAAATTAAATATGAAAATGTAGCTTTTATTAATGTAGTAAATGATATGCGGAAACTTTTAGCAAATGGTAAAATTATTAATTTACTTGGAAAAGTTGTTAAAGAACAGGAAAATATAATTCAAAATTTTTACGTAACCTTCTATAATAAAAAATCATTTGAAACATGGTTTTCGAATCTGGATGAGAAATCCGATGCTAACGAATGGATTTTTACAGGTAATATTAAATATGAAGATTTTGGAATGAAGTTAGTACAAAGATCGCATAGAGGGGCAGGGATTAATATGAAATATAGAATCAAAGAATATTTCGGTGAATATTGTTATATTCCTTCTGAAGATTTTCGTTTTATTAAATGTTATAATGTGTTACGAGGTTTTAATGAAGAACAAGGAGAAATGATGAAAGAAATGTTTAATAATTTTTTATATAAAGAGAAAGCCACATCTAGAACAGGAGTAATGTCAAACTGCAAATTTTCTCAATTCAATAAATATTTTGGAGAATGTGTTCAATATTATAGTCCTGCCAATCGTCATTTAAATCCTAGAGGAATTGAAACGTTTCATAATTATGTTTATTACAATTATTTTCACGCAGGTTCAACAATTGGTCACTATTGTTTAATTAATAAATCTCATAAATTAAAAGCTATTAGAGAAATTGAAAATAATTTCAAACCCATATATAAAACAGTTACTGATGAAAATCTAACAACGCGTCCATATAAAATCATAACAAAGAAAAAAATTGACTATGCTTCAACATATATTTGGGATCTCGAAACTTTTCCTGATCCTAACTGTTCAACAGCTCATCCTATTCCTTACGCTGTAGGAGCTATTAATTTTAATAAATTTATATGTTGCTTACCGAAACAAAGATTGAAAGAATTAGAAACACGTTTGTTAAGTGATATGATTAAAATTAAACGATCAAAAGATGAAGATGAAATTAAAAAACTTAAAAAACAGATTAATGAGTATAATAATTTAACTGAATTAGAATTTAATAAACTTCAAAATTGTGTGAAAATATTTACGAGAACTGAGGATGATGAATGTTCGATCGGGGGAAACCCAGAGGACGTATGTCCGATCCATCAATTTTTTAAAACTCTTGGAAAATTTAATTATTCAAGAGTAACTTTAATAGCTCACAATTCATCAGGTTTTGATTCCTATTTTCCGATAAAAGCTAACTTTAAATTATCTAAACCGCCTCTTAAAACTTCAAGAGGAATATTGACTGCTTCATTACAAAATCCTTATACAACTGAATGTGTTAGTAGATATATTCAAAAATCTCTTAGATTTAAAAACAATATGAAAAAAGATTCACTTTCAGGTAAATTAGCACTTCAAACTATTATAATGAAATGTAGTTATCAACATGTAAAAACAAGTCTTTCTAAGTGGTGTGAGAATTTTAAAATTCCTACGAATGTGTGTAAATTAAATTATGAAATTGGAGACATAACACATGAAAATTATAAAGTAAAAGAAAATGAATGGAGACCATATTTAGTGAACGATATTCTTTCTTTAGCTTTTTGTATCTACAAATATAATAATGTTATGCAGGATTTAGTTGGTGAAGATATAACTACTAATTTGACATCCTCTGCTTTAACATTTAACGGTTGGATGAAAAGCGTACAAAATGACAATATAAATATTCATTCACATATAGATTTATGGGCTAGAAATTATATTAGAAAATCTGTTAAAGGTGGAAGAGTTTCAGCAAATATAAGAAAATACATATCGCCATTTTGTAGCATCTTGTTACCAATATTAAAACAGTATTTACCTGGTCGCTGCGCTGGGGGGACTTTGTCCCTTGGTCGCTACGCTGGTGGGGCTTTGTCCCCTGGAAATAATTTAATAGATTTAATGAAACAGTATCGAGATTTAGGAGATAAAACTGAAATTTGTAAGAAAATTTCAAATCAACTACTTGAACAAAAAAATGAATTTCTAATGGCTTTTGATGCAACATCTTTATATCCATCAGCTATGTATGATGAAAATTCAGAATACCCTAAAGCTGAATCAGCTAGAAAATTTCGTCAAGAAGAAGAGCGGGAAATAGTATATAAATTTAATAATCAAACATTTAGACCTAAAACTGGAATATTCTCTGTTGTGTTTCAATATCCGAATGATATGTTTTTCCAACCAGTTCCTATAAAAGATAAAGTTAAAAATCAAAATAATAATTCTCATGTAAAAGTAATCAGGTTTAGAAATGGTATATGTTATGATGTATTAACTTCTGTAGACATACAAGAAATTGTTAGATGTGGGGGAAAAATCTTTCATATTACTGATGGTATAATTTATGAAAAAAATTATCAAGTTTCACCATTTCGAAATTATATTGAAAAACTTTTTAATTTGAGAAAAAGATATAAAACAGAAGGAAATACTGTAGGTGATGAGTTAATTAAATTATTGATGAATTCGCTATATGGCAAAACTGTGCAAAAAGATATAACCACTAAATATCATTTATGGAATGAGAATACATTGAGAAAAAATTTCACTCAAGAAGTAAAAGATTATGAAAAATTAAATGATGAACAATATTTAGCGAAAGTAGAAATGGAAGATGATGAATTTCTCAAAACTAATATTGTAAAAGATGGGAAGACGTCATTCATGCCATCACACTTAGGTTCTTTCATTCTTTCTCACTCTAGAAGAATCATGAATAACTTTATTTTAGAAATTAATGGTTTCAAAGAAAAATACATTCATTATACAGATACTGATTCAATATATATTTCCAATGAGCTCTTTAATAAATTAGACGCTGCTGGATATGTTGGAGGAGAATTGTGTCAAGGGAAAAATGATTATGGAAATGGTGGAATTATTTTTGCAATGTTTATTGCACCTAAAGTAAAATACTGTATTACTGTAGATGAGCAAGGGAGACTTAGTGAAAAGAAAACATTCAAAGGTTATTCACAAAATAAAGTAAAAGTAGAAGATCTTCTAAAATTATATTCGGGGAAAACATTATCGACTACAGTTAATAAACCATGGAAAAGATCTTTAGAAACTGGAATTAGTATTCCTGATAAAAATAATAATACTGAAGAAAAAAAATTTTCTGGTCAAATAAATATTCTTAAACGTCAAGCACCTGATGAAAATGAAATTATGTTACCTTATAACGGAGAAGATATTCAAGCTGAAATATTTCAAACAATCATCTGTGAGAGTAATTTAAGTGATGATGATGACACGTGGGAATAATAATTTTTTTATTACATCTAAAAACTTATTACATCTAAAAATTTATTACATCTAAAAACTTATAACATCTAAAAACTTATTACATCTAAAAATTTTATTACATATGAAAATATATTTATCGAATATTTTGGTATTTTCTATTAAGTTTTATCATATTAAGTTTCATCATATAATGTTTTATCAAAAGATAATTTAAATTTTTTTTCACTAACGATTGATTCTTCATCATCATCAAAAATTGATTCTTCATCATCATCATAAATTGTTTCTTCATCATCATAAATTACACTTTTTGGTATAGGATGCCCTTCCATGATAGGATACCATTCTCTTATTGGAATATCTAATTCTAAATTACATTTTTTATCTGATAATAATATAATATAATATAGAGAAAAATATTGGTCTTTGATCTCTTTTGGAAAATTTAATAACACCACCATAATCTGAATCACTTTTAGTTTTTATTAAAGATGATAAAATTTTAAATTGATTAGATGTAAATCCTAATTTAAATTTTGTAGACCCGACACATAGTTGTCTAACAGTATCTTCAACTATGCCATCATTATTATTTTCAATTGTAAGAAAATGAAATTTAGATAAATTTTTATAATTACTAATATTTTTATAATCTTTTTTACCATTTACACCTTTTTCAGATGTTACAGAATCATCATTATTATCATAAGATTCTTTAAGATCGGGCAAAGCCCTAGAACCTTCGGTTCGTTTATTATGACTATGATTATGATTATGGTCATTGTTAATAGTATAAGGTGTAGTCCACATATAAATTTTCTCTTGTTGAGCTAAACCATTTATATAAGATTTTAATAAATTAATATTTAAGTTGGAATATAATCCTATATACGTATCATCATCATATCTTTGCGGCATTTCTAATGTTTCTTGTTTATAAATTGTGTCTCTATAATAAACTTGACATAATAATTCTTCATTATGTTTTTTACTCTCTATGTGAATGTTATATTGATTTTGATCGTCAACAAATAATCTAATTTTTTCTTTCGAAAAAGATTTTAATTTTTTAACTAATTCTTTAATATTGATATAATTAATAATTTTAGTTTCTATCCAATCAGTATTACTAATTGGTAACACTGCTCTAATAAATCCATAAACATTATTATGACCTATTATAACCATATTTTCTTTATTTAATTCCACATAAGCTACATCATTATATTTACTAACAATCTCCATAAATTTAATAAATGGATCTCCTGGAAACAAACAATAATTAGTTTCTATAGAAGGTAAACCTTTTGTTTGTTCTCTAAATATTTCGGTTTGTAATTGAAATAAAATATTAACATCTATACATGGATTATTATTATTATCAAAACATTTATTTTCAAATCCCGTTGATCTCGTCGAATAAGAAGAACAGGATGATGCGGGCGAATATAATTTTTTTAAATTTGGATTTTCCATTTTTTTATTTTTATTAGAAAAAATTTTATTTTTTTATTGTTATTAGAAAAAAATTTATTTTTTATTTTTATTAGAAAAAATTTTATTTTTTTATTGTTATTAGAAAAAGTTTTACTTTTTTATTGTTTTAAAAATGATGTTACCAAATGTTGGTGGAGGTGCATATATCCCGAATAATCGTGAATTAGAAATAGAGATAGAAAATTATATCATGAAAACTGGAGACGTTTTATCTGGTCCATTGCATCTTTCTATTCTTCCGCAGCAAAATACAGAGTTAACAAATAAACAATATGTTGATACACAAATCAATGATTTAAAAGAAAAATATATAAACGATGTTTTGGTTCCACTGATGAATGAATTAAAGTTGCTTAAACTTAATGACAAATCATTAAACGAAAAATTATTAAAACTTGATAAAAAGGATAGAGAGCTAGAAGCAGATATAGCAAAACTTTTTAAAAAGATTTCTGAACAATCAAAAATTTTAATATTACTTTCTTTAAATTTAAAATCTGCTGTAATTAAAAATAAACATCAGATAAAAATGTTAAAAGAACAATTAGAAGATGAAATAGAAAAACTACCTGAAAGAATTAAAAAAAATTTAAAGCAGTTACAAACTACATTCCAAAAAAGTGTTGATGAATTGAGTTCTAAAATTACTCAACAAATGAAAAAGATGAATAGAATAATAAATGAAGTAAACTCACTTAATGAAAAAGTTGATAAAATGAAAAATCTGAAAATCAATTTAGAAAATGAATTAAAGAAAAATTTACAAGAAAACTCTAAAGAAAATAAAGAACAGTTAGATTCTGTTAAAAGACAATTAGATGTTCTTAAAATTAAGTTAAATGCTCTTAAAACGGCATTGAAGATTAATCAGCAGAAAATGCAAGTTAATAGAAAAGAAATTAAAGTACATCACACGCTGCTTGACGCAATAGATAAAGTGCAACAGTCAATTAATAAAGTTATCTCGAAGTTGTTGTCCATTCACAAACGTAAATCTTAACACGTAGATATTTTTCCCAAAAGTCAAATTTAATCCTAAAAAATGCCTATAATTTATAAACACAATCTTAAACATTTTGCATCAAATAATAAAATTGCTCATGAACCATCTCAGAAACCTGTGTACCATTATGATAGTGTAGAAACTGTCGGAACACAAAAGTTCCTAGGCACCGCAGGTGCCGTCCAAAAAGAAGGGGCTGGCATCTTTTCTGGTATTGGAAGTATCGTTAACTTAATTAAAAATAATAAAGATTTGATTACATCTGCTGCAAAAGGAGCAGCTGCTATAGGTAGTACAGCTAGTGCAATATCAAATGCTGTCAAGTCTCAAAACGAATTAAAACAACTAGAAGCTATTCGTAAACTTAGGAATGATTCTGAAGAACTAAAAAATTTAAAAAAACTTTCAGATGAAACGAAAAACAAAATTGCTAACATAGCTGTTGGGGAAACCTTGAGGAGCGGAGCTCCGTCTAATAGTAAACATAATGAAAATAAAAATAATAAAAAAACAATTGAAGAAATAAGAGAAAATGGCGTGAGTAGCAACCTTCGGGTTAACCAGCAAAACTGTAGCGGAGCTGGTCTAGCAAAATTCTAAAATTATATTTTAGTAAAATTTTTTAGTAATTTTTTTAGTAAAATTTTTTTCTGTCTGTGAGAAAAACAAAAAAGTCAAATTATTTTTTATAAAAATGTCTTCGCTTATCGAAAATAAATTTAGATTAGATGATCCTCCGTTCACCAGTTACAATCAAAAAAAGAATGACTATATAAGAATTGCTATGAATCCCGGATCTTCCAGTAGAGTAAATACTGGAGGAGATTTAATCTTTGAAGTTGATAATCAGCAGAGTTATTCATATTTACCTGATTCATTTTTACACTGTGAATATTCTTTATATAGTGATGCTAATTTTACAACACCATTACCAGATACCGATAATATTACACTAGAGAATAATTTTTTTCCAAGATTATTTACACAAATGCGTTTAGATGTTGCAACTCAAAATATAGAAACAATAAGTGATTCCCCAGGTGTAATTGATACAATGCTTAGATTTATAACAATTGGTGAAAATAATAAAAAGCATGAAATCGAAGGTTGGTTTCCTGATACTAATGATGGTATAATTGTTGATGATTTAACTCACGCTGGAACAGATGCAGCAGGAATTGCGAAAGATGTAGAAAATATTGCAAAACATTTAAATAAAACAAATAATGAAGCATATAAAGAAAGACGTGAATTTAACAAAAAAAAGTAAACAGACAGTAAATTGGTCATTGTCTCCATTATTCGGTTATTTAGATTATGATAAAATATCATATCAATTAAAATTTAAATTAATAATTCATCGTACAGCAAATAATGAATTAATCTTTTTTGGTAAGACTGGGAAAAAAGCATATTTAAAAATTGATAGACTTGAATGGTGGATTAAGCATATTACTCCTAGTTTAGAGGTTGAATCAGCTATTGCAAAAAGATTAAATACTAACAAACCAATTCCAGTTAATTTCCTAAAGAGAACTGCTAGTTCAGTAACTTTTTCCGAACAAAGATTTAACTGGCATTTTACTAGAACTGCGAATACTCCAAGATATTTATTACTAACATTTCAAAGAAATAATTCTCCAAGTTTTGATAAGAACAATAATATCTTCCATATTAATACAATTCGAAGTTTACAAGTTTCATTAAATCAAACTCGATATCCAATTGATCCATTAAGATTCGATGATACCAATAATCAATTTATGGAAGGATATGATTCTTATAGAAATCTTTGTATAGAATTTGGAGTTGAACCACAATTAACTCCTGGAGATTGGAGACATTTATATCCAATTTTCTGTTTCGATTTAAGTGCACAATCTGAAGATATTATTAAAAATGGTTGTGATGTAACAATTAATATTGAAAAGAAAGATTCCACAACTTCATTGATGGCTTATGGTTTATTGCTAGAAGATACAAAATATTCTATTGAAATTCTTAATGGAAAGATGGTTAGGATTGGTTAATAACCTGAGGACCCTTGGTCCGATCGGCTGAAGCCAGAGGAGCTTCGCTCCGATAGGTTAATTAAAATTTTTTTCATAACTAGAATAGATTAAAATTTTTTGGTAACTTAAAATTTTTTAGTAACTTGAAATTTTTTAATAACTAGAATAGATTAAAATTTTTTGGTAACTTAAAATTTTTTTATTAAAAATGTCGCAAGCGAAAGGTAATAATAATAAAACTGTTGAATTAAAATAACGTAATATTGTTGACAAAAATACCCCTAAAACTATTACTATTAATAAAAAAAAGTATTACATAAGTAAACCAATGATAGAGAATATTCAATTACAAGAAGAAAAGAATGGCGGGATTCTCCCATTAATTCCACTAATAATAGGAGGCATAGCTGCAGCAGGAAGTGTTGCAGGTGGGACAGCTGGTATTGTCCAAGCAGTAAATAAAAATAAATCAGAGAAGGCAGCATTAGAAGAACAAAAACGTCATAACAGAGAGTTAGAGAAAGTTGCTAGGGGAGAAGGAGTAGTAGATAATTTTATTAGTAAATCAAAATTAGTTGATGAAGGAAAACGAGTTCTTAAAAATATTCTCCACAATGTTGATGATTTAATTGAAATTAAAGAAACTAAAGATGGTTCTGGAATATATCTAAGTCCTAGTATGATTCGGTAATAACCTCAGGACCTTTGGTCCATAAGGTAAAACATTTATTTTATCTTTTAAAATGAATTCCACAAATTCCGAAAATTTAATTAAATTAAAAATTTCTAATTTAGATTTATTGAATTATCTATTAAACAAAAATAAAAACTCACATTGTCAGGATATTGGAGGTGACAAGAACAAAGTTCCATACCACTTCGGTGGAGATATACAAAAAACATTAGAAAACTTTCCTGGATTTATTTGGAGTAAATATTCGAAAGAAAAACATCTTCCTGGTCATTCATATACTGGTCCAGGAACTCGATTAGATATAAGACTAGATGAGAATAATAATCCGAAACCAGGTGAAGAACCAATAAATAGAGTAGATGCCGCAGCTTACAGGCATGATTTAGCTTATCGAAATCATGATCTAAGTTCTCGACATGCAGCTGATAAGAAGATGATTCAAGAATTAGATAGTATTCAAAATCCTACATTTAGAGAAAAAATTGAAAGAATGTTTGTTAAAAAAGCTTTACAAGCTAAAATATTATTCGGTCAGGGTTTAAATGAAAATCATAATTTAGACGTTTATGCGTCTGAAATCCACAAGGAATATAGAAGACCTAAATATTTATTGAAAGTAAAAGTATTTAATAAAGATGATATTTGGAGTGCTGATCTTATTCATATGCCGAATGAAAGGGACTACAAATACGCATTGACCGTTATAGATTTATATACACGATACGCTTGGGTAAAGCCTTTAAAAAAGAAAAGTGGTCTTTCAGTTAAATATGCGTTTGAAGAAATCTTTAAAGAACGGAAGAGAAAGCCAAAAAAAATTGTTTGTTGATAAAGGATCGGAATTTTATAACCGAAACGTTCAGCCACTATTTGAAATTGTTTATTCAACTGAAAACGCTGGGAAGGCCGTACGGTAGTGATAGAAAGATTCAATCGGACGTTAAAAAATAAATTATTCAAGAAATTTACTGAGCAAAGAAATCAGAAATGGTTGAAGATATTACCAGGAGTTGTAGAAGAGTACAATAATAAAGTTCATTCTGGTATTGAAGAAACTCCAAAGAATGCTTCTAACGACCCTGATTTGATACGAAAGAAAATATTCGAGAATAATTATTCGAATGAGAGTAATCCGAATTTGCAGAAACTTAAGCCGAAATTTAAAATTGGAGATAGAGTTAGAATATTTAAATATAAGAACAAATTTGAAAAGGGCTTCGTCGGATACTGGACGAAAGAGATATTTGAAATTTGTAAAATGAATCAAACTTATCCGTTTACTTATGAAATTAAAGATTTAGATAATGAGGATATCAGAGGCCGTTTTTATCAAAATGAATTACAGAAAACAGAGCTTTAACCTCTAGGTGGTGCTTTAGCTAGCTTCGCTTGAGTTATAGATTGTTTAACTCTAACATAATATCTAGAAATGGTACTCCTTCCTGTAATTTAAATAAAACATAAAGACATAATTGTCCACAATAAGTTGTTCCCGGTTTTTGAATTTGAAATGTATTATAAATTCCATTGCCAAGTATTTCTCTTACTTCATTCGTAGGTGGAAGCCCGTATGAGTCAAAATAATAATTATCTCCGTTTTTACTAAAGATACCTGCTGACCAATGTACGCCGTTTTGGTCTGAAGTGTGAAGATTCGTTATGAAATTTACAGTTATTGATGGAACTTTGTTCCGGGAACTGAAGGTTCCTGTTGGTCTATTTTTTAGGAATTGTAATTCGTTTCTCATTAGAACATGAAAATTCTTTATTCCTAATCGATTAGCGATTTTCTTTAGGTCGAAATTCGTTGTCGTTTGTGTTCCATATAATTTCAAAAACTCATTTATGTTGCTCATTTTATAATAAAAAAATTTCTTAAGGGACCCCTAGAAGTCAGAGGGGGGGTATTGATTTAAAACTGTTCTCTAATGATGTCTTTCCTTACTACTTAGTCAGAAGGGAGGGGGTATTGATTTAAAAACTTTTCCACAATGATGACTTTCCTTACTACTTAGTCAGACGGGAGGGGGGTATTGATTTAAAACTGTTCCACAATGATGACTTTCCTTGCTACTTAGTCAGAAGGGAGGGGGTATTGATTTAAAACTGTTCTATAATGATGTCTTTCTTTACTACTTATTCGATTTTGAAATGATTTAATTTAATCTAAATTAAAACGTTACATTGTTCCATTTTATTCTTATGAACTCTTGTTAAGAGAATATTGATTGTTTTATCTGTATTAAGACATTAGCAACATCTGTTACCAAATTTCTCAACATGAACAGCTGCTAGCAGTTTAAGCTATTCAGTATGAGAGAATTCTTTGTGACCCGCATAACTCAACTTTTCACTTGAACAGCTGCTGCCATTATTCCACGTATTACTGCGTGCATTCATTCATTCTGCGAGCGTTCTACGAGACTGTAACTGCTTACGAATCATCTGTGTCCTTTATCTATTTTGGTCAATTTCATCAGCGACTTTCAACAATTTCATTTTTATCATAATTAATTCACTACGTTTTAACGAAAATGGCACGTTCAAGCATCGCCTTTGCCGATTTGAAAAGAAAAATTTCAGACACTATTGTGAACGAAGATCAACGGGAAAAGTGTATTGAGATGCTAACAGAATTTCAGGAGAAATATCTTAAACCAAGGGAAGAAGAAGACATCCACGCATCAAAAACATTCAGAGAATTTTTAGTGATAAATCGATTTGAAGACACATTGCAAGATAACGCCATCAATAACAGTTCAAACTATAATTTTGAAGAAGAAATTCAAAGAGACATCTTGGCATCAGAGCTAACTAATTATTTAGCACATTTAAGAAGAGAAGAAGACATTTCGGTGAACAATACTGTGAAGTTATCGTTGTTAAAAGGAAGAGCTTTGACTGTAATCCGGGGAAGTGGCCATGTTTGCAAACAATTAGGTTATTCGAGAGGCTATAGCATCTTTTTAAGAAAATTTTATAAACTATATTTACGATTTCCGTTTATTAAGACCTCGACGGAATCTATATCATTTTTCAAAAGGAACTTCACTATTATTGACTCGTATCTTCGCCATGGAAGACAGGGCCCAACCCTTGATCAAATTTTAAACTCAATCAATTGAAACGGTAAGCTACTCCCAATAGATAATAGTACTATGAGCCTTACCTTATTTTACTCATACAGAAACAATTGTATCATGGCATAATACATTTTCTAGTCAACATATTTTATTCGTTGTAAACCATGCTACTTGTCCTCATTGGTTTTATAGTACTATGAGCCTTACCTTATTTTACTCATACAGAAACAATTGTATCATGGCATAATACATTTTCTAGTCAACATATTTTATTCGTTGTAAACCATGCTACTTGTCCTCATTGGTTTTATAGTTCTATGTGCCTTAGCTTATTTTACTCATACAGAAACAATTGTATCATGGCATAATACATTTTCTAGTCAACATATTTTATTCGTTGTAAACCATGCTACTTGTCCTCATTGGTTTTATAGTTCTATGAGCCTTAGCTTATTTTACTCATACAGAAACAATTGTATCATGGCATAATACATTTTCTAGTCAACATATTTTATTCGTTGTAAACCATGCTACTTGTCCTCATTGGTTTTATAGTTCTATGAGCCTTAGCTTATTTTACTCATACAGAAACAATTGTATCATGGCATAATACATTTTAGTAACATATATTTTATTCATTGTAAACCATGCTACTTGTACATAGTACTTGTCTGTGATGTGAATAAAATATTTCAAAGATGGAAATGTGTTTTCATTTTGTATCGAGTTAAAGCAGTAGCAACTACTGGAATTGTAAGAACGCCAGATGAAATGACAATTGTTAAAGCATTAGACCATCTCTTTCTTAACTTTTTATAATGCTCTAATCTTAATAATAATTGAGATTCCTTATCTTTCATATAACGTACTCTATCTTTGTGTTTTTCTTTGTTCATTTTTTCAATGTTAATCTTTTCAATGTCCATTAAAGTAGAACTACGTTCATATGATAACGAAGGATATATTCTTGAGGTTCCTTCCATTTCTGAAGTTCCTTCCACTTTTGTTTCTTCCATTTTTAAATGAATATTTTGAATAAATATTTTGAATAAATATTTTGAATACAATCTTCTGGTATATTGAGACTACGTGATATTTTGAGACAACTTAAATTTTCGTCTGCCTAAATTTTCAAAATTCTTAGACCACGTGATATTTTGAGACAACTTAAATTTTCGCCCTTCGGCCACGTGAAATTTGAAATCTACCTAAATTTTTGAAATTTTGATTTTTTTGAAAATTTTGAAAACCCCCGCAAAAGTGTGACATCCGGCGCAAGCGAAGCGAAGCGTCGCGCCGGATGTCACACTATAAACTACTGAGTTTTGGCGAATTATTTTGCGGAGTTATAACCGAGTTTTTTTTGAAAAACTCAGTATACCGAGTTTAACTTAACTTGGTTAATTTCCGGTAAACTCGGTTAACTTAGCTTTGACTGAGTTTCTTGAAAAAGTTAGTTGACAACACTGATAACAGTTAGCTTTGTATAACATATCAATTGTGTTGGATTCACTTTTTCAATTCACTAAGCGATTTCTTTTATGATTCTGATAATTTTCATTTTTATCGATAGCCAAGGATAAAAGAATGTAAGCTTATTACTATTATAATTTGAAATTGATCCTGCAAAATTTAGACGTTTATCCTCTTGAGATGAAGGTCCATTAAATGCTACTAAACTATTAGCTATGAATTTTTAGTTATTATATTCGTGGTATTGATAATATAAAGGCAGTGATGCGAAAAATGTGCTTGCTCACTCAAGGCAGACAGTGCACATGATTACTAAAAACAAAGGCGATTAGGTACTTATGCATGTCAAATATTAACTGCGTCCTACCATCCACACCTTTAGCGAGCGAGCGGTAGTGACCCTTCTTCCGTATTTCCCTAATTTCAAGTTTCCCATCCCGGCCACTACTATAAAGGAATCCATGGCTGGACAGAGTAAAAATCGACATATTCTTGCAATGCTCAACGTTCTCGCAGAAGCAACATCTTTGTGCAAGGCAATTCATACATTTACTTGTACTTGTGCCTGTACTTGTATAGTACCTAGACAAACATATACATGGAATGTGATTCCGTTCATGTCATTATTGTGAAAGCGATAAAAAGAATGGATGTGTTCGTGCCAAATGATTGGTTCAATCTTGTTAGAATGGCCAAATCCTCTCCGCAGTTCCTCAATGTAATTCCAATCAGTCAAAGTAGCTTGCAAATGGGATAAAGAATCAGAGGAAATATTGAAATTGCCGAAAGCTGGAGAATTCAAGTTTTCATGCATCAGAAGTTACTCCATTGAAATTGAAGCCCCGAATTTGATGCTTTACAACTACAATATGCATGATAAACATAGAAGAGTAGGCCTCGATGATGGGATACGTTTTGAACAAGTAGGTTCCAAATATTTTCACAAATACATGTACGTGATGCCTCAAACAGCAATTTATATTTTCAGTGCTACTCAACGCCTCTCGCCATTTCGGAGAACAAGAAAGCACTTCTCCTTAGTTTGCGATCCTACATCCTTGCTACATACCACCCATATTATGAAGGTTTGAGGTCGACCTTAGAAAAATATTAGCCCTAGGACTTCATTTAGTGACAGCTGCAACATTGTAGGCTTCATTGTGTCCTAGATACTGTGATTGCCAACCTATTATTCAGATTTTTGATAAATGCTGATTTTACAAACAATGTGTCATTTTGACCTAAGCGCCATCATACGAAAGAAAATCGTGTCAAATCAACCTAAATCCAGTACATGACAAAGGTCATCTTGTCAATACAGATGTAATTGATTAAGAAGTATGAACATTAGAGTCAAATCTGTTAAATAAAATGAATGCTTTCATTCGATAATTGAATTTTGGAAAGTTTTTTTCATCTCTTGTAAAATTCAGATTCTGTCGCTTAGGTCACTTTGACACGAAGGTGCAGAATTATTGTGCACACATGTGTAGCCACTTATCTAACTCTTCTTTAAACAGTTTCTTGCTTCAGATATTGAATAATATTTTAATGAATTAACACCATTCAGACAGAAATCACCCAATTAATATGAAAAGGTGGTCAAATTTCTCATAGCGCTATCTTTTGAAAAATGACAGCTCTGAAAAAGCAATCAGAATTTCGCAAAATCTTGAAATGCTCCTTCGCAAATCAAATTTAAAAATCTTTTAAAACTATTTTGAAATTTGATATTTTACTTTTTTTGACATTCACCTTACTATTGGCCTGTCGATCTTAACTGATGATTTTATAGCAAAAAGATGAATATGAAATATCGCTGACTAGAATGGTGTTTCTATATGAAAAAGTTTGGGTGAAATTTTTATTGCTTGACCAGTAGGGATGGACAATCTGTAGGAATCATTGCTTTGCTCAAGAAAAGATTTTGGTTCTCTGTGGAATTCCGAGAAAGATTTAAAAGTCTCTTCTTGACTGGGTCCAGAAACTTCTTTCAACAGATTCCCTGTATGAATGGGCGTATTAAAGTACTGGATAGTTGATTGCAACTTGTTTCACGGTTTTATCCAGATGTGCAAAAACAACCGTTATTAATCAAATTCACCAAAGTCACTGGCCTTCAGTCCAGCCATGGATTCCTTTATAGTAGTGGCCGGGATGGGAAACTTGAAATTAGGGAAATACGGAAGAAGGGTCACTACCGCTCGCTCGCTAAAGGTGTGGATGGTAGGACGCAGTTAATATTTGACATGCATAAGTACCTAATCGCCTTTGTTTTTAGTAATCATGTGCACTGTCTGCCTTGAGTGAGCAAGCACATTTTTCGCATCACTGCCTTTATATTATCAATACCACGAATATAATAACTAAAAATTCATAGCTAATAGTTTAGTAGCATTTAATGGACCTTCATCTCAAGAGGATAAACGTCTAAATTTTGCAGGATCAATTTCAAATTATAATAGTAATAAGCTTACATTCTTTTATCCTTGGCTATCGATAAAAATGAAAATTATCAGAATCATAAAAGAAATCGCTTAGTGAATTGAAAAAGTGAATCCAACACAATTGATATGTTATACAAAGCTAACTGTTATCAGTGTTGTCAACTAACTTTTTCAAGAAACTCAGTCAAAGCTAAGTTAACCGAGTTTACCGGAAATTAACCAAGTTAAGTTAAACTCGGTATACTGAGTTTTTCAAAAAAAACTCGGTTATAACTCCGCAAAATAATTCGCCAAAACTCAGTTAACTCAGTTACATAAAGATGCATGTAAAACTGTCAGCATAGGCATAGGCCGTCTGAATTTGATTCTGAAAAATTGCATGTTATAAGCGCTCCAGTGAATAACTTTTTCATGAAAGTTTGGGCGTATTCACAGGCAGTTGTAGTCTAAACCAGGGAATCCTAGTTGGTCGCTGCGCTCCTCAGGAAGTGACACCCTTGCAGATTCTGACAAGAGCTTTACATACACGGGCCACTGTTGGCGCATGTATAGTTATTCATCTCAGTATATTTTCGTTTCTCCCTAAGGAGAAATCTCCTGCCAAAGAGTGTCCGTCTTTACAGGGAATCCTACTTGGTCTTGATATCTGTACACAGGTTGTTTAATAGATGATATCGATTACTTGCACTGTCGGTTCCTAATTCATTGTTTCTGCGATGTTAAGTCATTCTTCCCATTTTCGGCAATTCGGTGTGCATCTATTTCTCGTAGAATTTGCTCCATGCCTTACAAGTGCAGTGTAACTGGCTGTCGAACTAACTATAAAAAACAACTCATCCGACGATAAAATCGCCTTATACAAATTCCCAAATCCTGATTCTGATCAAGAACGGCTGCAAAAATGGATCCGCAAAACTCCCCGATCGTGGTCCGATCAAGACATCAGCGGTTTGAACAGATCTGGCAACAGCTATCGTGTGTGCGCACTTCACTTTGATTCTACGTGTATTATTTCAGAATCTAATGATACAAACTCAACGCGAAAGAAAAGGAGATCCTCATCATCTAACCCTCTGTCTCTGAAAAAGCTTTCGTCCTCGGCGATTCCGACGATATTTCCGAATCTTCTGTCGTATTTGAGTGAATCCGAGATGCCTACGAGGGGTACTTCGAGTTCGATGTCGTCTCGTCTTGCTGCTGAACAAAACATTTTGGATACTTCGGTGAATTATTTTTTTGATAAAGATAAAATAGCATCGATCGCCGATATGAAAGAATATGTTCTTCCAAATCATTTGAGTCACTATGTGAAAGTAATGAAGGATGATAATCGCTATTTTCATGACATTGCAATTTCTTCTGATGGTATACCTCAAATTGTGAAATCTCTCTGCATTGGTATGGATCTTAATGTGTCAGCTGTGCATGACGGTGTCATTCAACCATCCATTACGGAAAATATTATTCGTTTATCGAAATTGGACTCTTTTAATCAGTTGGAGAATCTTCTTTCACGGTTGAAGAATGTGCAGGGTGACCTTGAACATGATTATCAACATCACATAATGAAAGTGATCCCTCACATAGATCAAGCCATATATGCTGCCGAACAGAGTGATAATGAGAAAGTTTATTCCAAACTCAGTTTCTTTTGAAACAATTTCACCTCATTACTATGAGAAAGCCGAATTACTCCTCAGAACTCCTATCCTTATCTCACCTCCTATTCAACCATAGTGCAAGTGCGTATCGATTTGTACAAGATAGTGATTGTTTGACTCTTCCATCTGCACGACATCTTCAAAGATTATCGTCGAATATGAGTGCAAGTATGTGTGATGATTCCCTTATTTCATATTTGAAATTGAAAAGTGACCAGCTTACCACGAAAGAAAAGTTAGTAATCGTTAACATTGACGAAATTCACTCCTCAAAGAAACTTGAGTTCAGTGGTGGCCAATGCTTTGGAATTGAATGTCACTCCAATGCCATTGCCAGAACAGTTTGTACTGTTTTGATTAAGTCAATCTGTACAAAGTATGGAGGTTATCATGATGGAGTCATCTCAAAAATTAGACACAAGCAAACTACATAACCTATTAATGAAATCGCTCAAACTTCTACACAACAGCGGCTTTATACCAGTTGTTATTTCAGTTGACAACCATCCTGTTAACAGAAGCTTATTTGAAACAGTTTTGTGTGATGGTGAGTTAAAAACGCACATTGTTAATCCCGTCAATGGTGAGAAACTGTTTCTTCTTTTTGATCCCGTTCATAATTTCAAAAACATTTACAACAATTGGTACACTAGAGGTGTTTTCAAATTTCCTGATATGCATGATAACTCGAAGTTTCACACAGCCGATTTTTCAGACCTTATTGACCTCTACACTACTGAAGTCGGTAATCCTACTCACATTGCTTTCAAACTAAATCAGAAAGTATTGTGTCCCTCGAACTTAGAAAGACTAATGTGTCACTTGCTTGTAGTGTATTCGACGAAACTACAGTATCTGCAAGCAAATTTTATCAGCTCTCTGATGGACTTATTATTTTTCTCGAATTAATCACTGAGTTATGGAATATATGGAACATTAGATCTTGTACCAAAGGCTACCATAAACGCATGCCAGAAGCCAATCCAATTCAACCAAATGACAGACGACTATCAAGACTTCGAGAATTTGCTACTTTCTTTGAGAACTGGCGTGAAGCAAAGTCGCCAGGCTTAAGCAAACAAACTTTTCTTGCAGTTTCCAGTTGCTGTAAAGTCTTGGCAGAGCTATCTGAATTTCTTTTTACATAATACGACTTCAAAACTATTCTCTTAGGCCGCTTCGTCAGTGACTGGATTGAAAGACGCTTTGGAGTCTATCGGCAATTCCACGGTGGAAATTTCTTCGTATCTGTGCGTCAAATATTGGAAACAGACCTGTCCTTTTATCATCTGAATGGGCAGACTGTTAAATAGAATATTTTCAATATATAAGTGATAAACATAATTTTGAACAGAACGACTTATTCGCCAATTCATTACACATGAGAGGAGAAGCGTTGTCTGTCCTTCTAGTAAGTATTTTTAAAATTTTTAGACATTTTAGGATATAATGATCTTCTTTTAGCCATGCCATATTTAGCACATCAAAAATTGACCAGTCGTTAACTTGTTTTTTTAATATTGTTACCTTGACGCACTTTGTTACGTTGAATGTCGTTTTCATTTCTGCAAGCTTCAGGGCTGCAGATGTTCCGGTTCGTCCGGACTTATTTTGCTAAGCAGAGAAGTTGTCCGAAGTCATTGTCTGTCGAATTCACTCATTAAATGCTTTCACGTATCTAATGAGTGAAACACTGCGATCAACCTACAGAAATTGTGTATTTGAACCTTGCAATTTTTACTTCTGACTTCATAATATTGCTTAGAATTCCAACAATAAAATGCACATTCAATTATTTTCATTAATTATCTTGACCTTTGTCACAACCTTTTTTATATGTTTCTGCGACTATATGGCTGCTAAATGCATGCCTGTACTTCTTAAAGAACTGAAGGATATCGATCTTCCATATCCATTATATGATAACATATAGGTAGCCCAGCCCACTTGGATTTCAGTGCTCTTAACAACTGAAGCGTTTGTTTCACTCTCTTCCATTTTATTTCCGCTGAACATGAACACATCCGACGGGGTAAACAGCGTTGTCAGTCGTCCGTTTTTTCGAAATGCGTCCGTTTTTTAAAAACGGATGGTCGAATTTCCACTACATTATAGTACTTGTGATCTTGTTTTACTTTCTACGGTCCTGATTAGTCTTCATGTGTATTTCATAGAATAATAAGTTTATGAAGTATTTTATTCCATCTTGTAGATCCTGCACAGTAAGCTGCTCACTTTCGTATGTGTGAATGATGTTCTAGGCCTATTTGAATTTCAAGTTGTGTTGAATTCGAATGCTTGAATGAAGTTTGTCACGTTTTGAAACCGAAAGATAATTGATTTTTTCTTTGCAAAGTAGACTTCCAAGCTTTTCTATCAACAATCAACATACATGTACATGGAGATTTGCCTTCGTTTTGAATAAGTTCTACGAAGATTTGAATAAAAGATTGTTTACTCAAATGTATTTGCTTTAAATTCGTTCAGATACTGAGCGTGTTATAGCAGTGTATGCAAATTACTTACTATTTGAGATAATTATAAGAAAGTTTATCATAGCATATTTGCTTGAAGTGGACCTACGTGTACGTATGTACATTATGTTCGCAAGCAGGTGAATGAATTCATATCGAGTTTAGCAAGCCTACACGTTTTACGGCAGCTGAAGTCTGTTTTTTGTTTGCGTCCGTTTTTTTCAAATTTTGCGCTGGCAACCCTGGGTAAAGCGGATGGTCCCTAAATTTAGTGTCTATCTGCCTCCTGGTCATGGAGTTCCCGAGAAAAAATAACAGAACAAACTTATTAAGTCGACCCAGTAATTCAGACATCAAAACCTGCTAAGTACCCAATAGGTTTATTCTGAATAGATTGGTCTCCCATCAGGTTTATTCCAGTTTAGCTGGTTTTCCTACTAGGTTTAATCCAGTATCCCATTAGGTTTATTCCAGTTTGCTGGTTTCCTACTAGGTTTGTTAGGTCTTATCTAGTATCCCAGTAGGTTTATTCCAATTTCGCTGGTTTCCTACTAGGTTTGTTAGGTTTAATCCAGTATCCCATTAGGTTTGTTCCAGTCTCACCGGTTTTCCTACTAGGTTTGTTAGGTTTAATCCAGTTTCCTACTAATTTGGCTCGGTTTTATACAGATTCCCACTAGGCTATGCATTTGCAGTTAAGCTTACCCAACACCTTACACAGCCATTACAAAACATCACTGTACCTTCTATAAATATTCAGATAAGATTACATCAATTTATATGAAAAGCCACACATCCAAACGAAAGGTGGAATTAAAAAATTAGATTTTCCTAGGAGAGCCGAACACCAAGAGCACTCACTATAACAATAAATTGATTTCTTGAAAAGATGCGATATGAAACAGAAGAAACGTTTTAAACATGAGTCAATATATTGGATAATTTGAGGTTTAAATTTGATGAATCGTTCCAAAAATTACGCGTTTACATGACATTTACCATTCGAAGTTACGTCCAATGTTGAAATGAATTGCTTCAAAAATTTCAAGCAAAAAACAGAAAACATGAGAAACAAAAATTATAGTAGTCAACCTTTCAGGAAATTACTCATGTTCATAATTGTTCATCACTTTAACACCAAAATATGAATCTTTTTCCTTCATGATAATAGCGTGATGGGAAAATTCAACTGGCGAGATCTCGCGGATTCCTCCCTTCTTCAAGAAAAAATACGAACAGTTATTTGACATCTTAGTCATAATATGTGGTGGCAAATTCAAATTACTTGACAATGAAAAAATTGGAAACATGTCATCATATACTCTGCACTGCACAGTGAATGTTTCATTGTTTATTACATTCAAAGCCTTTATCTTCGCAAATTTACGAAGATCATTCAAAAACACTTAGCATGACTTGCATTTCAAAAATTTGTCATATTTACTGGTATGAAACACAAGGTCACCCACTTTAAATCTTTTGAATGGTGGCGATTTTCCAATTGCATGTGGAACTGATTCACAGGATTTGGATGATGAAGCACTTGTTCGGACTTGTTCAGGAAGGTGGGATAGGCAGTGTAGGGTTACAGTTCTCACGGAGTCACCTAATAGACTCACCAGATAAGATTGAAATGTCTTAATATAAAGTTCAGTGTCAACAATATCGCACTCATTTATGTACTCAGACGATAGTAAATACACAGACGTCGAGAGAAGACAGTAAACGAAAAATATATCGTTAGGTTGTTCTTGGGACAAACGCCAGCAATACATAAAAACTAAGGGCGCGTAATATAAGAGGAATACTCGATGCTCTTGCGCTTTCCACAACGCAAATTCAGTTAAGATATTTCGGGGCTTTCTTCTAAAATAATGAGGAACTCCCACTTTTTCGATGACTGAGGACAAAACCAAGCAATCCACAAGTTCGTTCTTGAGAATAATTGAAAGCAATGCCTTATTTACACCGAGATAGAGAAGGTGCATGGGATCAAACAACATACCACTAGGCATCTTCAATATTTCAGAAAGTTTAGTAGGCCCTTTTACTCCAAATGCCGGAGAATTCGTAGAAACAGCCTGATTTAAATGCTGGTGGTACATCTCAGTCGTTCTTGTCGGAAAAGTCTCCGTCACATTGAATATAACTTTTCTGTATTGATAATCGTAATCACCCATCACAAGGCAGAAAGGACATCCATACCTGAAAAGTTGATATCATAGCATTAATATAACAAAGTTAATTGACCATTCTAGGTCAGGAGCAGTGCTCTCACACAAAACAGGCCCTAAGATGGGATCGAGAGTATAAATTCGGACCGAATTAACAAACGCCAACATGTACTCAAATAGGCTAATATAAAGAAATAATTGACTGATAATCAGGGACGCCGGCAAGGGTGTTGCAGATACAACACCTGCCCTGAACCAGGTGTTGCATGTGTGCCCTCTTCATGAATTACCATTAGATGATTTCAATGAATTTTGTGGCTTTGCAAAATTGTTTTGTAACGATTTTATGTATTGAATAACGCTTTGAGCGTGTCCGTTAAAAATTGTCATCTTTTAACTGCAATTGTTAGTATAAAGCATATTTTTGTTTTCACACAGGCATACCATGACGTAGTAATTGGCCAAATAAAACTATCATAGATAATAATCAGATTTTCAATGTGTTGACACAATGTGATCAATAACTTGATGAACACAAATGTCCGTTTTCCTTTCATTCAAGTGCCCGGTGCCAAAGTCAATCAAAATTATGTAACTTATATCGAGAACAACCTCGACCTCGATTAAAATCTAATCGAAGTCACATCACTGATTTTTACCAATTTTACCAAGTGTGCTCGTCAAAAGGGGGAAACTCGTACAGGAAGCTACACTTGGTCTAAATTTTGAATAGTGTCTGATATCACTGTGCTAAATTTTCGGAAGAGCTTGATATAGAATCAAGTATGTTGAGTATGTACCATGCGCTCAAAAAGTCTTCCATACTTCATTGCTGATTTATATAAAAATTATGCATCATTGAAGAGTTGGGATGATAATTAAGTGATTATACACTGACAGTAATATGGATAACAATGAGATTTCTTTCATTAACTCAATTTAAATTTCTGTCACTTTTGAATTTGTTTTTATGCTACAAATTTATATATAATTGCAACTTATAGGCCCTATGTTTTACCATCATTCAGTTACGCCTACTTGTGTTTTGCTTTACGGTATGATGTTTGACAAAAAGCTATTGTTTACATCTCTTTCAATTAACACCAAATCGACATAAAAGAATTGAACAGAAACATTTAAGATTGCTTCAGAATTCAGTAAATATTTTAAACCTCAATGAATATGTATCACTTCAATTGATCAACTTCAACTAATCAATTGATGATCTTAATTTTTTTTGAAATTGCCTCTAGCTTTCACAGGAATAAAATAAATTAAGAGATTTTTGAATCAACGTTTCGAGATTTTTTAACGAGAGAGACAAAAAATCACTAACACATTACAGTCAAACATGAAAAACCGAATAAAGGCCTACACTAGGATTGCATGAAATATTTTACTCAATTAAGTTTTAACCGAAGAGCAAATGAAAAGTTTTATCAAGTTATTTCATAATAAAAAAAGTCATATAAACAATAAAGAATGCCGGCATGCATCTCTAGCTTGCATGTTATGACAGAAATACTACGAAATACTTCATAATTGCAATTGAAGAGAACTGAGACAACATTATGAAAACACTATTCAATTGTAGAGTACTTTCATTTAAAATATGGTTGATTGCGGGTCTCATGCATCATCACTTCCTTCGCACACTTGAAGCCCACTTTATGTATGCCTACATCATTGAATAATAATGTAAAATTATCGAATGATCCAGAAGAAAGGGTGGACAAAGGCTAATATTATACATGAAATTCAAGTTACGAAAATTAAGACAGCTAGCCGAAAGCCTTTTCTTACTTACTTATTAGCTCTAGATTTTCCTAGTCCGGAAACAGTCGCCTGATGAACTCGATGGTCAAGCACATGTAGATGCTGGTTCGAAGATATTCTCACACGAATTGGTCAACCTGAAATGGCAACATAACATATGTGATATGATCGATTATTCGACATTATTCTATGTAAAAATATGTAAAACAATTTTTCTTGGCATTGTGCTAAAAACAAGCGGATCACTCCTTCTTTATATTTGCCTTCATAAAGTAATGTACAATAAAATTTGAGTAGGTAAAAACCACAGCGCTTCGTGTCACAGACACATCAAAAGGTGGGAGGACCCATATCATTCTATGTGGTTTGGCCCTAGACTGCTGTAGTTTTCGGAAAAGTCAAGTTGATTTAATTTACATCAGCTCGATATACTTCAATAGTTCAGAGCTATTATCCTCAGGAGCAAAGGATTACGAGAATGGTAGTGATTCAAAGTGATAGTGTTAATGCGTGATTTATGATTTCTTTGTGTATTTTGAATAACTATCATAGCAAATATTCTTGTATAGTATAGCCTACATATCTTCTGCTCCTGAAGAGGATAGCAGTGAGCCATTGAAATATATCGAGCTGATTCAAATTACATCAACTTGAATTTTCCGATAGCCACAATAATTCTAGTGTTTCGATTGTTAGCGTCTGAATGAATTCTTTTGTACACCACTTATATACATAAAGCTCTTATTTCATTTAATTACATATTAAAATAGGAATTTGCATGCTGATACTTACATGTTGCGACGAAAGTAATCGACACAGAAATATGAGAAGCATTGAGATCGAAACACGCAGTTGGAAAATAGCGACAAGTCATATTGTCTATGGAGATCAAATATGTTTTGATTGCTTCATTCACCAGAAGTTCTGCTCTGCTGATTTCGATTTTTACTGGATAATTATATCAATTTTCGTACATGTAAATCTATCGCGGATGAAAAGTTGCTTTCGTTCGAGGAATTCCTCACCACGGCGAAGGTTGTATTATTTAATTCATGTGTCACTCAATCTGATATTGTGCCCGATGAAAAAGACAACACTGAGAAGTGATCTCTGTACACGGATGAAGGATGTAGCAGCAATGGCGTAAGTTGTTAAAGTCCACACTGCTATATTTGACGTAACATATCATTACTCAGCTTCGCGATGCCATGAATTTAATGCCCGCTGCACACTTGTCTATGGCTGCACGCGAGACGCGTCAGCGCATCATCGATCCACTTGTTTCTGTAGCTGTCGGCAGGTGAATCCGGACAAAGACAAATGCGGCCGAAGGATGGATAGCGATGGAATGTGTCTGCTAATGCGAGAAGGGCAGGGAGATTGCGCAACGGAACTTGACTGTGATAAAGCTTTCAAAATCACATCACTTCTGCAGATTCAGATGCATAGCATGCTGCTAAAAGCAAACTGAATTTACTATATAATTGGTTACTAGGTTGTCATACAAGGTGTCATCGTCACAAAATTAGAGCGGAGAGAAAAAAACTTAAAAGTTTTCTTTAACTTTAAAAGCTTTTTAAACTTAAGACTTAAAAACTAGCGAGCACTCAAAAGATCATTTAATTTGAAGACACAATTGTGAAATGCGGATTTCAATCTTGTGAGATGGTGTGACAGTTTTTCCTATGCATAAAAATACTGTCGCGTGAAAGAGACTATAGCAATAATGCCTTTGATGCATCAAATATATCTAAATGCATAGATAGGAATGAGAAGAGCGACGGATCGAACAAGGAGAAAAGGAGAGAGAAAGAAATATGAAGAAGATAGAGTGGAAAATAACAGAGAAGAGAAAGAGAGAAAGGAAAGGAGAAAATGAGAGAGATATGAGGAGATACGAAGGAAAAGAAGTGGAATAGCAAGTGAACAAGTTGATGAAGAAGAAGAGAGAGAGAGATGGATGAAAGAGGATGGAGAGAGGAGGAAGCAGAGAAAGAGAGAGGAGGAAGAGGAAAAGAGAAATCGATGGGAGGTTTATTATTTTTTTTACTGCTACGTAAACACAACGCATGTGTGCTACGTAGAAGCAACCGAGCAGCTATACCGACTGCTACGTATCCGCAACGTATATTTGCTACGTGGAAGCAACCGAGCAGCAACCGACTGCTACGTATCCACGACGCATTTGCTACGTAGAAGCAACCGAGCAGCAACGCTCATATAGGCAAAACGTCAAAAGCGCTGAAAATATGCTGTAAGTGTAGTGCTGTAACTGCACTGCATAGAAGTCCCAAAAACTTCACTGATTTAAGTATGTGCATAGAATGTCCGAAAAGAGCAGTTTTACAGGTTCAGCTGGACTTCCAGGTAGCATTCCATTAAGTTTTTCTGTTTTCACAACTACCTGATGAACGTCCATGTAGTGTCCCATCAAGTTGATTTGCTTTTACAACTGCCTAATAAACTTAGTAGGACACACTTTATCAATCCCATTAAACCTATTGGGATACTGATTAATCCTAATAAGTTTACTCGGTATTTCTTGACTTCATAAGTTTGTGTGGTATTGTTAAGGATCCCAGTAGGTTATTTCGGTATTATTTGATCTCCTATTAAGTTTATAAAGTTTTTTTTTCTCGGGTTCCTGGGGTCGGAAGCGTATGAAGCTCTGCTATCTCATGAGTCTTTTTGTAGCTACATTTTCCAGGGTCTGCCGACCGACACTTATCCTGGATGAATTATTCACTTATAGATCGTTTTCATAATTTGCTGAGCACTGGTTGGTGTGAAATTAGTGCACACATTGCTTATCGTTGTATGTGAACTTAGATTAATTAAGACATTGAACCACATAGTACTGGGTTGGTAGATTTTCAACCTGGATCTACTGCAAGATGTGAACGTCAATATCTCTGCGCAACTTCATGCGAATAGAGGTGATAATCTTTCACTCTTTGCCTGTATGAGACCAACAACTCAACTGGCAAGCCTGTTCCCGACACTTGTTTTGTGTTGTATGAGAGAATTCATGTTCATTTGAATGTAGATCAGAGCGATATGATCAAACGCTAACAAGTAAACAAAACCCACCAAAACTTATGTAGCATAAAGTAAAATTAATAAATTAGTGTGTAATGTGGTGTATCCTTCATAATATATTACTGACTTTTTTTAAGTCACAAGCATTCCGTCAACGATTTTAATCTTTCTATACTTATGGGTTACTCTCCTCCCAAATTTGTCTAAAGTCCGTAAAAATTAATCGTTGCAAAGCCCCAGATGCATGTAGTTGAGGATATATCCTACATTCAAAAAATTATAGTATACAAATCTGACAAGCATCATTGAATTGGAGACGATAGCGTGAAGCAGAGCGATATCAGCAGTTTGATCTGACAACCTCTGTTCGACACATTCTAAGCAGATAATACTTGAGGCAACAAATTAATTTCGTAACAACGCGGGAAGTGATTATGACCAAGTCAGTATTCCTTTGCAATATACACAGCTTCAAAAAGTGGGGTGTGGTCAACCCTTGGGTTATCTTCTTCGTTGTGACTTTCATGATTTGAAGTTTGGCCTAAATTCCGTGCTAAAATTTGTAATTTTTCTTGCAATTATCATATTTGGCTCCGTTTCCATTCCTCAAATTTTTCACAAAAAATCCTCAATTTGTTTCATAAGCTAATCACAGGCCTGCAAATTGAAAAGTGAAATGGTACTACTTATGAAGAATTCCATAATTATAATTCAAACCTTGAACGTATAGATCATGACAATGCTATTTCATTTAACGAAATTCATGAAAATCTTAGAAATTTTGTTCTGATAAAATTTCGATTAACAGATTTTTCTATTTCTTTTGAATCACGTGTCCCATCTAATTTCCTGTATTGCGCTTTCAAGCACTCCAATCGATCTGAAATTTCGCTCCAAAAGTGTATCTGAATCAACTGAAAGTTTCGCAATTTCAGCAACACTATTCAAATTCCTTATATGAATAGTGGATTATGATAAAGCTTCCTCAGAAATTCTGCTTTCTCTGAATAGTTTCATGTGATTCCATGATTACAGGCATGGTTGGAAAGAAGCTGCTGCACAATTGCCCCGCATTCTCTATCCCAGGAATTAAACAGAAGTCAATATATAAGCAAGCTATTTGGTTGAATAATGAAAATATCCGCTGTTTGCTAATTGTCATAAAACTCGATTGAATTAAGTCACATACACAGAAAAAAATAGGCATTCAGTGAATACTATACAAGCCACGCCATTGACAGTTTGACCTGTATGCAGATCTGCCTGCACATCATATAGGCCTAATACTTACTCCAACGCACTGAAAGGAGCATAATCTGTAAAAAGTATTATCCCACTGATTTCGGGAGATAAATGTTCAGAATCTACGAGTATCAAAAGCTATGCATTCTCCGAGCTGCAGGACACTTCTCCCTACAAAATTCATCAAATGTCGAACTGCTCGCCCTTTCATTATCCACCGCAGTCGCGAATGCGGTACAGACTTTATAAATGCTGATCGTGCAGATACTTTTTCTTGAACGAATGTCTATGAAATTGGTGTTCCCATGTAGACCCTAGCAATTTGTCTAAATTCCCTTAAGTTGGAAAATCATCAATTCAAAAATAAACGATTTTTCAAGAGCAACTTTATTGCTGATTCATTTTAATAGAATGAATTTAATTCCCACATAATTCTTTGGATGCGAGAACCAAAATTTGCTTGAAATCAATCCTTGAAAAATCCTTGTACTTTTCAAAGCTGTCCTCAGGGAAGTTTGATATACTTTGAGCATGTGCGGCAGAGCATTCATGCACACTCTTTCGCAATTGAACATGATTCAGTATTGAGAGTTGAGATTGCAAACTTGGAGCACACCCGATCCTTCCTTTCACCCTGAAAGAATGTTGAAATGCTATCATTGAAAATATATATCATGGTGTTTGCAAGAATACGTATAATTTAGTATTAGAGTGAAGCCAAAAAATGCTAGTATCCTCTCCGCAGCTGTGCCAAATCAATCGATTACGAGGTAATTGCTCACGAAATTATACTGCATCCATAAACAGACACAGGGGAGTAGGCCTACTATGAAATCACATACCTGAAAATTTAACTGAGAGAATATACATCGTAGTCACTGTAGAAAATGGTACTTCAGTGAAAAATAGGTCATTTTTAAGATTGATTGATACTTCACTTCCTACTGATTTAATCTCAGTATTACTTTTTAGATTTTATTACCAACAGTTCCGTATTTTCAAAATTAGCAATCCATGCATGCAACATCGAGACGTTGCGCTTGGCAGCATACATTCCTTTCTTATTATGTATGTTTATTGTGTAAAAAGCGAATCATTAGACTAGTCAAACCCCTCTTATATTTATAGAGATAGCAAGGAGACTGCTCTACAAAAATTTCTTTCAATTTTTTTAAATATAAAAATTGATTTTTGTTGACTTCACAATTATCAATGGTTTATTTGCTTAATAGCTCCGATGAAATTATGGTATCGTTGATCTGATCAGGCGCGTACCCAGGATTTTCGTTTGGGGGGGATGATATTTGAATACTGACCTCAAAAATTTTAGAACTTGTATGAATAGACCTAGTCGATTTAGCTGCATGTGATTTACCTGTTGAATCAAGCCAAATCAAATATCATATACACTTGCGCTCAAACAAAAAAACAAAAATATACAAAAAATACAAAAATCCGTAAAACTGCGTTCAAAATATATTAACAGAATGTATATACTCGTATATATAAGCCCATCGTGCATCTAAGCCCATGAGTTTTTCTTCCTCCGACTGCTTCGTTAGCGTTACTCTAACACATTCCCGCCAAAGACAACCACCCAGGAATGATTCCCGGGGCCGAGGGTTGTCACGTCGAAGTAAGTCGAATCTGCAACCAGAAGCGACGCAGCGGCAGGGCTCTGTTGCCGCTGTGGAGGTTACTCCGTACCGTATATTGCATCACCGACCTTGATTGAGATTTCATCATTTTATTGCATTGAAAATACAAATCACTCATAAGCATGCATGTACTTACTCTTCAGTTAAAATATAATTTGACAAATAGAAATGTTCACTATATAGACTGCAGCAAGTCAATGTGATAAACTGAATCTGTCTGTAGCTACGACTAAATTACTTATAAGTCAAGCCATGCTTCTATGAACAAATGAAAGGCGAGAAACTTGTCCTAGGCATGTTGATTGGAAATGTGGTGATAAACAAAACATGTACGCACGGATCAAACTCACCTCATTTCTTCAGTTAATGGATTAAACAGCCGCTGGAAATTGCATCCCAATATCTCCAAATGTGTTATCACAACAAGAAGTCGCAACGATTCTCGCTGAATCGCCTCTTCATCATGATAAACAAAGGTGTTGAATATTTCATTTACCGACAATAAAAGCAAAACTCTTCGCCCACTTTCAAGAAATATCAACAAAGATACATTAAATTCCGACCTAGGAAGTTAGGAACTTGGAGGGGAATAGGATTAACGACTTTCACATATTTGTCGATGACATAATCACCTGCCTCATACCCGTGTATCGTGAAGGATGAAAGAGGAAATTTGATCAACAGTCAAAATTGATAGAAACTTATAGAAATTTACAAGGTATACATGTATATTCAAGTGTTGAATCAAGTATTATTGGTCTGAAATTGAGTATTTTTATTTCAAAATAAAAGATGATTTATTAATTTTTACGAAAGCCGACACTCGATATTTTCACATGCTCAGTATGCCTAAGTTTCTCCCTTTTTCATGCCACTTAGAGTTTCGAATTTCGGGGGGGGGGGATTCATCCCCTGCATCCCCCCCTTCGGTACGCCACTGGCAATGAGTCATTGTCACTGGCGAAATCAATGGGAGCGGGTTGTCTGGTCTGATGAGGCATCAGTCCGTCTGAAGGATTAGGGCTTAGGACATTATCTTGGCCAGCTCGCTCTCCTGATCTGAATCCCATAGAAAATGTATGGAGTATTCTAAAACGTAACGCTCGTCGTTCACTGCTACCTACAGATGGCGTATCACAACTTCCGTCACTGTTAAAAAGAGAGTGGAGAAAGTTAGATCAGTCAAAAATCAACGATATCATCGAATCAATGCCTAGACGAATTGGTAATGTCATTGACAATAAGGATAGGGCCACAAAATATTAGCTTCTTAAGAACCGTTACTGTATCATAGCTTATCAGATTATATGAGGACATTTAAATATATTAGGGACATGAAAAATGCTTTCTGTATCATACTTATGTTTTATTTAGTCAAATTTTAGGATGATCCACTTTTTATGAAACGGACTGTATAAAGCACAATACAATGTATAAAGTTCATGAAAATTTGATTAGTTTTGCTTTCCAACTGTTAAATTGTGGCAAGCGGATTTGCCGTAGCAGCTGTGGCGTGTTCAGAAACGATCTGACGTGTAGTCAAGTCCTTGACGCTGACCATTACAAGTGGTTGCCAATATTAATAGCGAGTCGGCAGCTGTCACTCCTTTATTATGGCTTCATCGCCGCTCGTCTGACTTCGGAAAGTAATATCATGCTGTGTTTCTGACCAGCTGTTGATCTGATTAACCATGGATTCCTTAATAGTAGTGGCCGGGATGGGAAACTTGAAATTAGGGAAATACGGAAGAAGGGTCACTACCGCTCGCTCGCTAAAGGTGTGGATGGTAGTACGCAGTTGATATTTGACATGCATAAGTACCTAATCGCCTTTTTTTGTAATCATGTGCACTGTCTGCCTTGAGAGAACAAGCACATTGTTCGCATCACTACCTTTATATTATCAATACCACGAATATAATAACTAAAAATTCATAGCTAATAGTTTATTAGCATTAAATGGACCTTCATCTCAAGAGGATAAACGTGTCTAAATTTTGCAGGATCAATTTCAAATTATAATAGTAATACATTCTTTTATCCTTGGCTAATCGATAAAAATGAAAACAATCAGAATCATAAAAGAAATCGCTTAGTGAATTGAAAAAGTGAATCCAACACAACGAATTGACAATTGATATGTCATACAAAGTTATCTATTATCAGTGTTGTCAACTGACTTTTCAAGAAACTCAGTTAAAACTAGGTTAACCAAGTTTACCAGAAATTAACCAAGTTAAGTTAAACTCGGTATACTGAGTTTTTCAAAAAAAACTCGGTTATAACTCAGTAAAATAATTCGCTAAAACTCAGTTAACTCAGTTACATAAAAATCCATGTAAAACTGTCAGTATATGCATAGGCCGTCTGAATTTGATTATGAAAAATTGCATGTTATAAGCGCTCCAGTCAATAACTTTTTCATGAAAGTTTGGACGTATTCACAGGCAGTTGTAGTCTAAGCATAAAAGCAAAATGATAAGATACGCAATAGGTAGATGAGAAGAGAAAAGTAAAGATGGAAACTTAGAAAATGAAAGCATTATCTTGCAAGGTTTAAGAACGTAACAAAAGAGCTGATCTAAATTCGCACAAAAATATATGACTAGAATGACTGCTACTTATAAAAGTAACCAATGTGTAGACTTTCTATGGAAGGATGAGTCTGTATGTTTATACAAAAAAGATCTGTTTTAGCAGGCATAAGCCTGCTACAGCCTATAGACCTAAACTAAGCTGTATGGCTTCAAAGTTGCGGTACATGATTTTGTCTATAATTGAGATCTAAACTTCATTACTTGTTGTAGCTAAGTTACAGCATATTCCAGTATAAGAAAAAATTATCTTGATAATATCTAAAAGGGACATTCAGTAATTAATTGCTCATCTTATCTCAACTTTGGTCTCGCGCATTTTTTACTCATCCCTGCCCAACCCAAGGCGCGAAGCCATGCTAGAAGCTAGGGATAGGACAGCGCGGCCGTTAGCCAACTGAGCTATCCCACCACCCAGTATGAACAATACACAAGCTAAAATAATCCTACGGAATGCACCAATGTAAATGAAGATGCTTTAAAAAATGAATTAGACATAAAATAATTCGACAAAACCATTTTCTATTCTTCTTCTGTTTCCTACCATAGCAGTTCCTAAAATCCGTATTCATACATCCAAGTGATTACATTTGCATCACTGCTATAACAGTTTATCAGAGAAGCGGTTTTTCTTTATATTTAGACTACGAAGCAAGCATAATATCATATAGAAAAACAATACAAAATGTCACGCATTAGTATTACTTTGAACTGTGACATAAATCATCAATTACGCTTCCATGATAATGCGATCAAAGCAAGAGCATATTTATCACAACAAATACCTTCAAAAACAAAAGCCGGATAGAACAAATAAGGGAAGTTCAGAAGAAAGTTTTATTGTCGCAACATGACAGATGCCTCCAATAATTCCAACTTAAATGCACCTCTTCGAGCTTCGGAAGATGCCACAGACACAGACACATCCTCATATTCATTGCATTACTTTTGTTGTAGGCCTATGTGCAAAAATATATTTAATTCATGTCTAGACATTTTTTTAAAAAACATTTTATGCGGTAGGTAAATTGTGACAAGCTTCACAAAATTAAGTTTATGTAACCTAAATATTTATAACCATCGAACTCATTTCGCCTTGTTCGAATATTACCTTGTTGCTGTTTTCTTGAATTGTTAGAATACTCGCGTTCAATAATGAAGTCGTCGTTTCTAAAACGTTTGAAGCACAAAAAAGCATTCTTTGCTTTATCCCGCGTGAATCCGTCATCTTGATGACGTACTCTTCCGTACAATTCATCAAAAATCTTTCGAAGTTTATGAAGTTGAAGAGAAACTCCAGGAGACTGATGTCGCAGAACACTTTTATAAAAAAATTGCAATTCGGAGCTGATCATAGTTAGGCGTCGTCAAGCCTTCACATACGCGAAGTATAAAATGTGACTAAGGAAAGGAAGGCATGTAAACGTATATCTTATCGACTTTTCGTCTTATAATTCCTCATGAAGTTAAAGCTTTCAACCGTAATGTGTTGTAGAACGGGAACATTGTTTATTTATTTTGCTTGTTCCTCCCTTTGATTTGGCCGCTGACCAACAGGCTGTAGGTTTCAATGTTCATCACTTGGTCAGAGGTTCTCTCTGTTTCGCGATAACGCACAGGTTTGAGGGAAAATCTGCTTCTCCAAAAGTGACCCTTCTTCCGTATAGCCGCGATGAGGGAAATTTCACAGTTTCCCATCCCGGCCACTACTATAAAGGAATCCATGGATTAACTTCGGTAATCTTCTGGAGCTCAGATTGTAAATTGAAAGGCAAATCTTCTATTATGCAATTGTCATTAAAATCAATGCTGTAGATGATAAAAGAGATGTTGTTGCTGAGTTCATGAAGGGGTTAATGTGGGAGTTCACAGAGATATAATGTCTTGCTGTCTGTTACTACCAAATATATTGGATACACCTTACAATATGGTGATTTTTATATCGAGCAAATATTTCATTTATATATAGCCGATGATGTTGCCTATTGTCAGCAGTTTTCCGTCACCTTCACGGATATAATTACAAATACATTCTTTTCAAGATAATTAAACTGTATATGGAAATGAACTGCAATTGATAAGATTCGAATGTAACTTTACTTTTTCTGTAATCGTTGCGTGTTTTGATAAAGATTGATATTTGAAGAAAGGATGAGATTCAAATGAATATTGCATGAAGTTACATTCATGGGCTTGTAATTTCATTGACGACAGGTAGAGGCCTATGATTGATTCATTCCCATCAAATTTCAGCTTTAAAATCTAGCATCATGGTTGATTATGGTTAATTTGGGTATCGACCGAATTCTTCCGCTTGCAGTGCTTTGATTTCATGGCATGACTACATTACTTCTCGTTAAGATGATAGTTCAATTGATGCTGTTGTAGTTGCTGCATGCGACTATTCAAAGGCCTTTGACGTCGTAGCCGATTTTAAACATTATGGCAGTCCAACATTAGTATATTTCGGTCACCTTATACCCACGAGAACGCAAAAGCGTATGTCCATGTCTGATGAAGATCTATAAAACATTAATCTTGACTACAGCGTGGAATTCAAATTGCCAATGATTGGATTCCTATAGGTCACATGTAGAAGGATTGAGGCACTTATAACAACATGTAGCGTGGCGTTCCATGCTAATGAATGAATGATGCCATTCGAGATTATTGTAGTTATTCATCAACTTTGCCTCATCAGTGACGTTGTTACCCGAGAAATTATGCGTAGATATTTGCTTACGGTTATCTTGAGGAACGAAATGAGACTTCCATCTTAATATCTTCTCATACTTAACTGTTTTGTTTACACTTGGTCGGATGCATGGCTATTATGTCAGCTATATGTGAGCTAATGCATCTGTGATAAGATTATTTCGACCAGTAGTTGGGCAAAGTCCCTTTACTTTTCATTGGAATCATCGGGAAAAGGTTGGATTGGAAGGCTGAGGCCACTAAGATGCTAGGCAGCAAAAATCATTTACTGCCACCAAGAGTTTACTGATTCCCTAACATCTTGGATGTATTGAGCCTTCCAATCAATACCAGAGGCTTTCACAAAAGAACTTTGAGCATAAATAAATAAGAGAACCAGGGTAGTTTCAGACTTTGTTCGACTTAAAGAATAAAATTCAAGTGCTTGTTGACTATTCGATTACGAGCAAAATTTGAATACCTAAAAATAGAAGTCCTAAAAATTCTCTTGGGGAAGTCATAAGAATTTATTAGGTGCGGAAGCTCTTGGAAGAAAAAATAAATCTAAGCTAACTAAACCAGTAGGAGATAGCTGTCCCCCTTCCTAGTTGGGAGATTTCAAGTACTCGAATTTCGAGTCGATTCGATATTTTCGGGCACCCTCAATTTTATCTTATTAACAAATTTTAGTACTTTGATGTCATTGTCAAATTCCTACCTCAGTCATTAAAAGTTTCATTGCATCTGGAACCTACTTGTTTTATTATTCACTGTTTCTTAATTTTTTCATGCAGTGATTAAGCTTTTTGTGGTCAATGATTAAATTCATCATATTTCAGATTCGAAACGAAGCATCGAAATTCAGAAAGAAGAGCAGTAAAGGAAGAATGAAGCTTTTCTGCGTCACTACTCCCCATACAAGAAATAGAAAGGGCAAGAAATAGATTAATTCCAACGAGACTAAATCGTGAAGAAATAGAATATAGCATTCTCATGCCCTTTTGAAAAATCATATAATTTTTTTTCTTGCAACTTAGCACCTCGTAGTCGTTCGAACTTATATTAAAATTATGCCTTATGTAGTGTCATGTAGTCGGCTGTTATTTTTTTCTTCTCAGCCGATTGCAGCGTAGATTGGATTGTGATCTATCGCTTAGAGTTGAATGGTTTTTTTGCCTAGCTAACTTGTCTGCCCATGGGCAGTAGTGACTAAATCAGCTCAGATACATGACTTTAACAAAGTAGCTGATAAACATGAACGTTAAGAAAATATATGAACACACGACGGGTCATATAAAGAAAGATATTTCATTTCTAAATTCAAACCTACTCTGAATAGGGATCAAAGATAGATGCTGTTCATTTCAATTGTTTGCTAAATTCCAAAAACACACTGAAACCGGAAACACCGACGACATCTCCTTGTTTTTTCTTTTAATTAGAATTTGAAAATCATTAGAAATAAAAAAAAATAGAAATTGTTTCTTTTAATCAAGAAATACATTACGAGGGATTACGAATCTCTGTAATAGAGTTAATACAATTTCAGTCTACATTTTCCATTCAGAGTCGGAGGTTCACTTTTAAATGCCCTCGTTCGAGCACCGCTGTGTTCTTTGCTCTACGAATGGTAAAACTCGCAATCTAGACTAATCAATTGTCAAAATTCTCCGGAAATTGTGGAGTACTACTGTTTCGATAATTTACAAATTCATCATACTAAATTGCCCTTTTTAGCATTCGTTTAGCCACATGAAAGCGCTAAATTGATTTCTGCTAGTATTAAAGGAGATCTTTATTCCGTGGAGACGAGGACTACAGAAGGGCATATAGAGACAGTGGCGCAGCGTGTAGGCCCTGTACAGTATTCACAATATTCACTGAATACCTATTTATTTTCTGTGAACAGTTGTGAATTAATTCTATTGAGCTTTATGATAATTAGTAAACAATGGATATTTTCATGCTTCAACCAAAAACTTAAATATTGAATTCCACTTGATTTCAAAGTAACTTTGATTAAGAAAAGTTCATAACGACATCAATCAGTTGATTTTGATTACGTGTTGTTTCGCGACGACTGCTGTAACAACACCTATCAGGTAATTGTTATCGCAATTCGCAAGACTCGTTAATTGCACATTCAAAGTTTGAATTATAGTAAAGAAATTCTTCATAAGCACTAGCATTTCATTTTTCCAATTTGTTGATGTGTAGTTTTTTGATATATGCAACTCAGTATACAAAGTTGTATAGCGGGCCTACAAAACGTATGTGGAGTATTATTTGATTTAAGGCGAAGTTTTTGTACAAGTCCCCACAGTATATGCGTGCATGCAGTTATTTGTCTTGCAAGTAAACATGTGAATAAATTGAAGCAATGTACTATTTTGGTTGCCCTGTATTCAGATCTTCCTTGAATACCTGTTTCAAAGCGGCACCCTACGCCACTGTATAGAGATAATACACTTTTCGAAAGACTTGTCGTCTGCTTGTTGAAGATTGCCTTTCATTCATCACATTATTCCCTTCTAAGCCTTCCAGCCGTTGGAGAACTTATAGGCAATATTTACCGAATTGATTATCGCGAGTGGTTTCATATGGCTTCACATTTGTGGTAAAACACCACAAATTTTGGTGCGTTTTTAAAGGAGGCAGGAGCATAACTATACATACTACTTAAAAAGTGTCTCATCAGCATATTTTGCAACCAGAATTATCGTGTGATAGCTAAAAGTTTGAGACGGGGGGGCGCATCAGCATTGTTATTCAAATTTTATAAACAATTTTCAATGCAGTGACATGATATTTTCCACAGGAATTCCGCTAAAAAAATATTTCGCTGACAGTCGGAATCATGTTGCGCAACTTAACTTGCCGAATACATAACACTAACATGCGGAGCTGCCCAAAAGTAAATTAGCCTCTTTAATGAACAGCAGTTAACAACACTATTCGAGGATGACTTTAATTTGAAACATGAATTCTAGACATATTTTAAACCAGGTGTTAAGACATGGTTACTTAAAACAGTAATTACATAGGCATGCAAAACCGCATTCAATTAATCCTTGAAATATATTATGCACATGAGATGCAATCAACTTGTAATACATACATTTATATGAGAGCGACATCATACGAACCTCATCATGTTCGCTCTCATATAACCTCATTCATTCCTCAACAAAGTAATGGAGGCCACATGTAACAGAAGACGGAACAGCAGTGATATCCGATCCAGTGTCAGGAAGCATTCGAAGATTGCCGACATTGACGCGGCCAGACTGAACAGTTACCTCGACGAGAGATTCAGGAGACGACACAGACGCGATCAGACATCCCAACAGGTTAGCAGACTTGTCTTAGCAGGACACTTGGCAGCAAAGTGGTTCTTGCCACCACACTGAGTGCACGACTTTCCGTAGGCTGGACAACGCTCCTTACGTAACTCGTGTGTCCGCCCGCAGAATTTGCACTCGCCCGCTCTCTCAGTCTCTTCTTCTTCTTCTTATCGGCCTTGTACGACGAGGTCTTCTTCCGTAGAACGTTCAGGGAAGCAGAATAAGCAACAGCAGCACACTTCTCCTTAGCAGACTCGTCAGCCTCATAAATGTCTTTGAGCTTCTCCAGGGTCAAGCTGCTGCCGACCGACAGCAGCTTCTCAATCGTGCTAGCATCACGCAGTCCAGTGGTGACCCGATCACGGAGTTGCAAAGCTTCGCAACTCGTGCAGCATCGTTACATCGGGCAGCTAGCTCGCGGAGAGAAAGAATATAGCTGGGCAAACGACTCGCCCTCACGTTGAGTACGTTTCCAAAACTCGCGACGTTCAAATACTTCGTTTGTAGTCCCGACGATGTGATCTTCGAGCGCAGAGAGTACGGAGTCCAAGGATTTGCGGTCAATCACGGGCAAGTGATTCACGATGCGGAGAGTTTCTTTGCTAACAGAAAGATAGAAGGCCTGAAGTCGAGTTTCTTCACGCTTATCAGTGTCACTGATCGCAGAGATCCCACTCAGGCACTCGAATCCCGTCCACATTGATCGCCATTCACGGTACAGATGGGACTCGGATTCAATATCGAAGGAAGGAGCCATTTTAAAGTCTATTCGCGACGCCATGTTCTAACTTGGCCCTTACTATATGTTCGAGTGTGTGGGAGCATGGATTCCTTAATAGTAGTGGCCGGGATGGGAAACTGTGAAATTTCTCTCATCGCGGCTATACGGAAGAAGGGTCACTTTTGGAGAAGCAGATTTTCCCTCAAACCTGTGCGTTATCGCGAAACAGAGAGAAGCTCTGACCAAGTGATGAACATTGAAACCTACAGCCTGTTGGTCAGTAGCCAAATCAAAGGGAGGAACAAGCAAAATAAATAAACAATGTTCCCGTTCTACAACACAGGTTGAAAGCTTTAACTTCATGAGGAATTATAAGACGAAAAGTCGATAAGATATACGTTTACATGCCTTCCTTTCCTTAGTCACATTTTATACTTCGCGTATGTGAAGGTTTGACGACGCCTAACTGTGCTCAGCTCCGAATTGCAATTTTTTTATAAAAGTGTTCTGCGGTATCAGTCTCCTGGAGTTTCTCTTCAACTTCATAAACTTCGAAAGAGTGAGGTTTTTGATGAATTCGACCGAAGAGTGCGTCATCAAGATGACGGATTCACGCGGGATAAAGCAAAGAATGCTTTTTTGTGCTTCAAACGTTTCAGAAACGACGACTTCATTATTGAACGCGAGTTTTCTAACAATTCAAGAAAACAGCAACAAGGTAATATTCGAACAAGGCGAAATGAGTTCGATGGTTATAAATATTTAGGCTACATCATCTTGATCATCTACATCATCTTGACGGTTTCTTTGCTAACAGAAAGATAGAAGGCCTGAAGTCGAGTTTCTTCACGCTTATCAGTGTCACTGATCGCAGAGATCCCACTCAGGCACTCGAATCCCGTCCACATTGATCGCCATTCACGGTACAGATGGGACTCGGATTCAATATCGAAGGAAGGAGCCATTTTAAAAGTCTATTCGCGACGCCATGTTCTAACTTGGCCCTTACTATATGTTCGAGTGTGTGGGAGAGAGAGAGAACAACCAGGCTTGTGCTGAGGCCGACAAGCAAGTTAAGTTTATTAGCAACGCCAGCGGCTTTAAGTGACTTGACACCTTAAACATGTAATAGCAGCTGGCGGCGTCTAACATGACCAGAGATACATAACGAGCAGAGATAAAGGAGAGGCAATTACATGCAGCTGTTTTGTTTATCACACTACAACAAGATGAAGAGAGCGACCTCAAGTTGAGAAAAAGATAAAATGCACTACATATCATCGGCACGTACCTCATATCGGTGAATCGGCACGTACAATACATTCTCGTGTTACAGAACATTTAGGTAAAGAGAATTCTGCAGCATTTCAGCATTTAAAAGGTCACGACTCGGTCAATGCTGCACGCATAAAATCGAACGTCATTCACAGAAATCTCAAGTTAGTCAATGACCGACGGAAAGTGGAAGCTGCGGAGACTTCTGTTCAAGGCTCACAAATAGATGTTCATTTTGAGCGTTGAAAGACATTGCTTGACACCCCTGCTGAAGGCTATGCCGAAAATGTGGGTTCTGTAATTTTCCTTTTCTTAATCTTCATCTTGAATAAACGGTCGAAGGAATAAGAATACGGATATTTTCATTCAAGGAAATATGCTCATTCTACCCTAAGCATTTGTTTTATTACGAGTTTTGGAAACGAAAGTAGAGCGCAGTTTGACAAATCTCTTATTTATGCTGAGCTGCAGAACGCATCTTCTAATTTCGTCTTGATTCTTTGCCCGATTTACGCAATGATTTCCAGGAACGCATCCCTTACGTAAATCGGTGCATTACTGTATATGATGATCATTTTCTGCCGCATGGCTATACTTTACAGTTATTCATCGTCGAGTTTTCGCTTGATTACCCTATTGTCCTCCTGTATTTTTCTTATTAATATTATATTATTTATATCTTCGGTTGGAGGCTACCACCTCTCGCATCAATTTCGAAGACAAATCAGAATTCTGGATGCCACCCAACTGCCGCGAGATCATCCTTCACAGCTGTTCTGGCCTATAGGTTTCTTGTGTAGAGAGACGCACTTGCATAACAGAAATTCCCGCTTTTCAGCTTGGTGTGGCAACCATGTTTTCGAGAAAGAAATTAATATGCATACATGACAAGTAATTAGATTCAACAGACAACTTTTTACAAACTAGTGCATTTCTTATTATGCTAGGTCAATATTATGACAAACAATGAATATACGTGTCTTTGCCGGTTATAAGCACACATTTGACAACATTTCGTCTGAAATGAAAATAATATGAATATTTCGATGCACCGTAGTGGTATATCTAAATGAAGTCTAGAATATTATTCTGATGGTAAGTCATTCACGATAACCTTCGTAACTCACCAAAAAAAGGAACTTGCCCAGTGATAGCGACATTCATGCTTTTAGCCAACAGGAGAACCGGGATACGTCATACGTCAATTCGCCGTTCTTGAACGAGAGTCTTTGATATCCAACAGTTCTACAACAGAACAAAGATGTCAACATCTGCTGTAGTATTAACCAGTACATCAAGGATATAAAACAGCTGGACGTTTTTTTAAATGAAAAGTCTTGAGACTCAATTTTAGGACTTTCTAAGTTTCAATAAAATTTTCGATTATTTCGAAAACCAATAAAATGTCACACATCCTACCGAGACAAAAGAATAATTCTTTGAATTTTCAATTGATCAATCAACTTGGAAATGAAATACTTGCTACCTTGACGAACAATACCTTGCTATCAATCTCAGGTCGTGATGTTTATTTGAAAATCGTAATTCATTACATTTCTTATACATTGAAATAGGTCTACATTAATTTAAGACTTGGTTTTCCTTTACCGACTTCTCAAGAATATTTTCTTAAATCTCCAAGGTTGTAGATTCTATTTGAAAATATTAACTGACAATTTATCAATGTGTCCTTTCATCAACTTTTACTTCTACATGTAACTAATCATAATTTGTGACACAATTCCTTTAAGGACTAATCTGATCCGCAGTGCTACAGACTGGCCTGCTCAGCCGCTCGACGCAGTTACTCGGAATCACGCCGTTCCTATTTTCATCCAGTCGCCCTACGACTTGATGGGAGCTCATCTAAAAAAACGTTTTGCGGGCGATAAACGGAGCAATGGGTCGCTTGAAAACGCTGATCGCGGATACGTGACATCTCGAGAGAAAGCCGAGCCTCTTAAAGGATTTTTCGTCAACAACGCTACTAACGACCCCCAGTTGATGCTCTTCCATCTATTGACCCACTGACTAACGCCGAACTATGCCATATTGAATTAATTACGTGTCAAACCGTTCTGCAGCTCGCAACAATTGAAAGTGACATAGTTGACCGGATCCGACGGCATCAGTGCCCACGTACTTTATGAATGTGCCAGTGAGCTCGCACCATCCATGACCCATCTGCTTCACCAATCAATTCAGTGGTAAAACATCAAAGGGTTGGAAACATGCCCGTGCGTCCGCACATCACAAGAAAGGCTTCAAAAGACAATCCTATCAACTACCGACATATCTCCCTCCTACC
Organism: Prostheceraeus crozeri; assembly: GCA_907163375.1. Classification (NCBI taxonomy): domain Eukaryota; kingdom Metazoa; phylum Platyhelminthes; order Polycladida; family Euryleptidae; genus Prostheceraeus; species Prostheceraeus crozeri. The sequence continues at coordinate 31,537 of CAJQUW010001493.1, read as the reverse complement.
TATCGTGTCTCAGGTGTCTAAGTTTCGCTGTGCGCGATCTCCGTTTTTATCGTTTGTTGATGAACGTTATTTTCACGGTCATATCTTGTGGGTATGCTGACCAATCAGACCAAGTTTCATGATTATCTAATCACTTTGGTGGTGACGACCAAAGTGACAGTTATGATAAGAACGTGTCCATTTTCTTTCAGACAACTATGAATTGAGAATTGGTTCGAATTGCGTTTTGCAAAGATTTTGACGGACTCATTTGAAATCTATTCCGCTGTCAGACAGGGCTGCCTACTATCCCCCACGCTCTTTGATTACGCCATCTAATGGATCCTAAATAACGCCCTCAGGCCCATCGAGGAGTTCAGATCAGTCCTACGAAAGTTTTCACCGACCTAGACTACGCGGATGACGGATCACTAGTATAGAAAAAGTGTTCACCAAGAATCTAGTAAAAAGGTAAAAGAATCCTTTTACCCGTAGATTTACCATATCAATTTATGTTATTGGTACAATGAGAAGATAATCAATTCTCAAAAGCGTTCCTGTGATTGTTCTGTTATGTCATGTTGATAAAATAAGAGTATTATGGGTTGATTGCTCAGACTATGAAACAGAGTTAAATGCTGGGCGGGTTGGCCCTCAGACCATGGGATGTCCCGCGGGTCGGTATTGTTCCTGAGCCCGGGACCTTGCCGGTCGACGTTTTTAATGCTACAAATAATAAGAATGCTGATTTTTTATCATTCACAGTAATCTACAAAATACCAATAGTGAAGAAGATAATTATAGTGACCGCATAGTGATGCAATTCGCAGTGATTCATGTTTGTGACATGATGATGTACTTTTAATTATTTTTCTCCGTTGCTTTGTTGCAGCCTTAAATGATCAATGACTCATTTTATATGTGACCCATTATCTCTGATGTTGTTCATTAAGTTAAATTATACATTTTTACTTTTCTAGACTGACTTAGTGTAATCTTGTTTATTTTTTCATACAATTCATAATTTATATAGCTAGTATGCACTAGGCTAGTTTTTACAGCAGTCCCATTAGTAGACTTGTTGCCTTAAGAACGACTGCGACAACGAGAGTTTCCATCGCTATCATTTTCATCATTATTGATTATTTAGTATGTTTAATCAAACATAAAAATGAAAATCCTTTAACCCATTAGCCGGCACTGTCATATTTATAGGACACCTATTTGCTAACCTGGACGGTTATTTGCTAACCTGGAAAGTGCACATGTCCACAAAACAAACATTTCATACTATTAAATGGCATGTACGCACATTAAACGTCACGTGCAAAATTACTCATATTTGCGGACTGGATATTAAATATGAGGGCTTTTACAAGCCGCAACTAAATGACGTAAGACGTGGGCCGAGCTGTAATGGACACCGAACTACTATAACTATACTGCGGACTGGACCGTGAAATCTCAGCCCCATGTGAGCATCAGTTGTGTTATGCACATGGCGTTCATCTGGCAGTGAGTGACGTTCTATATCAAAAGGAAGCGATCATCGATGACACTGAATTGGTGTGATGAAGAGGGGATAACGTCGATGAAGATGATGAAGATTCTACCAGTCCATGGACATTGATTCAACGGCCGGCGTCGAATTTCAATCTGGAATCGCAGAAGTGGTTGCTAATGGTACGTAAGCTTGTTAACACGTTCCGTCGAAGTACTGTGCGTAACGACCATCTTCAGAATATTGTGAAGGTTGATCACGGCAAGGAGATGAAACTCATCATAGACAGCAAGACGAGATGGAACTCCTTGTTATACATGCTGGAGCGATTCTATCTTCTGCACAAGAGTCTTCAGAAGATCACTCGTCTGTCAAGATCCTTGACGTTCCCTTCCAACAAAAAAGACATCAACCTCATCAATGCCATTACCGAGCATTGAAGCCGCTCGAGCTTACCGTGAAAACCATTGTCGCGTCGAGAGTGCAATTTAAGCATAGGCTGAAACCGCGTTTCAATTCGCTATCGAGGAATAACAGCGACTGAAAACAAATATTGCAAAACGACTCTGTTCAGCATTTGAGTCGCGCATATCAGAGGAGGCGCGGGAATCTTATCATCGCAATCCGTCTTCTATCCAAAGGCGGGAGAGCAAACAACAACACGGAATTCAATGCTGCAAAATATCTTCTGATAAATCTGGCGGAGAAGATGAAACCTCGCTCCGGATTGTGAAGAAGAAACACACCTCAACAGCTGCCCCCTTGGATCCCACCACTATGGAGGAACGCCTGGAAAGGGCAAATCGGTCAAGACCTGACAAAGCAAGAAGGGCCCCCCAAGCCTTGAAAAGACAATAGGACGAGAGCTGGAGTTCCTGAGGTCAGTGGACAGAGAGGTAAGTACCTCGAACTGTTGCACGCTGCCCTTGATGACTAATTCCACCAACAAGTGTGGAAGCAGAGCGAGCTTTCTCTGCAGCAGGACTATTTTTAAACAAAGTTCGAGGAGTCTTCGTGATGACACTTTGAGCCAATGGCCTTCTTACGATCCTATTTCAACTTGCATGATGATACCCGATTATAGATTTTCACATATTTACATGCACATTTGCCCATTGACTGCTTTTAAAAAATTAGTGCCTTTAACGTACATGTACAATGTACTGTCTGTACATGTATAATGTTCATCTTCTACTACATCATATACTATTTGCGCATGACCCCTTGTGTATAGTAGCTTACATGTATGTTGTTTATTGGTTTTTCGTAGCAGATTTTTATAGAACGTTCACCTAGATATTATGTGCAGTACATGCAATTGTCATCAGCTTTATTTTGTTGACCTTATTTTGTTTCTAGTTTTTACTAACTTTCTAATATGATGATTGGCTTGTTTTGTATTTTTTATAGAAGAGAGCTCATGCATTTGATAGCCCACTATTTTCATTCATTTTTGTTAAAGTTTATCTAGTGTAGATTCCCCCACAGTAATCCTTCGTTTCCATCTAGAGGTTTTCTAGATGCTCACTTTGACGTTTGTTAGCCTACTTGTTGATCTTGTTATCAAGCTGTAAAGATGTTTTGTATTTTCCAATACAGAGAGTTCATATATTTCATAAAGAATTTTTCAATGGAGTATAGAGTATGACATTCTTGTGCTTCGTCTAAATTACACATTGATGAAAATAGTCAGTTTACTTACATGTACATATACAGCAAATGGATACAGTGAATGTGCACGTATAATTTGGATCAATAGAGTTTGGAACATTGGTGTGCCCGTCTACAACACCTGATGTCTTTTAACGCAATAATTCACTAACTGTCAAAAAAGTTCGAGATCCCGGATCCCGGGATTGATCCCCTAATCCCGATCGGGATCCCGGGATCAGAAATCATCCGGGATTTGGAAGCCCTAATTCTCAGGCTTCAACTGACTTGATTCGCCGAATTTCCACTCTATTGTCGTCAGAAAATGATGTAAAGTTTTTCGTGGAGATAAGGGCATTCGTCATCATACTTCATTTTGTCTGCCATCATAGATAGGGAAGAAGGTACTTTAGAATGGATTGTTGGGGCTTTTGTGAGTGGTGAGACCTAATGTTTTGATTCGGAGAAAACACATAAATGGCGGGGCATGCGGGAATTTTATTTGGAAATAACGCACCGATCTGGAAATGTTATTAAAGTTTTTGTCCTTTATGACATTTTTGTAGATGGTACTATTGCAGTTTAAATTTGTCATGAGATGGAAGACCGGGAACTCTATATCAATTTATTAGCGTGAGATTAGCAAATGCAATTGAAATTGCTGCGGGAAATTACAAGGAGATTGTAAACTGTGATTTTCAATTCGCGAAGAGTACTTTTTATGTACTATACATTTAGAAGTAGTTGTAGAAGAAATTGACAAATAAAAAAGTGCTTTTGTATTACATCTATATTAACGGTGTTCTTTTTCAGCATCTACGATTCACTTGTTTCCGAGTGTTACGAACAGGAAGTGGAAAAATTAATTTTCCAATTTTTTCAAAAACGCAAAAGACCGGTATGGTGGCCGCAGCGAACGTATGGCGGTCGCAAGAGGACAAAGAAAATTTAAAAAGAACTGTAATTGGATCCACTGTATAGGATTAAATTCCTCGTGATTGAAAAAATACGCACCACCAAATGTCATTACGTATAAGAGATTAGGAAGCGATAGAATTGCGAGGCACAAATACTTGGTGTCCTCTTCGCCTTGTAATAGGTAAATGTTGTCAAATACACGAAGAATGAAACCGTTTTTACGCTTTTTTGTAAGCATGTCTCACACATTAACTTAGGCATTTGAAAATTACATATTACGTAAGTTGGTAATGGCATTTCCTTGAGCAATTTTACTTCTGTAAGCGTTTTACTGTAAGAATTGACTGTTTAATGTAGATATATTAAGTATGTTGGTATAAATTCATGGCCTCTTAGCGGATCTAGTACAGTCTGCCTAATTGATTGACTGATTTTAATATAATTGGATCCACCTTATAGGATTAAAATTTCCTCGTGAATGAAAATACTCACACAAATGTCATTACGTAACAGAGATTAGGAGCGATAGAATTGGGAGGCACAACGTGTGTCCTCTTCACTTGTAATAGGATAATTGTTTCAAATCAAACGAAGAATGAAACAGTTTTTTACGCAATTTGTAAGCATCTCACCCATTAACTAGGCATTTGAAAATTCACATAATTTTACGTAAGTTGTAATGCATTCCTGTGAGCAATTTTACTTCTGTAAGCGTTTTACTGTAAGAATTGACTGTTTAAATGTAGATATATTAAGTATGTTGGTATAAATTCATACCTCTTTCGCGATAGTACAGTTGCCTAAATGATTGACTGATTTTAATAGATTGTTTGGAAGTGACAGTGAGTAACAAGAACGGCAACATTTGCATGTAGTGAAAAGACTGTATGACATTTAAGGAACAAACATCTCGCTATTGAAGGTCTTACTTGATATCTTGAGTTTTTGAATGCTACTCAGTCAATCTGTAATTTGTACTCAGATTGTCAGACCAAAGGCATCAAAAAATCAAGTATTCAATATCTTAATCATTTATGTTTCAACGGTTGCCATCCATAAAGTGACAGCATGGCAATGGGCTTCTCTGATTTGACATGCATTACAAAATCCAAAGAGGATTTTGTTCAGAAAAAGTAAATTTAAAGTGTATATCAAACAAATGATTATCCTTTCAAGTAGAATCCTCCAATATTTATAATAGATATACAAATGTTTTATATCTACCTGTGTTTGTAATGACTCGGCTATCGTGTTACATACCTCATTTGCAATAGCAAGAGTTTAACTTAATTTTTGTCATTTTATTTGTGAAACTGTTATGTCAGTGTGTTTACTGTAAATACTTGTTAGTGGGTTTTCTAATGTATTCATACACTTATGCGGCGATCAGTGGATGACAACAGTTCCTTCAGTTCACTTGCTGGCAGTTATAAGTACAAGTTTATAATGATTCAATTTTCATAAATTAATATGTAAAATATTATTGTCAATATAATATGGGGAGGCATTATATATTATTATTGTGATTAATTGATATTCTTGACATTATAATTAATAATGATTCAAAATATGATAATGCTTCATGACATAGGCTTTTATGATTATTCCAATGCTTCTTTCTTAGCCTCATGAATGATTATAAGCGAATTTAAGACGTTAAAATGAATTACAATGGTAATAGGTTTACATTGAGCTCTTTGCCAGTCAAAACACGCTATTGAAAAAGTAGCTGAAAAAATCATTAGTTGTTTCTGTAGTAAATTGAGTTATATTATCTACGTTCTTGAAGTTCATGAATGTCTCTGGAATTTCAATATGTGGTTTCATCTGACTAAATAATCGCTGCTAGTAATGCCTTTTAGAGGAGTGTTTTAAAAGATATAATACAAGAATATTATTATACTAATTTTCCTGGTAAATGCTATGTGACGTGCCACTAGATTATGGATGACAACATGGAGTGTTCAGTAAGTACCACACAAAGCGAAAACATTAACAGAGTAAGTCTGTTCGATGACGAGTGTACAATTATATCTAAGTTCCATCAGAAATTTAACATTATTTAATATTGAGGAAGTTGGATAAACCTACAATTTTCTCATCGCAATGGGAAACTCTACGCTAATCTTCTAATTAGTACACTTACTGTGTTTGAGTGGTGGGACTTGGTAGTAAAGAAGATCGCGAAAAAAACCGCCATCGGAATCCCATCATCCAAAGGCAGTGCTTGCGGATGATGCGTCAATTGTGAAAAAAGAATGAGGATGTTAACGTAAACAATGCAATAACTATTAAGGGAAATGAATAATCCTTTATTTCGGTCGCCCACTGTGCTTTAGTGACGAACGTCATGTTTTCCAATAAGCGCGTGTGTCCTTAAATTTCGCAATCGAAACCCTAAAAATGTGCATTTCCACAGATGTGGTCTAAGCTTTTTTTAGTATGAAAGGATAATATAGTGAAAGAGTTTTTGTCGTAAGGAAAGCATTGCCACTAGCACGGTATGATTCAAAAGTGAATCAAATTGCCATCCCAATAATCCATCAATCTCAACAACATTGCCGTTCGCTTACGTGGACATTTTGTGATCAGATTATTCGAGGTTTTTGACTAGTTACGAGTAAATTCAGAGTATAGTTTTTTCTACAAATCATTGATTTACGGCAATCATATGACAACATGTTAATTTTCTGGGTGTTATCCGCCACATCTTTTTGGGGAGACCTCAAACATGAAGCTTTGTTTTCCGCTGATATCATTCGAGTAACATAGGCAATGCTTACTGTGGAAAATTGTAGATATGATGTCGACTGGAATATACTTAGATTACGCAGGGTCTCGTAAATGCAACATCCTGGAAAATCCTGAGTCAGGGAACATGGTTGTCAAGATACACCTTACTCTTATGACCGTACTCTTTAACCACCTTACTCTAAGACCAGGAATAATTAATAGTAATAATCAGAATCAGTAAAACATCTAGCAATTCGGGTGTCCGCATGTTAGTATCAAATGAACAATTGGAAATCTTTACCAAAACACGGTTCGTTAAGACGAGTTGTAAAGTAGAAAAATCCAGCATGACAGAATGCATCTACACACATGTAGATGCCTTCTGTCATGCTTGGGGGTTTCTACTTATTTCCTACTTATAGCGACAGATCTATAGCTAAAGGACATATGTGAGCGTTCTTTAAGAACACATACTGAATGGGAAAATGACTTAGAGCACCGACGATATGTATGTGCTATTTGAAGCAATGGACAAAGTTAAACCCGGACATGTTTCGACGCTGGTCTGTTCCGAAGCGTACCCAGCACATTACAGTCCCCAGCAATACAGTGAAAATGACCAGCCGAACATGTCGGAGCTTAACTTTGGTCTTGCATTCCAATACACATACATATCGTGATTCTCTGTGGCGGATAAGATTATCAGTAGGCGAAATCGACATTAAATTGGTTTTAAGAAATGGCCTACGATTGCGGTGGGTGATGAAAAGTCCGAAAACTGTTAGATACCGGTTTACTCCACTTTGTACTTACTTGTACATGTGACCCTCGACACTCCATTGGCTGCCGTTAGGGGAGCGGAGACCTAGGGGTACGGTAGGCTAAGCTTGTTTATCGGTACTTGTGACATCTTATTGGTGGAAGGTGGGTTAGATGCAAATTTTGGCTAGTAAAGATTGTCAAAATCACAAAAATAGTGGAAAGTGATTTTCTGTCATACTACTAATTTTATACACCCTTTAAACACGTGGGAGATTGTGTGAAATGGTGTAGCTACAAAAATTAAGCAGCAATGGGACACAATTCACTTCCTTTTCTTGATAGTTGACAAAATTCCTTACAAAAATTATATTATCTCTTGGGTTAGATGTGCTGAAATTGTAGGCGACCGCAGGCGAAACAGCCAGTGGGGGGGTTTTTCGGACTCATCGGGACTAGGCTATAAATCAGGAAAATGAATTTCGGATGTTAATCGATATTATACATACAAAGCCTTGCTGCTGATGGAAATTCATATTGATGGTCGAATGGTACAAATGGTACATCAATATTACCCACATCAAAGGTTTGTGATTAGTAGAAAGATTAGAAATCATCTAACTAACAAAAAACTTGCGAAATATTCTATAAATCAAAATCTCACATTTTTAACACAAACATCTGCGAAATACAAACAAATCTATGTTGATCACTTATAGCGACGCATTCTTAACGGGACTGTCCTGGGGAGTGTCAACTATATGAACTAACCTGGACACTGAATGGAAATGCCTTCTTGCAGGCGAAAACCTTCTTTGCCCTACGAAGAATAGTTAAGCTAGCCGAAAATCCTTATGATGCGAAGCATGCAGGAGCTTCAAGGTTCTTGGCGCCATTGATACATATCCGCTAGCCCACATAGAGTCCCAAGTCGAAAGGAGCCGGTTTAGACTTTACAGACCGCTATTACTATCAGAGTGCGTACACTTCCAGTGCTCTGCAAGCCAATCCAGGCGAAAAATAGAGCCCGACCTTAGAACATTGTTAAAAATGGTCTTTTTAAATGGGTTACAGTGCAATTATAGATACCCTGGACCATTTCTATGAATTCCGCCACTTAAATAACATGTCACAGCCGAAGGATCATGCGCTAAGTAGAATTCGCTGTAGCATAGGGCCAGCAGATTTTTCCGAAAGCGAAACTATAGTCATCATCAATTGTAGACATTTTCATGAGACTGCCCACCAACAAAAACTTTGGAGACCAGAAGAGAAAATTCCAGACTTAAATGTTATTTTCAAGCGCCGCAGGCGAACATTCCAGCATTCTTAGAGTTTCAACTATTCATATTTTGGTACTCAGAATCCTGAATAAATACGTTTGGCAAACGACAGGGTTCGTTCTAGTTTAAGCGAAGTGCAAATAAAAAATTACTTGAAACAACTTGATGAGATGTCAAAAATGCGGAAGGAAAATACGGACAAGGTGTAAAAGATTACCGAGTAATACGGAAATTTGCGAACCTTGGACACGTAGATTTTCTTAATTTTCTCATCGGGTTAACTTTACGCGATCGATGTAGCTAAAAAAAGCTTTTCTTCCGATTTTGAATGAAATAAGGTTTGTTAGGAGAATAAAGACCCCACATACCCAGACGTCCCTTAGAGTTTATTAACTCTTCTACTGAGCAGCTATTTTTGCAAAGTGAATTGGGCACCGGAGACAAAATGTCACACACATCAGAGAAAAAATGATGCTTTGCATTATTTAAACCAAAATAGGGAAAAGAAACCATTTAAACACCATTTTGGTTCCATTTGACATACAGAAACACATTTTAGTCCACTTTTCTGAAGAATTTGGCACACCTAAAGTTTCCGATTTTTCATACTTTGTTCGTTGAATTTCCACCGGCAGGCTAAGCCAGGTATGTGTCATAAAAGCCAAATATTTTAATTGAAATTCATTTAAAATGGCACAATCAATCATGGCCAATAAATCAATCTGGCAAAAAAATCAAATCATTGAGTTAAGTATAGAATTTTGAATTCAATGGAATTTTCTATCACTCAGACGAAATATACACGGAAAAATGTGATTTGGAAAAATCTAGGCCTAGCCTATGAGTTTCGCATCACTTAGCAAAAAAATTAGGGGACGGATTAGGAGGAAAATAGGATAATATGGTAAAATCGTGAAGTTGTTATTCAAGAATGCATAAAATATAATTTTCAAAATCACGTACCACCCACTCTTCAGCAAGAGAAACAATCCACGTGAATCTGTTATAACGATAATGACTCGATTTGAGAATGACTGCACTGATAAAACTTTCTCACTCTGCGTCTATGATCATCTTTGCTCCTCTATTACCCATGTGACAATTTTTTCTATCAATGAAAAGGTAAAAGCTCTAGACCTTATCCCTATTCTTCCTATGCAGACGCAGATTCGTTACCGACTAATTCGTACTTTGTTTTAATCTCCAATTTTGGAGCACACCAAATTTTGCACTAATAAACCTTTAAAATTTATCAGGCTATCGAGAGTGGAGTTTAAGCGTAGTTCTCATAGAAACAGGTTTTGATAAACGGACGAACCATCTACTGGCCAATTCGAATTAACGAAATCTTTTTTATTTCTATACTTACCGTCAGTTTTGTGGACTAAGCTACTTCCTGCATTCGCTAAAAGTGCAGTGGTAGCTCTGATAATTTTGACGATGCTACATGAGGACGATTTGAGCCCAGCGTAACATTTAGAGCTCCAATTGTTCATCAGGTGTCCTAGTTTTCTTTTCCCTGAAATTGATGCACGGCAGATTATGCTTAATATTTACCCTCTAATATATGCTAAATTATTATGGAATGTAAAATACGATTTCGTTGTACCGTTTTAGATTTTTTTATTTGATTTAGAATTAGTAGATAGATTTTTTTTTTTTTTTTTGTTAATCTAGTTTATTTTTGGTTTTTAGATATTAGAATTGTTTTTTTAGAATTACTTGTTTTTAGCTATTTTAGTTTTTTTAGTTTTTTATTTTAGGAGAGTAGTAGGTTTAGTGTTTATTTTTTTAGACTTATTTTGTTTTGTTTCTTTTTTTGAATAGTTAGAACTTTTTTTTTTTTTAGATTTTAGTTTTTTTTATTTAGGTATAGTAGTGTTATTTGTTATGGCTTGTTAGTTTTTTTAGTTTTTTTTTCTTGTAGAAACGGGGGTTGAAATTTGGGACAGCGGGGTGAAATGGGATGCTGATTTGAATTTTGAGTCAATTTATCTGTCTATCCAATTCAAAAAATTAATTTATCAAATTCCATTTAGTCTACACTTTTTTAGAAAACTATCTGAAATTAACTTTATCTTTCGGATTTTCTATAAATCCATTAATTCTTACGTATACATTTGTTTATAAGTGGTACTTTAATTCATAATTAATCATTTGATTTTAAGTTGCCATCTTAATTCACCTGAACATGGTTAGATAGTAGCAAAACCACATTCAAAGTGTAAGTATCTACTCAAAACGGAGAGGACATATGTCCATTACTTATAACAGTGTATTGATAAATAAATGTAAGTTGCTGTTATTGAGGCGATATACTATATTAATCATATTTTGGCAATTTTTTCATTGTCCCAATTCACCCCTCACTTTATATCAATGTATATTTAGGTTCCCTGTCGCCGTCGTCAAAAACGTATTGTTTGGTATAAAAAATATCAGCTTTATTTGATAAATATAAGATACTACACTTTCATGAGCAAAAATAACATATCAAATCACAAAATCAATTGTCAACAAAAATATTCATATACGAGTATTTCTATTCGTCAAATAAATTATTTACTATCTGAGTTAGTTACTGATTATAATCTGTAAAACTAAAAATGTAGCATACCCGAACTATATCAGCACTCTATTTTAGTAAAATGCTTCTATCTTAAGTAAATACATTTCAAACACAATTGTTGTATACATCGATTTTTATTGACTATAATATTTTCCTTATATTTCAGGGCTGTCCCAAGTCACCCCACCAGTTTTTTTTTTTTTTTTTTTTTTTTTTTTTTTTTTTTTTTATTTTTTTTTTTTTTTTTTTTTTTTGTTTTTTTTTTTTTTTTTTTTTTTTGCTTTTTTATTTTTTTTTTTCTTTTTATTTTTTTGTTTTTTTTGTTTTTTTTTTTTTTTTTTTTTTTTTTTTGCGATTTTTTATTTTGTTTTTTTTTTTTTTTTTTTGTTTTTTTTTTTTTTTCTTTTTTTTTTTTTATTTTTTTTTTTCTTTTTTTTTTTTTTTTTTTTTGTTTTTGTTTACTTTTGCGAGGACTCGATGCCGCGAAAAATATTAAGAAAGAAAAACTGGCACAAGAGGATACAAGGCCCCACGATCATGAAGTAATTGAGTAATGCCGTTGAAAGAAAATTAAATGATGGTATTAAGCATACGGAATGCTGCCCAGAAGGTTATGGTGTTTCCAAAAGTTGTCCTGGGGCGCCGGATTTAAATATCAACAAAACACTTGAAACCAGGTGGACAATCAGCTCTTAAAGATGAGTTTGAAAGAGAATTAATCCAGAAAAAAAAATTCTGTTTTTGTGCTGAATGTGGGTTCATCCCATGGATTTGTTTGAAGTACGATGGTTTGTATAAGTCTATTCTAGATTTCTAAAAAGATATCCACATCAAGAAATTTCGAAGGAATCTCCGGGGAAAAGATTGGGCCATGAATTTTTTATCAAGGACATAAAGACGTTACGATTCGAATGACTCCTAACATCAATAAGGGCAAGAGCTGAGGGATGTTAGCAGAGTGTGTGATATAATGAGTAGTTTTGATTAACTTGAGCAAGACTTTGGAGGGAGTCACTCACACACAATATACTAAATTCGACCGAAACATCGCTTTGTGGATTTATGCTGGCACGAGGAGGGAAAATGTCTTGTTCGAAGAGGTTGCAAGCATCCGGAACGTGTAGTCAATAGTACGAAATCTTCTATTTCAGTACTGTTTTGTGCTGCTGCGGATGGAAGTATCGTCTTCTGTTTACACTAGTCTACAAAGCCACTGAGGATGTGGCCACACTTGGATGTTTGAATGGCCCGTCCAATGCACAGATATAAACAGATCAGCCAGTGGATGGTTTGATTCCAATTTACATTTACTGATTGGTTTTTTTTAAAGTAGCCTTGCGTTACCTCAGGACGATTACCAGGTAGAAATAGAAAGTATTGATAGGTGACAATCTTGCCAGTCATTTAAACAAAAGGATTGTAATTGACTTTTAGCGATGTGAAAGAAACAACATTGCCCTTTTGTATTTCTTCCAGTAAATTCTTCACATCTAACACTAACCCCTAGATGTTTCATACTTCGGTCCTCTAAATGCGTACATGGAGAAATGTCCTTGGACGAATGGAAGCGAAGGTCATGGTAAAAAATCCCAGTCTCTTCTTTGCCTCAAGAATCAGTTTCCCGCGAATTTACTAAATGAAAAACATTGGAGCAACATGAGTTTGATGGGAGGAGGGAAACAAAAAACGTAGTAGCAGGAGTTTGAAAAAACTGGTAATTCGTACTCTGAATCGAGAGGAAAGGTGACAGGCCAAATTACCGAATATACTCATGATTGAGAACAAGTTGAAGAAAATAACCTCTCAGATGAAATTCTCTCCGATAGTTTTTAGTTTCCCTTTTTGATGAGAAATGAGATTTTTGTCAGGATAAATGAAATTGTTACTACTCGTTCGCAAGGTCAACATCGCACGTGCTGGAAAAAGTTTATCACTTGGATGATTATAAGTAATCCCACACATAGATTCGAGGTGAGGATAACGATACAGGGTTCTGCTACTGATACTGAATCAGAGCTGTTCTGGCTCTAGAGACAATACAATCAGCCGAATGATTTTGACGATGGAACATCTGAAATGTCTGGAGATCGTAACGCATCTTTATCAGACCACGTAGAATAACTCCGGCTTGGGTCCCGAAACTAGGATCATTAAGCGAAGGTGCTTGGATCGTCGTCAGCCTTTAACAAACACTGGATATGACTCAGAATAATTATATCGGTCAAGTTCAAAAGGTATACGGAACTTAAAAAAAATTATGAATTTGAAAGTGAAAAATTGTCGTACAGTATCGTTTAAATTGAGCCGCAACAGTTTGTTTGGCCTTCTATAGACGATGTCAGCGATATTGAATTCACGGAAAATAAAACGTGTTTTGAATGAACCTACGCTTACTCGAACGAGGTTGTGATGCTCTTCACTCGATGCGTAGGAGTTTAACTATACATGTATTTACATATGCGCACGATTCTATAGATTTTTTTGAAAAACATTTGTGGGTAAATGTTTATAGATAATAGAATTAAAAGAATTTTAGATAAAATTTACTTTTGTTTTTCGTTTTTTGTAATTTAGAAAAAGAACAAAATATGGGAAAACGATTTGTAATTAAAAGAAAACATTGCTTGGGTTACTGGGGTACATCAAAACTCTTGTGGGGGGTGTTTCTTGATGTGTTTACTTTTTATAAGCTTAGTTTTTATGTGGATATGTCCCAATTCACCCTCAAGAGGGTGTGAGTCGGGACAACTTTTTGATGGTATATTTGAGATAGTTATCATGCAATAATTTTATACAAATTGTGCGTCAATCCTTAGATGAAACTCTGGAAAAAATACCTTTAAGTACTATAGAATGGACGACGAAATTAAATTGTTTAACATTATGAAAAACAGTGAAATAAATTGAAAACTTAGTCCCAATTCACCCCCATTTTACGTATAACACATGTATAATTGTTAATAAAATATTTCTTTAAGTAAACATTCCAATAAACATTACCGAGTTTCAAATTGGTATAAAAATGCCACATTTTTTGGGATCGAATTGACACTTCATCCATGTTTCAGCACTTGCACATGTATGGTTCGAAGTGACCTGCTGAACATGTGCATTTTTCATGTAAAATCAATTTAATATCCTCGATAGCTAAATACTGAGGATGAATTCGGCAAATCAGACTTCCAGAAATGGAATCAGACAGGTCGGATTTATGCAAAATCGGACCTCTGTTTTTTTTGGATCACCCTGTTTGTATACTAGGATGTTATAGCCAAACTAGATCGGAATTCTGCTGTCTATGACTTGGATCTTAGAGAAGAAAAAAATTGAAAAGATAACATCGTATGAAACGAAAAATAAAGTCGATCTTATTAAAACCGTCTTATTCTAGGCTATCGCAGTTATCAAGGTTTCGGAATGCAATGGTAAGCAAAACTATTTCGTTGAAATTTAGATTTTAAGTTGAGAGTTCACGAGTATGCCTATTGCCTATTTTGATGCATCTGTACATGGGAAATTTTGGTCTCTAAAAATTAGGAGATCCCTGGCGATAAAATAAAAGTGAATCAAAAAAAGGACAATAGAGACCGGTCTCAAAAATGGATTCCCATTGGTCACCATGTGTTTTGGGGACTCAACAGGATGCCCAAAACATAGTTGAAATTTAGGGTAGGAATGCGCAGATCTACGTAATTAGCAAGCAAAATCGACGATCGATTTCTCTATGTCAGATACATGAAGAAATTGATCGACGAATTAAAGGAGCAGTCCAGCCCAAAATTCATGTCGGGTTCGTCCACGAAATTCTGAGTCTCGGTGGAGGACAAAAAAAACCGAATTTGTAGTGACCATTTTATGACGGTCATTAACAATTGGGCCACAAACAATCGATCGGCCAATAAACAGTGTCGGTGATCATATGCAAGCATGTAAACAATATACATACCTAATTGTAGTGCGAAGAAGTTCAACAGATTTTATACTGTTACTTTTTTTTACAGTCCGTTTACTTTTTTTCTAGCGACTCTTGACACATGTTTTGTTACAAGTTTAGCAAGAAGCCCACGAGCTTGATTTATTTCTATTCTTAATCAAGCAACGTGGTTTTTGACTTTTCTCTTTCATTTTTAACCCTTTAACTACGCAAACGACACGCACTCCACAAAAAACAATCGATAAACATGTTTTCTTCAACTCACTGCAATCAGCTTTGTAGAGCAAGAAGAGGATATAACTGACAGGCTTGTTATTTGACAATAGCAAAATTGGTCTCATCTGATCGTTTGATATGTAGGTACATAGACAGGGATCTTAGGATATCTAAATGTACGGGATATGAAGGTCTAAGAATACTTTCTATACATCTGCGGCCTAACTTTAATAAGTAGACTTTCTGCAACCGCGAATAAAATTTGCCTCTTCATTAAATAGCGTACTATACATTACACGGACATTTAAAGCGTTTATCTAACAATTATTTCGAGATTTTGCCTCCTTTTTCAAATTAAGTCTTAAAAACACAGCCTAAGATATTCAGCCTGAAGCTCGGCTACGATTATTCTTTTAATGCTTTTACAATAAATGAAGCAGATATCCCTGAAATTAGGAAAAATATCTGTTCAGACATTCATAATTATTTTTATTCGGAAGATAATTTCTTTAACTTTACGTGTTTGAGATGGATTAACTACAGGTTCACCTCTTGCAGGATGGATCAATTTCTTGATAGGTTTTTCATGAAAAACAGTTGAACTTGTTTGCAGTTTATCACATCAAAAATATTTATGTCATCGTGGATCTGAAAGATATCATACAAATGAGTTTGGAACATGTCATGACGTTGCACGACGTTTTGCAACTGATATGAATAAAACACAATTCTTCTGATCACCACAAAGAAAAGAAAAGTTTGTGGGAAAAAAATATCCCTGGTCTTCGATCGATCTCGAGGTACAAAACCATAAGAAATATACAAATTAGAAAATTCAGTACAGTATGGGGCGAGATGAATAGAATGACCGCCTCTATCTGCCAAGGAAATAAAAGTTTCGAGTCTTATCTGCATGACTTTCATTATCAGATGTCGAATTCTACGGAAGAGGGCTCAAGAAGAAGCAACTTACAAGCTTCACAGTGATGCAGTCGACTGATCGATCTGCCAATGTATCCTGCAAACATAAAAAAATCACATTTCTTATCGTCGCAATGTGATACCTCATCAATTGAGTCGTCATGCAAAACGCAGATGTGCTGCAAGCCAGGTGTACTCAAAGTCTTTTTCGAGTATCGTGATCCGAGTAGAACAGTAGTTAGGAAGTTACCACAACCACTTTTCAATGGGCATCCTATCAGGTCTCGCTATTTTATTTAGCACACGTATTTTCTTTTCACATTCAAGTTACTTGACGCACGCTTATAAAAAAGTTTGCTCCATTTAATCCTCTGTAGCAGCCAAATCTTCCGCTCTATCGGATCAGAGAATAGTTTTCCCAGGCATAACATAAGAAAAACCAAAAATTTGCAATAAGATCAATCGCAACAATCGCTGATAGATCGCAGTGATTGGATCCACGCTATTGATGTTTCTCTTGTAAACCCCAGTTTTATTCGATCTATCTCACAGTCTTCGAGAATATCCGCAGCTCTTTGTAGAGAGATCCAGTCTAGTGTTAGATTCTTGGAATTGGTTGTTGTAGATAATCGCTGACCTTTCGTAAATACCTGCAAGGCAAAATGAATGTCATCTCATTTGTATCCTCGCGATAAATTTTGATAACTTGAGAAAGAGAAAACAATTCATTCTCTTAATTCGAAGCATTTGAATCAAGCATAGTCTGAAATAAATGAATCAAACATTCACACGTTGAAACACTATGAAACCATTGGACATCCAGTACAAGGGGCGTTGGATTCTATCTTTGTAAATCTGAATGCTGAAATTCATATCGTCTTATTGATCGGTGTACAATTTGTCTTTACAAAGCAATAGGATAGTTAGATCTTATTTCATTCAACACGCTTTAAACATGTATTGTAGAAAATAATTAGAAAAACTCTTGCTTCTTAACTTGACTGATTATTTTCCACTTCGTATTTCTGGATAATAGACTATATGGAAAAAATTTGGGGATTCTCAAATATCAAGCTGAATTAATTCAAAACACAGTTTTGTAGCATTGTATGTGATATTTACATTAAGTTTCTATCATAGCCAGTGAGGCGCCGTCTACACCAATTTCGCAAAAAAGCTATCTACAGGTAAGTTATCAAAATATTTTTTCTACTCTAGTTAAAAAAAATAGATAATTTTCTTCAGAGTCGATTTGGCTAGAATTCATTATTTTTTAAGTATTCCATCTTATAATAGAGTATAAAGTAAATACATCGTATTTTATGCACATTGTACATATAAGTGTGTTATTGGATCATTTAAATATACAGAAAATCCAAGAATAATGCTTATACGAAGGGAAAATGATTCGCATCGAAGATAATGATAAATTACTCTATACTGAAATTCAGTAGCTAGGTATTCATAATAATGAAAACATTAATTGAAATATGTAAATAAATTGTCTTATAATTTGCACCGATCATTAGTTTGTAAAAGCTTGTAACAAACAAATGGACAACATGAACCGAGATCAATCAATTATGATAAGCTTACCTTTATTTGACTTTTGACATTCAAAATTTTCATAAATTACAAATGAATGCAACGAATTGTGCGAGTATCATTCCACCTAGGTTCAGCATAATAGCGAAAGAGCATTAACGGTAGTTTCGTGAAACACTGCCAGGGCATGACGTGGACTAGTACGTGAAATTGAACTGGGATTGAGACATCACTGGTCAATTTGTGAGCTGCTTTTAGAGGAAATGACTCTTCCTTGTAAAAAAGGGCTTTTATACGGCTGAAATCAGCTGCACAATTTTCACTAAAGATTATCTGGATAATGACCACTTGGGGTAAGATAATTTCTTCCTATTCACCCAATTATTGAAAGGCATTTTTCAGGTTATGAGGTTACGTCGAACATAAAGATACAAAAATGATTTCCGGGTGAGTATGGATGCTCTATACTCGTCTTCAATTCTTTGGAAACCGGAGTAGCCTCAAGTACATTGAAATCTTGTAAATAAAACCGCTACGTAAGGTACCAAAGTATTAAGCTAATTCAATTTAGGGATACCTGTATCTAGTGCGTAGATATCCCTGATTTATAGTTAATAACAGGAGTTTAATCGTTACTTAATTAAGAATGCATCAAAAGGTTACCTACGTGTGGAATTAAACTGATTATTTCAGCTGAATGTTTAGAATAGAAAATTTAGCATCTCGAATTTCTTAGTATAGCCGATACATTATGGCATTAGGGGTAATAACTTGCCTATATCAAATATCCCTAAAATGCGTATCCTATTCATTTACATCAGGGATTCTCCGAGGTTTACATTTCTTGTTCTTATCGTCTTCGGACCGAAATCAGAAAATTCTGAATAGCTATTTCTACATAAATGTTTAGACTAATGCAATTAAATTACCCACTATGAGAGAGAGAGAGATGCTACGTAAACTAAATTTAATAGACCCGGCACATGCACATTTATTCTATACCACAATATATAATATTCGAGGAGTGGTGAAATGAATCGTATATCAATGGAAAAATATAAACAAAACGAAACTTACGGTGTTTACCACATGATACTGTCTGGTAACTTATAGCAGCAACATGGAAAGTAATCAGATAATCCACGCCATTACGGAATGAAATTGCTCGAAAAAGGAAGATCAGCAGTAAGACTTTCAACGGGTATAACTTTGACGACATCCTTGTATTTGCTACCGAATTGACTTGAATCATGAAGGACCAGGACAGTCTGGCGAGCTTGCCATCTTGTGGTACATCCGATCAGTTTACCTTTTGATTAATTCTACTCGGGACTCGCTACATAGACCTCGTCGATCATCATGTAGAACGACCCTTTTCAACATCTTGAAGTGCAGCTACACGTGATTTGATGTATTCTAGTGATCAAGTAGGAATGGAGAGCTACCGTAGTACGGAAGACATGTTTTGAAGCCACCTTTGAGTTGGAAGACAAAACTAATTTCACGCAGCCTTTTGTACAACGAAGAACTAGTCATATTCCCAAAAAATGAAATCAAAATAAGGTCTCGGTGAGTAACGCCGTGCATTGTACTGACTTTTGGCACAATGAAAGCTGTTCTACAATGAAATGAATTAAATCCAATGAAATCAGGATTTTTCGTCCTGGAGTTGTACCAGACACTGTGTTGTAATGAATTTCGCGCATTTTCAATAAGAATATTCACGTCGACTATCATTATTTCGAATGATGAGAAACGATTTTATTGTTATTTTGTTGTTTTGTCCTGCGGTGCCATTATTTCTGGGAGGTCAGGTGTAATTGGGCGGAGTACGTTGGCTATCTCTGTTTTGAAGAAATTATATCTTTGACTTCGAGAAGAAAGAAATAGAAGAAAGAGGATAAGAGATAAAAGACAGATAGAGAGAAGAAAGAAGGAAGAGAGAAGTTTAAGAGAGAAGAAAGAAGATAAGAAGGAACAAGAGAGACAGATCAGCTAGAGGAAGGGTAAGGAAAAAAGAGAAAAAAGAAGAAAAAGAAGAACATGGAGGAAAGACAGAAGAAGAAGATAGAAACAGAAGTCAGACGACAAGAAGAAGACTAAGAAGATGGGGAAAACACAAGCTGGAATTCAATCGTGCGAGCCCAACCATTTGAAGCAATCGAAAGTCATGCTATGGCTCTAAAAATCCGCAACAAAACATTGAATCCCTGGAGTACTCCGCGGTGCGAAAGATCTCAGCTGCAAATATAGAGGAATAGCACACAATCGGATTTTCTGAGCGAAAATGAAAAATCTGATGGCAGGGGGATATACTAGGAAGTCGTTGACATAGACTGTCAAATCCGCATCCAGTCGGATCAGACCAAGAAAAAAATTCTCTTCGACATCTTTCAGGTGTGTCAGCTTGTTTCTGAAAATCGTGAAGATGCTGTTGGAGGATTATGCCGGTTGTGACACTTTTAGTCGGGAGCCAGCGTGAAGTTGTGCACTGGGATCGAGGGTTAGTTACATAAAAACTTTCACATAGCATAGTACACCTCTAACCTTACTGCAAAAACTTCGCGTCTGCCGGAATCAGATCATTTGCTTTTCAGAAATAGAGAGGCATAACACAATCCTATGTATTTCCAATGGTAAAATTGTTGGACATTTAGGTGCTGACTCCATTTTTTTTTCGAATTTTTGCTCATGAAAAGTTACACAAATTGGTATTTTTGTTGAACTGGTTATTATAGAAATCATCTACAGAATATGATCTTTCAAATGAGTTATCTATTTTCAGTGACAGAGGATGGAAGTGATAAGTGTACAAACAGAACACTTTTCGTTGGTTGTAACTGCAATTTTAGCAATAGAAATTTCAGGAAAATTGTTGAATATACTCTAACGAAAAGTGTCTGTTTGTTACACTTTACTTCATCCTCTGTCACTGAATGATAAGCCTCATTTGAAAGGATCATGATCTGTAGATGATTCTTCTATAAATAACCAGTTTCAACAAAATACCAATTTGTGTAACTTTTATGAGCAAAAATTCGAAAAAAAAAAGGCGAAGTCAGGCACCTTAAATGTCACAATTTTTACCATGTGGAACATACATAGGATTTTGATATCCTCTCTATTTCTGAAAAGCAAATGATCTGGATCCGGCAGAAGACGGCGAAGTTTTGCCAGTAGGGTTGTTAGAGTGTACTATGCTATGTGAAAAGTTTTTATGTACTTACTATCGTTCCCTGCACCAACTTCAACGCTGGCTCCCGGACTATTTCTGTAGATGTCGTTGGTTGTGATGAAGTGGGATAGTCTTTCAAAAATAGAAGGGATTGCCGATGACTTTAAGCTGAAGAATTTTCAAATTCAGATTCGAGGACGCTTCGGATAACCTTGTCACGTTTTGCTAATCACAGCTTTCGCGAATAAAATCATCCAACAGAAGTGACGAGAGCAGACACGAGATGATTCCGTTGGTACCATAATCATGCTTTTACATCGCCAAATTTATCCAGGTCAGCACGGGCTTGATTTGAACGTAAACCACTTAATTTTTTGATCATTATCCGTCGGAAAAGCATAGAAAGAAACCTTTTTCTTGCTAAACATGATATATTGGTCTTATAGCCCGAGGCGACACAGGCACACATCGCATTTCCAACCATGTTCAATTGAGGCGGACCGTTGTTTTGGTTCTAACATAATTAAAAACTCGTGTATGTTAATCGATAGCTGCGCAGGAAAAAAAGTCTTACAACAACAGTGCAGTGTACAGCATTTCCGAGATTGAATCCACAGTGATGCCGGACAAACGCGTCGTTACAGTCAGCGCGGAGAGATGACGGCATTTTACTCAATTTATTGTTTAAAGAAACTTCCCATTGAGGTTTTGGGCAGTGCATGACATTGAGACTGATCACAGACAGCAAATAAAATAGATCACGAAAGTTACTAATGGGGGGGGGGGGGGGGGGGGCGGGGGGGGGGGGGGGTGGGGGGGGACACCATTCAATTTGAGGGAGGCTTATTCTTCCTGTAGTGGCACCCTACATGCAAGGTACATTGTCTATAATTATAAAAAACATGTACATATACCAGCAACAAAATAATCTTTTTAATAAACAAAATGATCAAAAAATTGCTCTGACAAGGTTCCCACGCATTTTCAAAAATTAAAATTCACGAATCTTCCCGGCGGGCATCATTTCGCACGTAAATGCTACGTAGGTAACGTATCAGATCCTCCAAAAATATGAATGTTACTGTAGGTGGTAGTAGTGTGAATTGATTCCATACTAGTCTCGTTAATTAGATTGATGTTATTGTTCATTGCTAGCATTGAAAATGGAGTCAATCATAATTATGAAGTTTTATGTACAGGATTGCGATGCGCGATTTTGCGATAAAAACAAATACAATATAACATAGGTCACAATTAAACTAAGCAAGGTAGCCGATGCCCCTCCAAATCTCGTCGAATAGGTCGTGGTTGTATTTCTCAAAATAATGAGGCATGTGATCTTGCATTGCACACCAATGGGCGGTCATTTTTGGAGACACTAGGAGATCATTTCTAATTGGTACACTGTAGCAACTAGCAATCTAGTTTGAATATAAGCAAATTTCAGCAAATTTAAGCTAATAGGAACTAACTACTGCATTCTAAGTTATCAGGCTTGCGGCACATTTTTCTTGCTGAATCACTGTTTGATGGATAGCAAAGTATAAGAAGGAGCTGTCAGGCGATTCTCTCCAGGCTCTCGGCCGGTACCTCAGATAGATTTTGGACACTTTAAACTTGCCGCCAGGCACAAAACTTCAGTATCTTGAGGAGGGAAAAAACTGCAGAATTCTATTTTAGTTTTAATGTGTCAAAAGCGCCAATTCTTCCTAGTTGGAAGAAGCATTGAAATGTAAGGCTTTAAAGCGGGGCTTACATGCCAAATTAAATTGAGATGAGTTGAATGAAAGCAGCCAGTGATGGAAAACAAAAAACCAGGCAAAATTTTGTTCGGCTAGAAAGGCAATTTTTCAGGTGGTTTCACGGGGTTAGCCGACACCCCAACAATATCAGTAAACATTCGCAACTGAACACTGAAGTTGATATGGATTTCCGCATCTGATCAAGTAAAACGGGTACCCAGATCAAGCATGAACACTGAAACGGGAACCCATAATGAACAGGTTGATAACCTATAAAAAATCAAGGATAAATCATTAAGACTTGCATACCTGTATAATTGCAAGTATGTCTTTTTTCCTCAAGACAATGAACACGTAGGAAGACTCGCACGGTAGTCATTTCAATTGCCTAGATGAAAAAGCGGAATTGTACACATGGTCCGCTCGAAAAACTTACCCTACGTCAGTGAGCCGCACACACAGCATGATAATTCACAAACCTTATTCATCACACTCATGGAAAAGTGTACAAAACACCCATTCCAAGACATGAAGTTTGATTTCTTTTTTTATTATATTATGATTTTCTGTTAAAACTCCATTGTTAAAAAAACTGTTGTAAAATTGTTAAAAAACTGTTAAAAATTAATTGTTGAAAAACCTACTCATAAAGGTCATATGGATGCGCATTTGACCTTAATGTATTATTCTTCTGCACCACTATCTTAAAAACCAATAGCATTATTAACTTCTATTTAGATAAAACTACTAGGCCTGTATTTTAAATTTTGCCCTAAAACGGATTTTCAATAGCCAGCACGTACTTAGCCTCTTAGGTAAAACAGAGAAAAGTCGAGCTCCTTGCAGGGTAAGTAAAAAAATCGAGGTGAAAAACGCGTTGCCGGTTCATTATCGACCGTTTAACAATATGACTTCCAATTTACCATGTGCAGCTTAGCACACTGACAAAATATTCAAGTTGAGATACCTTATTTACAAAAAATTATTGGAAGGATAAGGATCTAACAGCAAATAAAACTTACCTTTCGCATTTATTACTAGGTAGTATACTTGCTAGCACACTTAAAGGTAGATGTAGGAAGTTGCTGGTCACTTTGTTTTTATTCGAACGTTAGCGCCTAGCCATATATGTACCTTTAATGGCTAGAATTAGAGAGGACTTCAAATGGTTGAATGCTGTGATTCTTAGCATTGTACAAATAATGCACAGCAATAGTGGCCTATACAAAAGTTAAATTTCATCCAGCCATTATTACAAATACATAATTGATACCGTCTCAGCCTCTCACGGTCTCTTCTCCTGAAATGTGCAACGCAATGCTACATGTAGGCTCACATTTAAAAACCAACTCATGCAAATAGCTTTGGTTTCCGCCATGGCGCGACTTGAGCTTATTCGTTTTCTTTTTTTTTTTTGGTTTCCTGGTGCACGTAAAAATGTTGGAACACGCATTCGTCACAATTCCTAATATCTGGAAGAAAACCAGAGACACATGTTATATTATGGCAATTGATTGGTTTTACAGCAGGCCCAAGTTGAAGGTAGAGTAGGCCTATCCTAATTCTCTAAAACATTAATCAACTCTGGCTAAGTTACAAATATACCTACTTTTAAATAAGTTACTACTACACGGATGTTCATTTGATACCGTTAACTGATTTTTCTGGCCAGAGTTAAGATAATTTCAGCATATCTATCTTTGTACACAGAAGAAAAATTTCTAAACCTAACTGTCTCGTCAGAGATAAAAGTATAGTCAATGACATCATTTCAACATTTGTTGAAATTGGTCAAAATTGTGATGTGTTTCAAACTGTTAAAAACCATGTTTTAAAACATGTGTCAAAAAAGTTAAAAAATTCGATGTTTTTAGACTGTTAAAAAACTAGGTTTTTTTTTAAACACAGTGTTTTAAACATACCCATCCCTGAGTTTGAAGAAAGACAATGTAAAATATAATTCTTGTTGAAGCAATATAAATTGTATGTAGCAAGAAAAAATTAGCAATGCCTCTGTTTGCATCGATCATTATTTGGCATTTTCAATTACGTTGACTAGATTCCAGCCAAAAAAGGCCATAGGCCTATGGTAATCTCAATCGTATGCAAAAAAATACTAAAAAAATTTGAATTTAACTTCCATCAAATGAAAATTAATTAGCAGAGTATAGATTGGCAGTTTTTTTTGGACGCTCTGAGCAAAAGGTTCCAGAAAATAATAGATTCGAGATCGGCCACCGGCGCCGACCTCTAATCAAAAGGGGGCTGTCGAATTGTAGTTTCCTTGCGGTCGCGACTCCATTGGCAGTTACGCCCTTTGCGCAAAAGAAACCTAAGGGAATGGCATCATTGGTAGAAAGCATAACCGGGAGTTGGGTGGGGGTGCTGATTGATATCTATGAAATATCAGCAAGATATCCATGACATAACTATAGTCTCTTATTGCTATATGATAACATAAGCAACGAGGGCCGTCTGGATCAGGAGCTTGTAGCTCATTCATATCTAATGTTAGTTGCGCGAATGTATTTTGCGAATATTAACATCGTTTATCGTTAGCTTTGAAAATTAACATCAACGCGCTATATGCGTGGACGGCCGGTATAAGCGAATATTGGAAGGAGCAATATCTAGTGTAGGATTTACGTGTATGTTAGTACATTGTACTAAAATATTTGTACACACGTGTAAAACCTTCCGGTGTTTTTAGACAAAAATATGGGGTTATAATATTTATAAAGCGCTGCAGACGATATTCTGTGTATACGGTGCATCCTTTTTGAAGATTTTTGGCCGGCAGAATTTCAGCCTACTTGAGTGGAAGAAGATCGTCGTTCTTGTCGGGACTCCAGGGGGGTACAAACCCTTTGGGTTAAACCTGAAATAAAATTTGGGTCTTGTACATAGTGTTACATTAGTAGGGAACGGGGGGGCCTTCTTTTCTACCCTTCCTTCCCCCTTGTTATAGAGGAATCTATCTTTTGTAGGCTTGATGCATCCTTACAGTTATTGCCCCCCTCCGAAAAAAAAATCGTTTCGCGGGCCCTGGTGCGACATGGAAACTTGGAAGTTCGGAAACTCACAGATACCACATTTTGTTGGTCACCATGTCCTGAATCGTAAGCTATGATTTTCCAAATCATCGAATTTTGCGAAGGGAAAGTGATATCTATAATTTCTTTTCTAACCACGCATTGCCGGTGGGTACTAGTTAGCGTGATATGAGTGCACTAATAAAAAAGTCTTGGCTTTTTACTTCCACTATTGATCCCCAAGGGAAAGTTAACTTTCATTCGGGGGGCGTGGTGGGAACGAATGAAAGTTAATTCGATTACAGGGGCACGCAAACATTGAAAGATTGATTATATTTCTAAACCTTTTCCCGCTCTATTTAATCAAACTTTTCCCGTTTCGATATAAAGCCTGTTCATTCAATTTTAAAAATGTTCCATTCCGTTTAATGACCTGTCCCGATTCAATTTAAAAAGTTCATACTAACTCCAAATAAATCGTGATTATCCACCCGGTCGATGCACATGAATTACTACAAATGTACATGTTTAAATATAAAAATAATTTTTAATTGTAGTAACACGTTCGAACCTGGGTCGGTGAACTTGGTCAACCGGTTTTGCAGTTCATATCGAAATAGTTGCACAAAAATAGAGATTTGATAGACATGGTTATTCTAAATATTCTCATAAACTTTTCCACCCCTGGAAAAAGTTTCCTGTTAAGATTGTTATCCGATGACAAAATTCAAAAAACGATATCCATTTGTTAGAAGGAGCGGGCGAGAGGATGTACAAGGTATCTCAGTATTTCGCATATTTTGTTCAATAGAAACATAGAATCCATAGAGATCTTTCGCATAGAAGTAGAAGAAAGTCAAATAGGGAGAGCAGGTTTTTGTCTACGACGTCTTCAGAAAATTGAGTAAAACTTTCTTATTATATAGAGATGGAAGCTTTCCCAAGTCAGATAGAAGACTTTTCTGTTCTTACCGCGACATCTTTTCGGCCTACATCGTTAGCGCCATTCTTCAAATCGACTGCCACTGTATTGTTGAATCAACGATTAACCAACATCTCACATGAAATTACAGCGATATCAGACGGGATTGACACTTACATTGGTACGCAAACAAAACAAAAAGAGCCTGTTAAACATCTAATGAACAACACAATACTAACTAACCATGAGTTGGAGGAATGTCAATGAAAAACCAAGCTCAAGTGTCATTCAAACCAGGTCATAGGTTTGAAAGATCAAAACTGAGATGACAATTACATAGGGCAATACATTAAGACTAAGTCACACAAAAAATTTGACCAATAAAGGCAAGACCAAAGTGTATGAACAAAGGCTGAATAAATAATGCGAATACTGAATTCCAACGAAGTAATATTAAATTAAAAATGATTTTATTTTTAAAACATGAAAGAGTAATACTAAAAAGCAAAATAATCACAACCACAAAGAGGAATTATAATAAAGTTTAATTGCTAAATAAATTCAAGAAAGAATCTACATAATACTTACTACTATTAAATTAATATCTGAACATGTAATACTATAAAGAGCTAGATAGTACTAATATTAGATGAAGAAATTCGGCAAAAAAATAAATAAATAAATGAAAAAACAAACCAAAAAATGAAATAAACAACTGGTGGTTGAAACTAAAAAACAGTCTGTCCCAGATGGGGCACTGACGTCACACTCTCGGTTTGTTACTGCTGCCAAGGCGCCTGGTCCACAGAGCCTCCTTTGTAACCCGCATTTTGCGCCAGTTCTCTTCGACGGTCTATTACGCGAAGACCTTCAAAGTCTAAAACGATGCTGATGCTGGGTTGCACATGCTTCGCCACCTACATGGCTTCGCCAAAAACAGTGCAGTCGCTTGAGAATGGCTACGATGTAGGCCGAAAGATCTCGCTGAGTAAGTAGAACAGTAAAGTCTTCTATGTGACTTGGGTAAGCTTCCACTCTATGTAATTACAAATCAATTCCCTATGTTTGAAAGTAAACTTCTTGTTTAGATGATGAAACATCTGACCGAGATTCAAATACTAATGGAAAATTGTTCTCTGTCGCTACTCGCTGCTAACTCGCTGCTACTCGTCATCTAAACATTGCATTCAAGACAGAGGACTCCATTTTTCAACATTACATTCATATTCAAGTAATCCATTTTTATGAACATGACATACTTATACAAACTTATGATCTTCTAATATTACTTACACCAGTCGTTTTCAAGTGTTAATTCATTTGATTTCCATCGATTCTCCATTAATTCTTCCATCGATCTGAAAAGCGGCATTGATTAATATGTACTAGAGTAAGTGTATCAGAGTCACCGATCAAGGAGATAAATGACTACTCTGATTTGTGATGATTGCATTCACACACCCACGTACACAATAATAATGTATTTATATGAAGATAAAGGCCACCAAACCGGTGCTCCCAGTCGGACCCTGCCCGAATTTTCACCCGCATTTTATCTCCAGATTAAACATATGTAGGGCTTATAAACTGTTATAACCCTTGACATTGCCGCACTAAAATTGTTATCCTTTGAGTCACAATTCATATTATCAAAAGCTTTTTAATGATAACCTAACATTTCTAAATAATTTTATTTACCTATCTTCCAACTAGGGCCTGATACTGATAAGTCACAATTAACTAAAAAAAATACTCAAAACTTTGAGAGTTCGTACTCCTTCGTCAAGAGGTCTTATGAATAGACTGGACTGTTAGTTTGATACAGTAAATATCTAAAATTGATTTAGTGCTATCAATAAACTTACAAATATAACGATAATACAATAATATACAGACGATACAAAATAATACATTTCTATTGTAAGGGATACATGGAGATGCGAAGATATCTGATCACGAGCGCACCAACTCTTCCTTCCTATTCAACCTAGGTTGTAGGTTACAAATCCACATAGCTTCTACTAATTTACATTCTACTGGATGGGACTTATAGATTTCTAAATATCGAAGTTGAAAAAATTATCTGTTGCCTTACGATTTTATTTATTACTATGCGCGTAATCTAATTTGGTGTCCTTATCCTAAATGTTATGGGTAGATATACAACGACATTTATTCTAGTCGTTAGAAAGGATTGCAAGAAGAACTCCCGTGTAAAGCCGTTTTAATCTAATACAAATTGATTGTTTGGCAATTATTGATTTGAGCATTCACATCTGCATATTTTATTGCCAAACATTTTTGTACACTAGTTCGTCTTAGATACGATTACTCGAGAAATGGAGCTTAACATATGGTGTCTAACATAGCTAAAATATTGCTAATTCAGCATTTTAAGCAAATTGTTTTCCTTAATTACTTAATTGAAATTATTTTTGTGTAATCGCTTTACAGATAAAAATATTCAATCATTTTTCTACCGACGTTTCTTCATTATCATTCATTGACATTGTTACCATGCTATAACATTAATGTGCTATTTTTCCTATTTTGATGATACTCATTAAATATCTAAATCAATTTCAACAAATCATGGTTTTTTTTAAAGACTAAAGAGATGAAATTGATCTTTAAATACATGATCAGTAAATGGCTAAAACCGAACCGACTAGAAAACATATTGCATCAGTAGTACCTTGAAAATTTAATCTAATCGCTCATAAAGCGAGATGGTCTGAATATTCATTTTAGAACGTGGACCTACTTTTTCATAATATCGAGTGTTTGATAGTCGAAAAACTATATAATAGTGATCTTTTGACAAAACGTGCTATTACTATACCAATTTTTTCCTGACCCTACATGACTTGGAAGTTGAAATCAGCATCCTTTTTCTAAACAAAGTTCATCGAGCAGTTTTTTATACACTAATGATTGTGTAAAATATTCAGACGAAAATGCTGGAAAAAAGTAGTAACGGAATTATGCTTTCAAAATTAAAATGTTTATTTCTCTTCATGCCTTGATAACATGGAGACCTGAAATTAAAGTTTATGTACATGTACATCATATAAATTTTAGATAAATGTACTGATTTTAATAACATGTCTATTGTATCTTTCTTCAGTATTTAAAGCAAAACATCTTTAACAGTACAAACACGTTAATTTACGAAGAGGTACAACTCGTAGGTAACATGTAAGTACGTAAATAAACGCTTGTATTTATTAAACATACATTACTTCGTTATATTACTTTATGAATGTAAGAGTGGTATCATCTGTCTTTAATAAAGGTATTATTAAAGGTACACATTGTTCAGT
The DNA here is from genome assembly GCA_907163375.1 of Prostheceraeus crozeri. Taxonomy (NCBI): domain Eukaryota; kingdom Metazoa; phylum Platyhelminthes; order Polycladida; family Euryleptidae; genus Prostheceraeus; species Prostheceraeus crozeri. Next base: position 1,335 of record CAJQUW010001493.1, on the reverse strand, counting down.
TGATCTCGTTAACCACGTGAAGTGTTTTGTTACCTACGGTAAATATTAGCAGATGAGAAAGTCAGTTTCGAAAGGACTTATTTTGCTTCAAATCTACAAACTACATGGAATATACAAACCAACCCTCTTTCATCAAAATTGAGGCCAACCATTTTAGTAATGAAAGAGACTGCAATGATGTGGCTGTATTTAAAATTTGCGAGTAGTTTCTTACTTTACCAAACTAGTAGACAAATAATGAGCATCATCATTAGGACCATCATCAGAAGTGACATGATTTATCAAATTTTCAACTCCCCTCATTAGATAATTTGGTAACTAAGTTTTACCGAAAAAATACTTAAAACGCTACCTTGATAGTGCGGAGCTAAGTCAGCATAGATTCATCGCTTCTTAACAGTACTCACTTTCTTTCGCATGGGATCAAAGAAAAAAATACTAAACTGAACAATAATAACGTCTCGCCGGCGAGTGTTTTTCTCATAAAAGGCGATCTTAGGGAGGACGAAACATGTTGGACAGGACAAATTGCTTCGAAAAAAATGACTCACAATCTCGGTGACCTTAAGGCTTTAAAACTATCTATGGAAGATTACAGCAACGGTTTTTTTGTCGACAACCATGATAGGGATTGTCTCATCCTTCGAATTTAAGACTATTGCATTGCAGAAACTAAATTACTTCTTGTGCAAGTTGAACGTTTTGAAGAAAAATGTAAGATAGTAGTAGAAAGGTGCAATATATCATTATTATAGTACAGCCAAACGGACTCACGTCTCCGGGAAAAATTATTTTTTTATAATGGGGAATGTAGCGTTTACCTTTATTCGACAGAAAAGTAATTTTCCAAATGAGCCTACGGGACAACAGACAGAATAATAAACAAGAGACTTTAAAGAAACATTTACCTTTCTCTTCCATGGTAAATGTGTGATTAGAAACATGCCGATAGATACTGATACCGCTGCCATGCCGCTGCCATTACTAACAACCGTCAAAAGTATTTAGATTGTCATCTAATTGAAGTTCATTCTATATTTGTCGACCGGCCGAACGATCTCAAAAGCTAACACCCCTACCATCGTTCACTGCGCACGGCAGGCAACGAATAGTCTGCTTGAGACCTTGAGATACACCGCTTGTGATGTTTATTGACCGTCAAGCATAATGACGAACATTTTTCTATTGTAGTGAAAAAAATTCGTTGCGTAAGAAAAGTCCCGGGAACGATTTTTCAGTGAAACATCATAGCGGTAAACAAAGTCGGATCAGAGAGGAACCTTTCGCGCTAGGCAAAGGTCTTTCGAATTCACCGATAGAGGTCGAAAATGCTCA
>CAJQUW010001491.1:0-178745 GCA_907163375.1 Prostheceraeus crozeri | reverse complement strand
TGTATACTGTCCACTGTTAGCTAACGATGTATCTATACCTTGCAATTTTTCTCTTATTCATTCATGGATATCCATGATTCATTTTAGCAGATATCCATGATTTGACTGTTGTAGCAGATATCCATGGTTTTAGTTACATATGAATGCAATTGTTGAAGCAGGATTTGAAAATTCAAAACAATGTTGTTTTGGCTTGACACGACAGAAGATATCTAGGAGGAAAGCAAAGCAGAGTAACACATTACGAATTAGCGTTGCAATCACAAAACCTCGATTTGATCTCGCCATCTCCGAAGTGCTGTCACTCAAGCCAATGGGATGAAAGGTTTAATCATGGGGGAATTATCATTTTATCAACACAGTTCAAACAATTTTGATGTTCTAATTGGATACTGAGTTTTAGATATATAGAATTCAACTAGGATGAAAGGTTTAATCATGGGGGGAATTATTATTTTGCCATTATTATTTTGCATTATTATTATAAAATTTGCGCGCATATAATTGCGCATACTGTTGCAGATTACAATAATACAGCAAAAAATACTTTCAAAATTGAAAAATAGTAAAAAACTTACTTAATAAATCTCATTGATTAAATCAAATATTACACATATTATATTTACTACTCATCTCTTCATTGAAAGGAGCCCAAGTATTAAATTTACAGAAACCTCGTATGTAACAACACCCCGCTTATAAGGACATTTTTTTGCCGATCCCACGCACTGCCTTATATGCGGGTTCGACTGTAGATACATGACAACTTGCTGTCACATACACATAGTTATGGTGTGTGTGTGTGTGTGAACTTAATGCGATTATATCAGCAAACTGAGCCATTTCTTCAGCATTGCCAGATATGCACATTCCTTTCCAAAAAGCATCCTATCCACAAAGCTTTCTTTTCACACAAAGAAATGTACTCTCGACGGTTCCCTAGCTTTGATATTCGATTATTCCTATGTTGTAACATGTATAGGCGGCTATTCAGGTCTGTTCCCATTTTTCGACCAATAATGCAAGTCAATGTCTGTTACAACCCTCATGTTTCGATTTTTGTTTCCTTTTAGGTCTTTATTGAGACTAGCTAACTTCAGCCAAATATTTCAACCGTCATTTTTTTTTTGAAAGTCGTTCATTTATCTTCAATTCCAAATTACCCGGCCTAATTTCACCTTTCATCTTCGCATTACCAGCAAAAGTGGTTCAGCTGACTCCTATGAGTTTTAATTTGGACTCCTACATATGCTACGTTTGACATACTTTAAAGTTCCTAAACGCAAGCAGGTTGTGTTGAACACTGTCTTAGATTTCAGTTTTCCAAAGACTAAGATCTTAGATACTTTATGTATTTATGTAATTGATTTTATGTTAAATAACATTGCATACAGTTTATTAAAAGATCAGCCTAAATCGTCTGTCGCTACGACCCAACGATTTAGGCTGTCACTTGAAAAGCAATATACATGTATCTCCATTAAATAGATGTTCATCAGGTCTCTCTATTCGCGCGGGCTTAAAACCAATAAAATTGGCTCTATACAGAATACTACAATGGCACCAGAAGCCTGGTGGAGAAGATATCATTCGGCTATAATACGAATAATTAACTTTCTGAATCGGCTTTACGGACGACATATGAGGTGCCGCCTTAGAGTAGGCATAGGTAGGGCCTATCATTCCTGCATTACACTTAATTGATTTCCGTTTTTAATTCGAGCCATTAGTTAAAGAGAAGAGGTAAAGTACCGCTCTTTTGCTAATAATCCCGTTGAACGTTAATTATCCTCTATTAAGCAGCTATCTCATCCGAAAAGCTAGCAACACAGGGGGGACAGCGCAGTCCATGTCTCTGGCCTATATTCCGTTACGGCGTCATTGAATAAGCAGTAGAGGAAATCCACTTACTATGCTAATTGCATTTCTGAAATTGTATTATGGATAAATAATCTGCATCAAAGGATATTAATAGAGTGATCAATAGCTTGGCTTCTTCGAAGCGACGTGTTACCAAATTTGCCAAAAAACATTCGTTTGACTTGACTTTATCAGCTCATTTCATCATTAGGAAAGAAACACATGAAACTGGCGGCCAGGCGCCGATTCTTCCAAGGCCCTCCCGTCTTGATGTTGACGAAGATCTGACGCGAATTTCTTCAGGCGTCTCAAACAGTTGATTAGATCCATGGTTGTGTCGCCAAACTCATCTGATTCCCGTCTACTGGGACGAAATCCGTCATTCCCTGCGGTCAGAAATCTGCGACTAATTTTGTAATTCTATATCAATGCAGTTTCTGATCTGTAAAAGTCTCTGAATGATGCATGTCAATCACATTTGATCGTAGACATCATCAAAATCCACTTTCATAAAGTTTTGGGATGTAACATCGATATATTGACAGTGTCATGTTTCAGGAAACTGTCTTCCTGTCCAACTTGGTTGTTCATTGAATTTGTCGTGCAGCAAATCGAAAGCCAATTCGTCTCTTCTTTCTGACGATTGTCTTCTTGTAAAGGAATACTGAGGATCTGCTCACACAATGCAATCAGTTATGAAAAAGCTTAGGTTGATAACGGAAACCAATGATAATCTACGACGATTTGTGGTATAAAGTAAAGCAATAAGATTTCGAAAGTGCGGACTCGGAAGTAGCCACTTCGAAGACTCCGTCTAATTTGACGTGCATTCAGAAAGCTCTTAATGTGGGATCGATGTTGCCGATCTCCATGTAACTGTTTAATTAAGCTGCGTTAACACTGTAAACCAAATTGTGCCCAATATGTGACCGATTAAGTGTCCGACGCATTTTCGTCACATTGGTCACATATGTGACTTCCATGTGACCGATGATGAATCATCATAAATCATGCACATACGGCGAGTACTTGATGAGAATAATTCAAATTGATTTTACGAATACTTTTCGGTATGTTTTGTTCAAGAATATCATTGGTAAGATAATATCACATTCAACTTGGTTTGATTAAAAAATGTTTGAATGAGGATAATGATTGTGTAGTTCAAAAATGTGACACATTCTTCGTCACATATCGGTCATATTTGGTCACATATTTGACCGATGATAAATCACCATAGATCATGCATATGCGGCGAGTGCTCGATGAGAATAATTAAAATTGATTTTCTGAATACTTTGCGGTGTGTTTTGTTCAAGGACATCACTGGCAAGAAGATGTTGTCATATTGAAAACTGTTTTAATCAGGATAATGATTCTGTGATTGAAAAATGTGACACATGTCTTCGTTTAATCTGCTTGATCTCGCCGGGAATTTGTATCATCGTTTAATCTGCTTGATCTCGCCGGGAATTTGTAATCATCGTCGTGTTTTAAAAATTGAATCAATGTATAGATGGGGTAAAAAAGATGCCGCCGCAGCCATCGATTGCTTCATTGGCACATAGATAAGGTAGATACTAAATCAGCTTATCTATTTGTTTTTGAACATCAGGTGGCGGTTGGCGTTGAGCAACACACCATGATTAAGACATTCTGTGATCGAAAAATGTGACACATGTCTTCGTTTAATCTGCTTGATCTCGCTGGGAAGTTGTATCATCGTGTTTTAAGTGAAGTTTAAGTGATCATTTAAACCATAATTTATGGCTCAATTTAATTTAGAGGCAGTACTTCTACTCTCCAAAACCTAAACAAGTAGTGGGCTTTAATTATCACAATAGTTGGAAGAAGCGATAATCATGATCAGTCGGGCAGATATTAGTCACATTAAGTCACATATCAGCCGTGCTGCATGTGACCGATTTGGTTACATAAAGTCACATATCTGCCGATCGAGCTGAATGTGACCGATTTGGGCACATTTGGTCACATAAAGGCAGTGGAAAACGTCACATGTGTTGGGCACATAATCGGTCACATATTGGGCACAGTTTGGTTTACAGTGTACATTTCACAGGGAATTCATCGGTAGAGGAGGCTGTAACCAGCACATATGAAAACTTAGTGGCAAATTAGGTCCCATAGCAAAAGAATTGTTGAGGATAAGTTAATTATGACTGTGATAACTGTAGCGTGAGGTCTAAACACACCGCTACCTGGAATTGAACTAATTCACGGTTATATGACATCAAAGAAAATTACAACAATAAAATCTCTAGAATGAAAATTAAGCTTCATGCAATATACAATAGTTATATAAAAATCGAACACATTTTTACTTGCGCATACTTTTCAACGACTGTATGATTGGATTTCAAGCAGCCACATGTGTATCTCTAAGCCTTAATTGGTGATTCATGCCCCAACTTAGTCTTAGATAGTCATGGATATTCGTCTCTCTTTGTTTTGTGATTGGCCAAACGCGCGCATTGCAGAAGTAATTTATCAGAGAGCCCACGAACTTCACCAGTCAGATTGCAGACAGGAGTGTCACGTAAAAAGTCATCCTTAACTCAATTTTTCGCGATAAATTCTGTCAAATGGAAGTATTATTCACACCGTTAGACTCTTCACGATCTGAATTTCCTGATTGTGTACGCTAATTGTGGTGTCAATATTCATCAGAATTCATACTTGAATTTGCATTGCGTTCAATAGAAAATTGATCTTCTTGCCTAGTTCTGACCGTGACCATCAGCATTGAGGAATGTCATCTCTTGACTCAAAGACACAGACAAGGCACTATACCTCTGTGATTTCATCAACGAATAATCAAAGGTAAAAACCTGTTAGTGCATCCTACTCTGATCGTTGTCTGCGTATTCTCATAAATTCTTTATAATATCAGAATGGACGAACTGTGGATTAACTGAAATATTGATCAGATTTTGCAAACTCTGCTGCTAAGGACTATGACAGTGACAACATCCTGACTGATCCATTGCATGATTAACAGAACGCAAGGACCCACTAGATAATCTAGTTAGTCTAATTTGCACTGTGATGAAACAAATAAATGAGGAAAGATCATTCGTGTTTGTACGACATCTGTCTGCAGATTTGTATGTGTCAAGTATTTTTTGTGGAAGCTCAAACTGATCCACTTATCATCTTTTCAAAAAGATTGTCGAGATCTGACGTTCTCAGTCAACTTGTTGAATATACATGGGTGCTCAATCAGACAAACGGTAAACGAATGAAGTTTCAATACACACATAGCTATATACATGGCGATAATTTGCCTTTTGCATTCCAAATTCTTCCATCCTTCTCTGTCGTAGGGTGCATACATACTCATACAAAATGATTGTTTAATTCAATAATTGATAGCACATTGAGTTAGGTAGCTCATGTTCAGTGCAACGTCCAACTAATCGTTTAAATGGATTTCAAAATCTATAGTCTAGCAATCACGCTACGGTAAAACCTCTCTTAGCGGACACCTCACAAAAGGGGACACCTCTGAATTAAGGACACATTTTCGGATATTCCACCAAAATTACAATAAAAGATAGGGAAAAGAACCTCAGAAAAAAGGATACCCCAAATTCAGAATTAATGACAGACAAATTAGTCCAAACCAAATAAACATAACCTCACAATAACAGACAGTCACAACAGTCAATGACAGATTAGTCACAATGATATTCCCTTCTGATATGATATTATCTTGGCGCGCATCAGTCAATGGCAGCCACAGATTTTTTTTCGCAGCCGCTATTTGTACAATTCTTCGGCTGAAGCCAATGTTTCAACCGTCACATCTTCACGTACGTTCCTTGATGCTTGCCACTGGATTGCAGCTTCTGCAAAACAGATCAACCCCGGTACGATAATGAACTGCTTCGCTCACGCCGGACTTACATTCGAAAGTGAGATACCGATATTCGTTGAGAAGTCTAAGGAAACTTTGTCAACACCTTACACTGGCCTGAGTGAGTGAAACAGGTTTGAAGAGCTTGTTCCGATGGAACAATATCTTGAAATTGATGCGAATAATAATAATAATAATAAAGGCTTTATTTTAGCTCGATACACTTTAGGCGCGGAGCCTGTTTTCGATATGGTCGAACATTCCAATAATCGAAGATCTGTCGCCAACATGGGCGACTGACTTAGCACAAGCTGTCACCACTGCCGAAGATGATTCCACAGCAGACGCGGCTGACATTGAAGAGGAAGACAATGACGATACTCAACATGAAGAATCTTATCCAGACGCTGCAACAACACTTGAGTGGCTCAAAGGAATCAGAAACCTTGCACTCACAAAAGATCATAGCGACCTACTACAAATTTATATGGACGGAGATGTTCTAGCAAACATTCTGAGCGTTCTCACCAAACTCCTATTACAGACTATTATTGCAGAGGATAGATTTTGATCTGATCGTGTCAAACTGAATCTAAAGTGTGCATGAATTTGAGACTGCATACCACATTATCATGCGGTGTATGCACTGCAAGACGCGTTCAACTACTGTGTTCCAACATACATATACAGTACATGTAATATGTATGTAAAATCTTTTTTATCCCGTTACATGGTCTTTTATGTGGGGCCTAAATTCCCAGGCAGCGGCACTTTGCTGTCAAAATGCTTAAAATTGTTACTGCGAAAATTTTAATGACATTAACTAAGGACCTATTATAGTCTTGTAGGTACGCCTACATGGAAGGTATACTGTAAAAACAAACTTTTTTTATGCAAAGACTAACAATTGCGGCCACCCCTAAAAAGCGGCCACTTTTTTTGAGTTCCTCTATTGGCCGTAATTCAAAGGTTTTACTGTACTACACAATTGCAGTGTGGCATCGAGCCCAGTCCTCGACGTATCCGGTTGATTTTGTTGTAAAGAAAGAGGAAAAACGTCTTCGGATATCATGCTATTAATTTATTGTGCGACGTTTCGCTCATCGATCTTAATCATGCTCAACGCAGAAGTGAAATACCAGTGTCAATCTCGTTGAGCGAAGCGTTGCACGATAAATTAATAGTATGGTTTCCGAAGACGTTTTTCTTATTCTTTTCGACTACTATACAATGCATTTTTTATAGAGGAGAGCTATTATTAAATAAGTCATCATTACTATTAAGTCATCTCTATTTGACATTGAACAAATTTCAAACTACTTAAATATTGACATCTCTAGTATCGCATAGTATGCAAACACATGAATACAATGTGATTTGCAAGAATTTGACTAATATGTTTTGGATCTCAGGGTCGCAGTCTTGGTATAAAAACTGGATCTTTTCGCAAATCAATTTTCACTGAATGCTAATACTTTTTTTGATTTAACACTCTACCTCGTTCCTTGCACAGCGTCGTGCTTGAACTATCAGTGTAAGATTGCATGTTTTTTTCATATCATTCATCTGTAAGACGGAAACTGCATCGAAGCCTACGTTATCAGCTTTTGCCGCCATTCAAATTTCTGAGGACATACGGGTTCATGTAAAACATCTTTCCGTTTTCTTTTATCACAGCTGATGATATGTCAGTTGTAGCTATAGATGTGTAAATTCAACACAGATCCCAACATGTGTGAGCGGGATTCTCACGCCATCGCTTTGCCACAGCGCGAACACCCGTCGCTATTTGATAATTGCTATCTGGATTCTGTCGACCACGTGTTGAGTGACAGTTAAGGAATGATCCAGGCGAAAGCATGGGAAGTCAGATCATTCATCGTCACTATTCATCGCTTGAATTCCTTCAAGTATTTTGCAGAAGAATACGCATGCATCCATTGTCTCAAAATTTATTATTCTTTGTTGAAATAGATAAAGAGAAAGTCAGCAGATGAAAATGATGTATTATAGTGACTGTGAACATTGTAACTCACTTTGTTCACAAATACCACAACACAACCCACGCGTCAGACATTTCTCATCTGCTTCCAGTCTGCTAACTTCAAACTATGTGGAATAGCTGATGTTCAGGCGCAATATCTTCGTAAATCCGTTCTCAGGGCAATTCTAGTTTCCTCAATCGTGATATGTCTCGAATTATTTTAGTTTTTTAAACATCCGATATTATTCTACTGATTCCCCAGTGTTGATGGCTAATTTGCCTGAGTAGCAGAGTCCTCGTCAAGAGGGGCAAAATTCAATTTCCTTTAAGCTCTATGGAAATTCGAGTATTAAATCAATGCATGGAAGCAAGGAAGAATAGAAATGCCAAATTTTCTAGGTTTTGGCATATACATCTACATGTATTTTGTTTGACTTCCTGAACAATTGGCATTTGCAATTTTTTCGCAAACGTTTATTCATCTATTCGTTCAATTTACTATTTAAAGTCGCTACAAAATGCAATTTACGATATCTCAACAGGCCCACGGCAAAAGTCAGAAAAGCAATTTTCATGTAACTCATATTTGAAAAGAAAAAACTCATGGCTTAGTTTGATTCATCTGTTTAGAGCCTCAACATTGTCTGAAGCTTGAGCACGTGTATAGGATTATTACTAGTTGTACATGGTGTCACGGAGATGGCGGTTTCATTTTTGAAATTTCCTAAATGATTTATCAACGCTAACCCATGTAATTTGACCCCTAGATTACGATAATCATCGATCGAGGGCTTTTTGAGAAAAATGCAAAAATTCAAAATGGCGGATTCTAAAATCGAAACTGCGCTCTACACACTTCCATACCAATTTCCTAAGGAATTTCTCCATGCATATCCATGTAATTTGACCTCTAGATTACGATTTTGATAGTAAGAAAATCATTGATCGAGGGCTTTTTGAGAAAAACGCAAAAATTCAAAATGGCGGACTCTGAAAATTCCATATCAATTTCCTAAAGGATTTCTCAGTACATTCACATGGCTATCACAATTAATAATTTCATCTCCGTATTGCATATTAGAAAATTAAAAGATTATATATTTTTTTCCGACAAACTTGCGACAGAAAGTTTCGCACCGGTATAACAGATTGCAAAAGTAAATTACTTACTTATTACCGTTTAAATTAGTTTTGCGAATCGAATAATTAAACAAGTCTAGACCAATCTATTCTATACGCTATGGAACTGTGCATGTTACTCTTGCATAGGCATATTGAATTAAGAAAACAGCTCAATTTCCAAATGGCTATAATACCAAACAACACTTATCAACAACTTCTACAAATGCCTAGCATTGTAGGCTCGCACTGCTGCAAGAAATCTTCCAGGAAAGTTGGGATTGCTGGTGTCTTTCACCTTGTAATTTTCCCAGAAAGAATCAAAATTGGAATGCAGCGTCTCGCTTACCTGCTCACTGTACATTCCCAAGCCTTGGTGCTTAGAGAAACAGAATTCCGGCACATGATGAAATATACAGTGTAACTTGGGTGCAATGGGAATGTTCAATGCCAATACATCATCGCGGAATTTCTCTATGAAATCGCAAAATCTGCCGTCCAAATTTTTCCCGAAGCAGGCACTGACTACGTTGTTCAAGCTGTGGAAAGCTGACACAATTTTGGCAATGCATCCAATGTTGCAATCGCACGCAATTTATCCACATTTCTCAGAAGGCTGCGTGCGGCATTCCCATTGAACGTGCCTCCATGATACTGATCTTTCTTTATGTGGCATTGAGCCAACGATTCAGTCGCGATTTCTGGAGCTGCATTTTCCAAAGTGCTAAATATCTTAGACACCGATCCGATCATGAGATTTAGTTCAGGGACTACATCCAGAATAAATTCTTTCGACTCTCTTGTCACGATTGATGGGTGTATGACATTGCCATAATTTTTTGCTCGCGACTTTTCCTGTTGGGAATCAAAGTATGACCAGAACAGCTTTGATAGGTTTTCTCATGTCCTACTTTCACCGACGTTCAACAAATCTCGTTTGTGTGCATTACACCACGGACACGGATGGGAACTTCCGCTGCTCATTATTACTAGCAATAGGTTGCACACTTTCATGTGTGCAGAAATCATGAACTTCGTGGTCAATTTGTTCAGACCAACTGCATGCCACAAATGTTTCAAATTTGGGTAGCACTCGATGATGTCAGGTCCTATTGCGACGATGAAGATATCATTGATTCCACAAGCTCAGCTGGATTGAGCACCAGAGGCACAATCATTCTCAAACAATTGTAGGTTAATCTTCAGAAATCCCTTGCCATTGTCAATACCAATCTTTGCAAAATGGTCTGAGTCAATCTGTTTTCGTATTATGAGATCGTCAATGAATGTTTGAACATCGGTACAAATGACAACAGGCATAGTAACACGATCCTGTTTAGCATCGTGGCAGTCCATGAAGCGATATTGAAAATCTTCATCAAGTATGTGATCTTTCGCACGTAATTTTTCGTGGATACTGTACTCCACAGAGTTTCTCCCGGATGCTCCACGGATTTTTCTGGTGAAGTTGTACGTCTGTCGGCCACTAAGGCTTAAATCTCTCTGTACTTCAGCAACATTGTCAAGCGATAGCTGACGCTCGGGAGTTTTGATGCTTACACTTAGAGTGCCACTCTTCATTGTTTGAATTTCAGCTGAGCTTCGCATTTTGTAACCATATCTTGATGATAGACTTGATGCAGAAAAGCGTTCTGGTTCGTTAGGGGACTGTGCTGATATTAACTCAGTCAAATGGCCAAATTTCTTGGCCTTAGAGCACGAATGTGATATTCCTCTACCAATTTGGCAAAAACATTTGGCACAGACTTTTACATGAAGATTGTCGGGCTCGGCAGAGCCTTTCGGCTTCGAAAAAGGCCTGCCCGCAGGAGCTTTCAACGTCGACTGTTTTTGATTTATCGAGGTTCTTGTCATTTCACAAATGCTGCAGTCGCAAACAGTAGTGCTCCTTTAACGAGTATTTGGCGGAAAGATGAGCTGGTCTCTGTCAAACATTGGTAAGTTCTGTATATCACCAGATGAAATCGTTTTGCGGCAAGATGAACAAATTTCGGTTGGACATAATCCATCAATCCGGTTATAGTTCGGATAAATATTTGTCTTTATAGAATTTTCGATCGCCGATGATACATTTTGCAAACTTCCATTCTTACAAAAACAAATTGTGCACAGCGCTTTCAGTGATTCAGCATGAGTTCTCGATGTATGCGGCATGCTTCAGGTTAGTTGAATGATTGCACTGCACCCTTTGTTCTCGATTGTATATTCCCTGCCACACATCGATCGTAAGCGCACGCTTGATTGCGCGAACGCTTAATTTACTCGCTACAGCGGCAAAGCACACACATCACGCATGGAGACCTAGCTGTTTCAAGCACAGAATTAGACAGGTCGTCTCTTCTTCTGTTTGACTAGAAAGGAAACATTGAAATATGTAACGTTAATGAAATGGCACAATCTGTTCATATAATACCATAGAAATCGAACAATGAGCAGCCAGTTCAACATTAAACACGCCAAAGAGTGCAAAGTTTCAGTGACAGTTATCAAGCGGATCACACAGCAAAGAGACACAGTCGATGTCAACTTATACAGAGAAGTTTGTGAACGTTTTTTCGTGCGCCTGCTAACTTTTTTAATAATGATCGGAGGGGCCAACAATATCGAGAAAACTTTTGTGCAATGATCTGAATTCTTCGAATCTGAAGGAATGGTGTCGATCGGAGCATTTTAAAGGAATTCACGGCAATCCGCAAGCGACGCACGACTATTTTTCCTATCTCTGCAAGGTATTAAGAATTTCTTTTTGCCCACTTATTAAGTTCCTGCATGCGCCATCTGTTTTGAATCAGTTTGCACTTCTAGCAAAGTGATGCGATTGAACAATCTAATTCTGTGGTTTCAAGTGATTCGTCGCCATGTGGCTACCAAGTAAACAATAGTTATAGCGGATGCATGTGTTGGTGTCTTGATGAAGACATGCCTTAGATCATTTCCTTAGACTGTCTAACAACGGCAAGCAAGACAGGGATACATGCATTCCCTATCGTACTATTGTATACTCGGTCGCCACGCAGCAACGAATCATGTGATATAGCTAGGTCGCCCTGCATACAGTTTTGATCATGGCGGATGAAACCAAGTTGTGCAAAGTAAACAATCATTTGCACAATAGAGTGTACTTGACACTGAATAATTCGTTCATATGTAGGCATACAATGACATGTATAACCCCACATCTGCTTGTAGAATTTCCATACCCTGCATTTTTCTCAAAAAGCCATCGATCAATGATTTTCTTACTATCAAAATCGTAATCTAGAGGTCAAATTACATGGGTATGCATGGAGAAATTCCTTAGGAAATTGATGTGGAAGTGTGTAGATTGCAGTTTTGATTTCAGAGTCCGCCATTTTGAATTTTTGCCTTTTTCTCAAAAAACCCTCTATCGATGATTTTTTAACCATCAAAATCGTGTTCTACGGGTCAAATTACATGGGTATGCATGGAGAAATTCCTTAGGAAATTGATGTGGAAGTGTGTAGATCGCAGTTTCGATTTCAGAGTCCGCCATTTTCAATTTTTGCATTTTTCTCAAAAAGCCCTCGATGAATGATTTTTTAACCATCAAAATCGTGTTCTACGGTTCAAATTACATGGGTTAGCGTTGAAAAATCATTTAGGAAATTTCAAAAATGAAACCGCCATCTCCGTGACACCGTGTGTATATGCGTTAAGCATATAGTTATAAAGTTATGTCGTGTGATTTGTGTTCCCCTTTCTCAAGGAAAGTTGGGTGAACTTTTAAATTCCGCCTATAATTTTTTCCAATGCTATCTGTATGACAAAAACCAGCTTCATCTAAATTTTGAAAATCTTCCATAGATTTTAAAATAATACAGAAGCTGAAAATTATAATGAAGAAAACTGACCATTATTTTAGTCATCATCTTTCAGCAATGTTTTTGCTGTTTAAATGTATAGCATTTTGCATCGTTATCTTAGATTTGACAACCTTTTAAATGAATCGTCAAACTCAAAAGAAAAGCTGAGCACTTAGCTCTAATAAGTAAATATCATGGATCTCAATAAGGGAGTATGAGCATAAGACACGCTGAAACATGGTATTCTGAAACACGCTAAAAAATTTGAATGGTATGCAGCAACAGCCTTGAAACTTTGCGTGAACGAACGGTTTCAACACCATGCTAAAAGGTGAAAGATATGTTGAAAAGCCTAGTTTACCGCCACTAATAAAGATTAAAAAGCATTTATTGTAAAAAGTGGAATAAACAGCTGTTATACATGTATGTGGTTTAGTCGTGCTAACTGTTCCCTTTGATACTTGCAATGACAATTCCACAAGCATCTACTGCACTGCGGATGATTATTTGAAAAGATTGAAAAAAGAAAAGATGAAAGCAAACTGGTGAACAAGCAACATTTCTTTATCTGGTTTGACCAAGACTAAAAACAACCTTATCAACTAACCACAAGGTGAGACTAGTCTCAGTAAGTTCTAACAGCTAAATGGTTCCCTTATATACTGTAGAATAAATATTTTCTTTAACTAACAACGAATCGATGCACGCATAATAATGATGATCCACATCGTCGCCTCTGGAAGTCACACATGGGAAAAACAATGTCTGATGTCACAATTTGAAACATTTCCTTATCGTATTCACCCTTAAATGAATGCATAACCTGTTGAAACAAGCATTTGCCATTTCGACAGTGAAATCGTTGACCTCTTGGATGACAATTTAACTGTGAAAATGATAAGCATTAAATGAGAGAAAATTCACAAATCTGATAAGGAAATTTTACTGCGGTGTGAAGTTCTAACTGATAAATATCTGTACACTGTTATTCTTTAAGTCACAAATGACTGCTAGAAAGAGTATTGAACCTGAGAACTAACTGCGACTGAGAAATGAATCCCAGGATCTAGTACTCTTTGAGTACTTAGATTAGAACTCTTTGGGTTCGAAAGCACAGCACTTAATTCGTACTCATTTCAGTGCTCATTTAATGAGTTGCATGGGACAAGCACCTCCAACATATCGAAACATGCCATACGGCATATCTAACGCGTTATAGGACACATATAAATCCATCTAAGAACTGCTTTGACAACTAAACACAAATGCATTTGGAGCAATAAAACATGCACAAGACTCGAAGCGCAGTCGGTGAAGTGAGTAAACTTTGGCAGGACTTAAAGTTCAGTCGGAGAGGATGCTTTGACCAATAAAATGTTGCAGGTGTGTTTGCAGGATCATTTATTATTTCACTGCACCTACTTCGATATTTAGAAATACAGCGGACTGTCATTCTCATACGATGATGAAAATCATCCCTGCAGCCATTTATAATAGAATATAATGCTTACTAATTAAAACTATTAATTAAAGTAGTCCTAATGAGGACTGATGACGTTCTCCAATCCGCAAGTGTACAGATGCAATGATACTGTAGCCATCGGGTTAATCAGTTCTTAAAAGAACTCAATGGAGCTTTCTCGTGGCAACGAATCAGAATTGATCAGCTTTGGCCCAATATCTTGAAAAAATGGAAATCTTAAGACTTGTAATACTACTCATTCTTGCTGTTAATATACTAATACCATAGATTCCAAACACTGCCGCATACATGCTCAAAACAGACGTCTAATATACTGTACCGACTACAGATGCTGGCAGTGGAAATAGAATAGGAGAATGGTCACCATAGGTTAAGGAAATTAAAAATGGATACTATTAAACAACAGGAGACCGATGAATAAAAATTGGAAAAGTGGAGGCAAAACATGTAAATACAACGATGGATGCTACTACACCGATTACAAGTGAACTATATCTGACACTACACATGGTGGATAATGGCAATAGTGGATAAGTGGAAAGTGGATAATGGAGGCAAGCAATAGAACTACAATGACACTCTACTACACCGAAAGCAATGAAATTATACACACTATACCTAAGACTACACATGGAAAATACTATTTCTTCACTTGAATTTGTTATCGCCAGTTTCTTAATCCGTCTATAATACTTCATGTAATCTCACATTTCTTCTTTTGTTCTTCATTTGAAATACAATACATCGACCACTACTTCATCTACCGATTAAAGGACATAAAACATAATCCTGCAGTCCGTCATACATCAGCAGGTACTCGTCTAGTTGTGTTTCGGCACATCGATCGGTACTAATTCTATTTTGTAGCATCGCTCCTCCTCAAAACCTGCGACATTTGCTAAGTATTCATTGCACCATTTTCGAGTGGGTTTTTCCACCGGTTTCATAAAGGATGTAGGCCTACGTGAACGCACGCTACGAAATACCTTTTGATCCGTTGGGGGCATTTTGCAAGCACACTCTCTTCCCCATCCTAATGTTAAACTAAACATTGAAACAATTCAGAATAGTTATTCGATATATTTCGTGTATGGCAAAGTCAATGGTGGTAGCCGCTTTTTAGAATCCCAGATTTTCATTCGACTTGTTCTACTTTGTTCCTTTGAAGGCTGGGGACACCGAAGTGTGTGCTTCGTCAGACGAATACGGTACAGACGAAGGACAAAGTCCGAAAGCAAGCTTGAAAGTAATGAAAAACTGAGTTTCCAGTCCATGAAGTGCTTCATTTTTTAATCAATAATAAACAGGCTCGATGACTTCTCCATTGCTCAATATGTAACATCTCAGTATAGCCAATTTTGCATCACAAATGTCAATTATTAAACCGATTTGAAACCGAACTTCGGTCAAACCTCGATAATTTCAAATGCATTTTCGAAGACATACAAATTGACATTCAAATTTTACATATAATTTTCACCAGTATTGAGCATGCATACTTAAATAGAAAGAAAGAAATTAATATGGCAAAGTTAACTTTCATTGGCAAGATTGAAATGAAAAATGTGGACGGTATTTACTTAAATTGGATGTATCCAACCCTTGTCTGCAATTTGAAGCGTATTCGGAAGATGAGAAAGTGTACAACTTATTGTCCAATGGCGTTGACTAGTCACACAGATAATTTTCTATTTGAAAAGCTTCAAACTTGAATGGCTCAGGGATTGCGGTACATGCTTAGACAGATTTGCGGTTCCTGCCCTATTAAAGTGCAGTCATAATACAGTAGTGTGTGCAGCCCTTTTTTAAGAAACGTTCGCTCTAGTTTCGCTCTAGCCTGCAATTTGTGTGTGCAAAGTTTATTATTGAGCTTTGTTCTAAAGCAATTGAACAACAGATTAAGCTCAGTGATGAAAAAGCATTGAAAATGGATTTAAGCCACCATTAAACAAGAGCATACATTAATTAATTTAATTAAGATTTTGTCTTTTTCTTTGTCGCATCGGTAGCCAAGACAACATCCTACTTCAGACTCTACCAATTCAATTTACTTTGTAATACTTAAATGGAGTGTAGATGTTGGCGTTCTCGCTTGTCGTTCTTGCAAGTGCATTCTATGTCAAATTATTGCTAGAGATATGCCATCTAATTCCTCAATGCGTAGTCATTCCGGGAGCTAATGATTTATCCAGTTTCGACTCCTTGTATTTGAGAGGCTTCACGTTTTGATGCATTTGTTCTTTAAGGCTCGAACGTGTCATGCTATTGATGCCATCAGTCTAGTTGCGTTTAGTTGTGGTGATTTGTTGAATTGATGTCTTTCTCTAAACTTAATGTTGAAACTCCATGAGGGAAATCTGTGGAATGAGAAATCTGCTAAACTTATAAAAGGGCACGCAATCATGGAGACGTAAAATCATCAGTTTTTTGGTACTGACAGTCGCAATTTTGAGATTGAATAAAATTGGTAGTAGATCGTCAATAGAAAAAAGGAATAATAATAATTATCAGGAATGCGATGTCATCGTCCTCTTTTTGCTGTTGTCCATGTGATGACCAACCACATGATGCCATTGTCAGAAACCTCTTGCTTGATTGTGTATCTGACAGTTTTCATTTTTGGAAATAAACTCATTTCTATGCTTTCGATTGGACTTTCAAATGATGATATTAGGGGAAGATTAGGGGACAACATTCGTGTGCGAGCATGGTTTCTAAGTGAATCACATCTTGACACATCAGATGCATTTTGAATTAGATGAAATTCGAATTTTTCTGGGTGCATCACATGTTTGTTTCAACCTTTCGACCAGTGATTCTATTGAATGTGAGCAGTCATGAATAGTTGCCATTTGATCCAATATCATCAGCAGGTCTTGCTCACATCAATCAACATCGACGAAACTCTCCATTTGAACAACATTTAGAAAACTGTGGTCAAACTATGTTTAGCTACAGCTCATCTGAAGACCATTTGCTCAACAGTAGCAACTTTCGTCTGTACTAATTGAAGGAAGTATACCTCGGTCGCTATCGTCATCTACTACTACTGACTAGCTATGCCGTGATATAAACAAAAGCAGGAAAAGAAAATATACATCAAAAGCTGGTCACAACAATATCATCTACCGATAATTCACCGGCATTAACAAGCAGGATCAACCGTTTGAGTTGATTACCGGTACATCAACTTTGACTTGCGCCATGATTGCGTATCACATAACAGAGGCAGATGGTCATACCATAGATGGAAATACCACATTGCATAGTGACTGCAATCTTACGATCATCCATGTATATGTTGGAGGAAATTTGAGATTTGAGATTTGCACTGAGAACTTCCTCCAGAGGTTGCTAATACGTAAAGTTCAATGATGGCTTAGACTTTTTAACCAGAAACATAGAAGTATAGAATTTAGTCAAAACCTTGAGGCCGTAGGCTGAGGCATGTTGACTGTGCGCAACACTTTCTGAATGACAGATTTCCAGGTCATGCCTCAACCGTGTTAAAGAACAGCTAATTGACTAACTATGATGAGGTAAAATTGACCAAGTTATATTGACTAATTTTGATGTCGTGCATATGAATTATGGAAAACATCTGGAATGTTTGTGAATGTCATGATTCAGTCAATATTCATATATATTCAGTGAATGTCATATATTTAGTCAAAATCACCCGTATATCAGAAGAATTGAATTTTTTGACACACTGGAATACCACGGTGAATGAGGTATTCTTTAAATCTTGTCACAGTAATTTCATATAATATCTGTGATCAACACTCGTTGCTTATACATAGAAATTCGTGCAAATTTCACAACCGGTGAGTGAGACATCAAGCAAGCTATCAAGCAGCAAATCCTGCCTATGAAATCGAAGACACAACGATGAGAAAAAGTTATTTCGCTTTTGGGTTCGATAGTAATGGAATGTCGAAGCAGACCGAAAATTAAAAATCAATATTATCTTTCTATTTCTCCTGAAATTTCAACATTAAGATCTATGCAATGCTACTTAAACAGGCATCAATTTCATGTCACACAGACAGCATCATCGAGCTGTTTCAGTTTTACATTGTATGATTCCTCTCTTCTGTGGAGATTTGTCAATAATCTGTAGTAGATTCATAGCGCTTGATCCACATTTAGATTTCATATATCCACAAAACTAGGAAACCATTCAAAGATCGTGTTTCATGCGGTGTGTGTGCTAAATGTGAGTGTTTCTATTCACTTGCTAGATATCTACATTTCCATGGTTTTATCCCATCGATTTCATGGATATGAATGTCCACCAATCAAGTCGTATAAAACGTTATGAATTTTTTCGCCTTTGTCTTGGAGAATACGCGCCTTTTGATATTCGTTGTTTCTGAACCTCCCGAAATCAATGACTAGAGTAGCATTAAATTTCATCAATCAGACATTTTCCTTATCACGCGATTGCCCGACCTTCATAAGATTGACAAGTCCATACCTAAAATGTGCTGATTATCTGCTATTCTTTCTTATGACTCAGTTGTAATACCGGTGATATGCTATTCATATTTTCTATTCACCTATTTTCCCCGAGAAAGTTAAAAGCTAAATTAGGAAGAATAAAAGGAAATTGTACAACATAATCACACTATGCAGTTCTCCATAAAGTCAGTTGCTCCTGTCGCGGAATGTATGCACTTATTTTCTCCACGAGAAAATGCGTGAATATAATAATCATGTACAGTACATGGTCCAGACAGAAAAGCTGACCATCATCGCTCAGTGAGCAGGTGAGCATTCACTTAAGAATATAATAGGGTGCAATTGTGTCAATGAATCGCATCTTTGTCAAGTCATGCAATTCGCCAACGTTCATATGAGAGGACACTCGACAAATGAGGCATATCCAGACGGCGCTTCCAAAGGAGAAAAACAGCGACTGCAGCGGAGCAAAGCTTCGAAGAACTCAATATTCAACATCAGCTCTGACATCAAATGAAGGAGAGATTAGTCAACTCCAAAAGAGAACGATATTCGGAGGTTCGTCGTGTATTGTTCAACTGCATGTGCAATTCATCGGTTGTATTCAACTATTCGACAATTCGGTTGCATTGTTCTGCATCGACGAAGATGGGCTGGAAGGGCATTGGGATGGGCAATTCTGGCGTGCGCAACACAGCCGGTGTGTCACCTTACAAGGCGGTTTCTGACACACACAATCACACACAGTAACAAGACGACTCTTGCCAAATGCACTTTCTAATAAGTGTATAACTGGATGAATAATACTTCTGTCTTGAATTGAAACGAGAGCTGTAATAAGAAAGGGTAAGTATAGACCACAAGATAGTGAAAAAAATTAGGGGGAATATTAAAAATAGAAGATAATAAAAGAACGCTACAAAATTGAACATTAAGTTTCTCCCCGGAAAATGAATATAGCCATACATTTTCCGATCGGAAACTGTGTGTAGGGAAGGTAAATAGCATAATACCGGGTTTTATAGGAATAAATTGGTAAATACTGACAGATTACATCAAATTATCAACTGAGCTATCTATGGTCAGCGTAATGTCAGAAGAACAAAATTGCTTACCTCGACTTTTATTGAACGTAATGAAAATGCAATCTAAAAGGAAATTAACAATTTTATATCATAACAATAAAGAAATACAGATTATTATGAATTACCATAAACTGTCCAGGATTACCACACAAAATTCACTGCCAGAGTCATGCGCACACGAAAATGACAGGTCATGAACGACAAAATAGTATTTATATCACAAATGAAATGTGAAAACTAATTGATATCAGTTAATCAACACTCAATAACCAGCCATGTGAAATGTGTTTAAAAAACCAAGAATAACAACAGCTGCTTGCTGACAGAGAAAGTGACAAAGAAAATGTCGTAAACAAAAATGCACTTCAGTGCGCGAACCAAACGCCTACACAATAGATCTAACAGTCGGTACTGTGCTCAACTAAATGTAACCTGCGATAAAGCAATAATGATGATGGATAGGACGTCTTTCAGATTAATTTGAAAAATTACATTTACAATTTGAAAATTAACATACACGTACATGCGGGTATTTTCTTTCATATTACATGGAGAACTATTGCTAATTTCAATATCATAAATTGCTACTAAGACAACATCCTCCTTGAAACAATATGAAACTACTTGCTGCTATATGATACATCAATGAAATGAACAATCTCGCATTACATCAATATAGGAGCGATGAGATTGTGCATCTGTTTTCTCATCATTCTTTTTTGCAATTTAAAATTAACAAAGGGGTCTTGTCTTCGGATTCGTCCTCGCTTTGTCCACCCATCTGTCAAGGATCTGTCCGATTTGAGCTTCTGCATTCGAGAAGCCACGCGTGTCGATACAGTCGCTCTTAATGTATTTAAAAATGGCTCCTGTGCCTTATACGAGTACAATATATGTAGTAATCTCATCTCAGGCAGCCCAACTTCATGCCCAAGGTACAGACGAGTGGGGATCAGGATGACAGACGTGCTGCTATTGAGAACACGCTCGGACCAAAACCAATTTCCTTGTGATCTTCTCATTAGAACTTTGAAGTCTAATACCACACAGGAAGACGTGGAAGATGTTGTACGACACAAATATCAGTACAGAAGTCCGCTCATCGATCTATCGCCTTCTCCGTTTGATCTCATCAAATTGCAACTGCTGGATAATAGAGGACGTGTGGTAGTCTTCCTGACCTTCAACATGTCAAAGAATGCTCGAATGACACAAAACAGTGCTTGGTTTTCTGCAACTCGATTGGTTGCTGCTCATCCATGGAACATTACCTTCTTGAAAAGCAGAGACATAAAAGAATTTTCGATGAGAGTCTACAATCGTGATAAGAGTCAATTTGTGATAAGATATGCACACAATGGTGTATGTAGACATGAAGGGTTTTTATTGATCTCTGGGAGGAACATGATGAATCACATTTGTCCATGGCTGCCCAATGAAACGAATTATGTTTGGATGAATCGTCTTGATGGTGGGTCATTCGCTTATCAGGAAAGAATGTATGCTGCAGAATTCCGTCTGTTTGGCTCCGTGGATGAAAGTCGTTTATACGCGAAAGTTTGAATTCAGTCCATGCAGCTGAAATTTGTAAAAGCTTATTCCGAAATTAGACATTCAAGCATCAAATAAAGAAAGGTGTGTCGGTGGATTTGTATTCTTCGTGTCAGACTTTATAAGTGTGCCTGAAGTGATCGTTCACATTGGCATTACAAATTTTCTCTGCAACTCGTAGACGCACTTTAACAAATGTATCAGCTTCTATATTCACAATTTCAATTGTCATTATTGACTACACATGGTCAATATAGCACATGACAATGCCAAAAGAACTGTTTGCTTTTCTTATCATCCCCTTGATAGTACAACTACTTATAAAACTTGATGAAGATTGCAAAGTGCCAGTTAGAAAATTCCTTGACAGCCATAGACGCTGCGCTTCACCCTACAAGATATTAATTGCTTAATTTGTTCAAGTCTGAAGACTAGTTTGACGGGTTCATGCCTGGTTCGCAGCACTTTGTGAATGAGCAGTAGTTTATGATTCTTCAGGACATTTCATACACCTGAGGCTATCTTGAAGTGGTCAAGTAGGAATCGAGTGAAATCTTCGAGTGGAATCGATAAAAGACAGCATTTGGTAGGATAGTTAACTTGAAGGTATTTTGATGAAAATATAATGTTGTCATATCCGGTGGAAACCCAACCCGAAGGCTCAATGGCGGTGACGTGAACTTATTAGCATCGCCAGTCAAGCGAAGGATTAGAAAGGATTAGAAATGATCTAGATGGAGGACTTTCACGCGTTATTTTTGTACATTCACGCAATCTTGACCTCCATTCATCATGAGATAACTGATGGATACATTTTGCTGACAGTCAATTTTCATTTGAAAATTTCGGTCGTCTTCATGTTGAAATCGTCAAAGAAAACCTCTGATTTTTTATGTAGACTGCTGACCACAGTTGACTTATTGTGAATCCAAAATATATGCCAAAATAATTAATGTAATATAAAGTTTCACAGCAAGATACGTTTGAAATGGGTTGGCATTCTTGTGAAATGATTTGTGAAAAGTCGCCATAGAGCTTTCGTGGTTGGTTTTACACTGGATCTGGTGCAATTTTCGCGAAATAAAGGAGTGGCATGCATTTTCAAGATGACGGAGCTGCTGTAATTTCACATCACAGCCATTTTGTGCTTTCAGGGACTAATGTCTCCGTATGTACGGCATCTTAGATGGTGAAAAATTTAGTGGCAAGATGCTTGTGATGCTCTTCTGTCGCTTTGCGCTTGTTTCGTAGGCTTTCATTTTGTATTATGACAATTAAATTTTAGTGGCGGTGCTAACTTCACATCACCGCCATGTCGCTCTTTCGACTAGCAATTTCTCGTAGACTAGAAGGAATTCTGTCGAAATAAATGGTGGAGAATTGTGGGACACAACAAATGAATCGATCTGTTAGATTTCGCGTACGTTCTAGGCATCAAAATTGCTTTTTTACTTTGAACAACCCAAAAATTTGGCAAACCTTAAAACTGTCTTGCTGTCTGAAATCAATCACCTGTGATGTCGATAACATTCATTCGTAAGCTCATTATGTCGCATGTGTCTACTTATTTTTGCTGACGACTACCTTACTCAATTATGGTGGATAAAGTCGTCTTCAGCTCTTTCGCTACTTTTCTCAATATCTATCTTCAAAAAAGTCAATTCTGTCACAAATGCAGTTTCCCTGTGTGTCTGGTGTACAGGTCACTTCTTTCTAATAATTGCAGCATAAGCTGACATGTTATATGTAATCGATTCTAGCTAGCATTTATAGATTGAATTCATGTTTTTCATTAAGGCTATGCAGTAGCCTGCTAGGCATTGTAAAGATTATATGTAAATAGCCAATATGAGTTTTGTGCTAGAGAACTGTTAGTCTTTTATGAGTTTTCAATTCATCTGCATGTTCATTAGACTTGTTTTATGCATATCAGATGATAATGTGAATCACTGGGTCTGTCAGACCTGTAGTGCTCTTGTGCAACAATATTGCGTCGGAGCAGAAATTGAAACCATCCCTGCGTCGGGGTTTTAGGGGATTCTCACGGGAGAGCATGTAAATAAAAAGTTTTTGCCAGATCTGCCAAAGCTAAAGCATTGGCAGATAGCACTTGCATATTTTGCAGCAAATACTAGTGGCAGATCTACACGAACAGTGTTATTCATGACTGCGGACGAAGGAGATCATTTCGAACTCATATGAAACTGATGAAGTCTTCGGTCAGACACTCCTATTTCGAGTGTTCGCTTTTTCAATAAAACTCCTTGCACCACCCTGGAATTATCATCGAATGGCAATTAACACATCACCATCCAAGATGAACCCAATATAATTGTTGACGATCCTTTTCTAACTAACACCAAAGAATTTATTGATATCACCATGGGACATCAAATGCAGTCAGATTCAGTTACTACAAAAGACGGAAGGAAAAGTCTTAGACGAAGAATGTGTTCAATGTTGGTCACGTAAAATCTTAATTCCGAAGTTGATGTCTGTTATTAAGATTTGGAAATTCAATTGTTAAAATGATGATTGAGTCATTCATTAAATAGAATTGTAATAAACTTATCGAGCTTGCCAAGACACGACTTGCAGCGCTACAGTGCTGGTGTCTACGCAGGCTACATGTAATTCCTCGTCTTTCATACACGAATTGGTGAACTCATAATAGCTTTATAGTAGCAGAACAAAAACCGATTGCGGCAATGTTCTCTTTGTCCTACTCGCCCGTGACAATTAAGTCCCCTGAATAACCCGGAACCGCGTTTATCTCTGTTAAAAGTATTCATTGAGCTTCGTTACATTTAAGCCATCATATTTGAACTGCAATTATATTGTTGACTGATGTTTAACAAAACATGTCATTTCTTCAAGTGGAAGATGATCTCATGTGAAGATTACTCAATCAATTTTCAAGTCATTGCGCACGACTTCATCCTTTACGAAATCAAAATTCCGACTTCTTTCAAATGCACTGTTCTAAAAAAGCATCACATGCATTTTTTGGTGAGCTGACGTGATTTTCTATGAGTAAAGCCGGCTGAGGACCGTGACTTCCCTGTGCTTTAAACTCTGATTTTGACGATATGTCATGTTACGGCGTTCAATCCTTTCCAATGTCTGCCATTTTTGAGTGAAGAATTGCATGCGTCAGGAACTTATCTCTGTTCATGCTACTTCAATGCTTCCCCTCATCATGTTTTTATGGAATGTCAGTCCATTCAGCTGTTGACATCTTTGTTAAAAACTACAGAGTAGACAACTTGTTCCAAAGCAGAAAGGAAACGGACAAGATGGCACCATCCCGCCAGAACATGAGTTGGAAAATGCGCTCCGTTTAGAAGTCAATCATAAAAGTCCAACGAATCGATTCATGTAGCAATGCAGACAGGTCGGTGCCTATCATTCAATGATCTACATGTAGGCACATTTATGAGCAAAAGTAAAGCTAGAATTAGGAGATATAGTCTACGACTGCTTGGGTTTGCTGCCTCATATCACGGCTAAATCCTCCTCATACTATTTATTCTAAAGAGGCGAAAAAAGTATCCTATGAAGTTTCAAGAACAAGCGTTTCAGATGCAACATCTTGACTGATTCAAAAGACATGAATTCGCCTTTAATAATCTCTTGAATCGTCAATAATTTGCGAGGTTGGGGAAAGACATAAATCCCTACGGAATTCGAAAATGATGACAAATAATTGAAGAAGAAACGTTCTGTTTTCGGACAGAAATTCGACTAATAAATACCTTTCATGGTAAAAGAGTTCTTAGATTTTAGAATCAATTAAGAATTACAATAAGAAGCATTTATTTGTAGATAAACAGCCACAGCTGATCATGATAATATAAGGAGATTAAAAGCATATAAAAAGGCATTGAGTCACAGCTATACGAAAAGCACGATACACAAAATGGAAGGAAGGAGTTCTTATATCGATCAGTTTTACAAAATATAATGCTGGATAACTTTCTGAGTTTTGATATCGTCTCATTCGAGCGCTGCGGTATTCCTTCTCTCAGGATCGTCGGTTATCTTTGAAATTGTCTTTGACATCTTATAAAACGTCTGGTGCTCAGTTTTTCTAGCCCATGTTTCGTCAATTGGCACATAACTAAATCGTGGATTATATCGACCTCTAGCACAACTAACTGCCATCTCAACGCGGCTGCAGAGTCACCTTTCTCTCTCTCCACTCCCTCCCTCCCTTTCTCTCTCTCTCTCTCTCTCTCTCTCTCTTTCTTTTAAAACCTAAAACTAAGACAATCGCGTTTCATAAATAATTCAGTTGTTTCATGTGTTCAATGTTTCATTTGTAATCGTGTACTTCCTCTGTAAAACTGCTTTATCTTTTCAATTTATGTACACTCGATATGTCAAATTTGAACGAGAATCCTGTAATTGGTTTTTCAATAATATAGTTCATAGTTCATAGCTCTTGCTCTTGCTCGACTGTGTTCAAATAAAGTAACTACAAAGAGATCACTGTACTTTATTGATAATATCAGCGATACTATTGCACAAATCCGTTAAGATTGTTCCAGTCAAAGCACGTTATTTAAGACCATAAATGCCAGGCATTCAATGTCCTAATTATCGAAAGTCTTAATTATCCGTGTCCAGATTAGCGAGCTTCGACTGTGTAATGAATTTCGGGTTCAATCTACGGGTCGGGTCTTTTGATTTCCTCAATTTGTTTTGATGACCGCACACTTTTCCTCTGTACATCATTGCCCTCTGTATTATCTGTTCACATCAGCAATTGGTTCGAAATATTGCCGTTCAACGGAATTAGGTAGAAATTAGTCAACGGTGTCATTCAATCATTATTATCTCTGTTATTCCAGGTCAAGTGATAGGTCAGTACTTTTCACTCCATGGGACGAATTCTCCTCCCCTCTTTGTCGACACGTCGTCGCTTTCTTCCATCGAAGTGATTAGATCGGTGCATGATAACCTCCTCGTAAAGCATGCAATTGTCGGGACTCTCAAAGTCATGCAAAAACATTCCGCCACTGTAATTGGCATCGCAGAAATGCTTGGATATTTAACAGAGAACATTAATTTTGTTGATAGTGCACGGGATGAAGTACTTCTTAGAAATTTCCACTGAATTTGGAGACAAAAAGTCATTCGGCATAAAACTCGACTTCATAATGAAACCGCACCGCTTCAAAGTGCTTCCATGCACCGAAACGGATTATTCAATGAAACGCTAAGTTATGTGAACATTTCTCGAAATATGCAATAAATTTTCCCCTATCAATTTGAAACAACCAATGAATTGAATATGAAATTCACAAAGTTTAATAGGATTCGTTATCCAACAATACATCGCAATTCCATTAGTCAACTAGCCTAGTGAAGAGGGTGTGAGCTCGTTTCTACGGACTTCGGTTCGATTCCCGGGTCAGATGAGTGTGAACGGGGTCATTAATAGTGTTGTTGTATTTCATTGACTTAGTACTCAGACATTCAATGCAGTAGTTTGCACTTGTCGAACAGTAACGGTGTAAGAAGTCACAGCCCAGCGGGTTCTAATTCACTTGCCCCCACAGCTGTGAGACTGACAAGTAGCCTATGACAAGTGCGACTTCTTTGCAAGTGTGATGCAGCACATTGAACCGATTTCTGTGTAATTGCTGAAACTCTACCTACAATTCAACAATTAGATCCAAAAATGAATGAGTTTCAAACATCGAGGTCTTTTGACTTTGTTCCCTGATACTTAACGGTGAGATGAACATTTCAAAAATTAGAAGATTCGTCTAAACTGCTGATATCCAAGCAGAAATGTTCTTGGATTGCGATCTCTAAAGAGGAAGCATTTAAAGGTGTGCTCTAGTTGATCATTTTATGTTTTAGAAGTCCATTATCTCCATTATAGCAATAGCAACGGATAATTAATCGTAAAGCTAGCTCCAAAAAAAGGATAGAAAACACAAAGGAGAGATAGAGAACATTCGGGTAAGTTGACAAAGAATGCCTTCAACTTAAGTCATGGATTTCTGTCTAAATGCAGCAATCTTGGGTAGAAATTGAAAGTTATCGTGTGCATGACAAACCGACAAACCAATTAGACAATGAAATTCTGTCTGTCGATAGTCAGAAACGGTTTCAGAAATAATTGGTCACGCAGTACGATATCTATGATTCATACAACTCATACATGGAGGACGCAATGTTAGTTTGGCAGAAAAATGTAGCGACAATTTGGTTACACCACTCTCGATTAGCTCGTGTAATCGCTCGTGGTGTAACCTTTAAATATTCAATACAGTAGTATTATAACAGGACTTTGTTGTCAAAAGTCAAAGATGCTTTCAAATCACAGGACAAGGAGAGAGGTGTCATCTGTGCAAGAGTTGGATCACTTACCGTTCTCGTCAATTGTCCTTTCTTCACCTGCTTCATGAGATTTAGACAATTCTAGTCATAAATTACAGTTTATAGATTCCATAACGAGTCAGAAAATAGAGCTGGAAAACATATACAGTAAGTAATGATAAATAGAAAAAACTTGTTGATTGGAATTACACGTAGAATGCTCTGATCCTCTGGTTATTTCCCTAAATTTAAATTGTTTTGATCTGCATGACTCTGATCAATATTGAAAGAAGATTTCGTGCTACGGTAGTAAGCGATCTCTTTCTCTTTTTATCTAAATCAAAGTTTTGTGAATTCAGTCGCACGCAGCAGAGAGGACGGTGGAAAATTCAAGCCGTACGATTTACAATACACTTTGAAGGATTCAAAATCTTTGTTGACTAAGTGTTGTATATCATTGACGTGACGGTGTTCTCTAAATATTTGTGATGGATATTGACCGTATGAAAATCTATTTTATGGTTCTAGGAAATATTCGCTTGCTGTTTTTTCAAATCGGCAGTCAAGTGGGATTAACGTTACTTGCTGCGATCGAAAGGCATTTTGCATCAAATCGGAAAACATTTGCATTTAAATTGCTGTTTGATGCAACGAAGATCGTAAAATTGATGATTTGCATCTCCATGTCTTGTAAGTTCAAACTTACTTTATGATTAAATATAAGTTCTTTTTTTGCTGAATACTTAACAATTTTTGCAATTAAAATGACGTTCTGAATCCAGCTGCCAGCACGAGTTTGTGAAGGGACCGAGGCTGAAGATGAGACTTTCACAGAATGATGTACACTTTATGGCTACCCGGTGCCTCTTTATGTCAGTCAGAATCAAAGAAAACACATGTAATTAATCCAATGCGAAGAAGACTGTAAGATTTCTGTACGAATAAAGTTTTCTATGTTTTCTCTGATTAAGCGGAAAATATTAAGCTCTCACATGAAACGTCTTGAAGTCTTTTCATATCACAACCGCAGCCTGTGTTACTATCTTACTTCCGACCGATGATGCATGTGGATGCAGCGAGAATGTGTTGAAATGAGGACAAAATTCATTAAAATGTCGTGCTTGGCGTCATTGAAAGGCCTGATAATTTAGAAAATATCTACCTTCAAAAACAAAGGTAGCGCATTCCAATATGGCTCCCAACCAGAGGCCTACTTCAGATAAATCAAAGAAAATGTAATTTTTACCGAAACCTTTAATTTGCGTCCCATTCTATGTGCATGTGGCTTCTTTGATCGTGTCTGACTAGAACAGGAACCAGACAGAACTCGACAGACGCGCAGATTTGAACCCATAAGGAGCACATCATTCTGTGAAAGTCTCGTTTTCGGATTCGTTCCCTGCAGAAACTCCTTCTGGCTGCTGGACTATTTAAACGACTTGATTTTCCATCGAATTTCGGTGAAAACGTAATTGACCTCTCCTTCGGTCCCGCAATCGCCTTATGAAGCCCCCTCACCTTAGGTAAATACTGTAGTTGCACACTGTAGTTGCACAGCCTCAAAGACAAATATATTGAAACAACCAACGTATAATGCATTCGCTCAATCAGAGATATCATCCTTTCATACTAGGAAAAAAATCTCTCGAATCTTTCTTAAAAGAATTATGGCGAGCTATTGTAAAATACTCGTATAATAGCTAATAAAAACGTCGAAAATAAGGCCTCAGCCACACTGCGGAGAAAGCAAACACGAGCGTCCCGAGCAAACGCACGGTCATGAACAATCAATCGTTCTGCTTTGCTCGCTGAGTGGCAGTCTTCAACTGTTGTAATGATGACTTCATATATTCTCCTTGCCCGCAGTCGCTTAGCTCGCAGTGTGACTGAGGCCTAAATCGACCATGCGCCCATTGTGTTGCGCAGTAATTCTGGGAACTATTGAATCACGGGAACATCAAAGAGGGATTCCAGCAGCCATCGGTGGAGGGGTTGTTGACGAGTTTGAAATCATCCCGAGTAAAATTAGATCAATGCAACACGGTGTGCCATGAGAAGCGGTTTCATTTTTAAAATTTCACATTATATTTCTCGACGTTTTCCGATGTACTGTACGTTTGTATAAAAATTTCGAAAATCATGCGAATAGCCCTTCTCGGGAAAATGATGAAAATTCAAAATGGCGGACATGAAATCGAAACTGCAGTCTTGGGCTCGATCAATATGCTTTATGCATCAGCAACAAGTTTTGGAGGTCCAAATAGGTTCTTAGAATTTCTTTCTATTTCTTTTTTTCTCATTTCTCGGAAAGTGCTAGCCGCATGATATTCCAACATTGATATCTGAAAAGAGCGGGTAAAACTACATAGAAAGCTGTTGACGAAATAATTGAGACTTTTTTATCTAGTCTAAGAATGCAGTTTCGGTTTCATGTCCGCCATTTTGAACTTTCGTCATTTTCTCGAAAATGTTAATCGTGTGATTTTCGAAATTTTCATACAAAAATACATCAGAAACCGTTGAGAAATAGAATGAGAAATTTTCAAAGTGAAACCGCCCCTCCTGACTCACCGTGGCAACGAATAACATTTGAACACGCTATTCTGTCTATCCCCTTCCTAAAATTCCTATCAAGTGATATATCACTTCTGATCCCGACGCGGAGTCTTTGTCATCGACAAGTTTCGTGCTCCTAAATAACAAGAGTCGAAATTGGATCCTTCATTTACTCAAAGCATGGTAAATAATGTTTCGAATGATTTGTGGCTATATTTGCAGTTATGATTATGATAAAACATGTCAAAGTACATTGGACGCAGGCCCGTCTCATATTCTTAGATTCTCACTGTAACAGATTGATATTCAGAAAAACCTATTTCAGCCGGAAAGAAGAAATTCTTCTATGAAATCCAATATCATGGTAAAATCAGTGAAACAATTGCGAGAAAGGTTTGTGAAGACATCCAAAGCAAATACTGTCATCTCAATGCCATTCCAATTATCCGGACACGAAATTTAGTTCCTAACTCTGTCAAAGACACCATCCCACCCACCCAAAAACCTATGATTATATACAATTAAGACTGTTCTTGTGGAACAAGATACATTGGGAAGAGTGAGAGATGTTTGACTACTCGCCAGAAGGAGCATTTACCCAAATGGCTGTAAACGTCCAACGTAAGATCCAAATCAAAAATTCCCACCTCAGTCTGCAATCACAAGGCACCTAACAGAATGTGACCAAAAAGACCACATGCTACAACAAGAAAAGCAGGGATTCAGTGTATTTAACAATCCTAGAGGCCCATTACAGCGCCCATTACTCGCCATTACAGAAAGCGTTTCAATCCGAAAGCTCAACCCAAATTTGTGCATTCAAAAAGAAAGATTATTCATTCTAAGACTATGTTAATTCTTAGACATTCATGTGCACTTGCCTCTTTCAGTTTATCAGTTTCAGTTTTTACTACTGCGCGATTTTATTAGTAATGTACAGTTTATTGACCTTTTGCATATATATTCATTTAGCTATTTCACCAGAGAATCGATTACTGATGTTAGCTCTAATCATTTCACGTCTCTGTGACTTTATCATTTCGATTGTCATTTCTTTTTGTATCTTCACCAGAGAACAAGCGAGATCATGAGGAAAATTGCAAGTTTTTATTTACTACAGCCCCACCACCGCCCACCACCAAGTTATAGACTGACATTCATTGTGAGGAATAATTTCAATGATTTTCTAAAATGAATTGTTCTCCCATAGGTTCCGGTTTATGAAGAGATAGAATAATAGCGTCTCATATGATACAAGAACAGTTAAACAAACTTAATTCATGATTTTCGAACGACTTCCTGCTTGGCTAGATTCTAGGCTTGTAGCCTAAGATTGAATCCAGCAATTACCGACTGGCTTTCTGTCTCCTCGACTTCTTGGAGCGCTGTTACTAAGTGGATCTGATACCTACCTACACGCAATAATGCATGATCTGCTATTTTTCATCAAAGATCTCAGAATAGAAGTAGGCCTACAAAGTTAGTACATACAATGTATTTATTACCTTATACAGTCGAAAAATGAATGAATAGTCAAAACAATATCTACAGCATAGAACAAGCATATAACAGGTAGTGTCAACTAGTAGAACAAATCTCATTATGCAGTGAAATTTCTTTATCAAATGATTCTGTTTTCCGCGGAGATTGCGTTCCAGCGGTTCAAAAAATATTTTATCACCTTTTAAGAAGCTACATTTTTGCTTGTGTGCTTCCTGTGTTCATATACTAGCGACGTGGACCTATATAAGTAGTATGAAGTCTATTAGATATCAAAAGGATTAAAGATCTACTTTTTTTATCAAAGGATGAAGTTGTAGTTCCGATAATGCACGCAATCTAATGAATAATAGCAATTGTAACAAAACTCAGTGATATTTCTTCACCCATTATGACGCCGCTTGATAAACATTCATCGATAGGGCAGCAAAAAAGGGAATTTCGAAAGCTGCCAATTTCCTGCAAATCATCATGTGTCATAATTTTTACATCTGTTTCCACCAGCATGTCACAAAAGGTGACATTTATGTCAATGAGTATGTGACAAAATGTGACATTAGCGCCCATCGATATGTGACAAAATGTGTCATAGATCCAAATGTGGAGGCCCACCCCTGCTTTCATGCTAAGGAGGTTCGTGAACAAATGACAACTTCAAACAGTGGTGACAGCTAGACCTGATCCTCATACCAACTGACATTGGAAACTCAGTTGGAAAGCCTCGAAATGAAACTTAGATGCTGGAACGTTCTTAGAAACTTTTACACCCGAGTACTTTCACACAATTTCAACCGGAAAAGCAATCTTCTGAAAATACTTGCGCTCACGATCAAGAAAATTTTGAGTTGTATGTCTTGTAGATTAGCACTTTCGAATTGTCTCTTTTTAATGTCCTTGAGCATTTTCGGTTGATGCATTCATTGCATTGATCAAATAATGTGTTTGTATAATTGATTTTCCTTATCTTCCATGATACCAAACAAACGGAATTCTGATGCATATGACGGATGAAGTGCGAATTTCCTACCATTTGTTTGATTGATCCAAAGATAATTTGCATTAAAAGGCAACCATGGACAAAGATCTTTCTTCCCATTAATGAATAAAAATCCCTGATGCTGACAAACACCAGAGTGAGGGTATCTGATTATAAATCGATTTCTTTCTGGAGCATAGCCCTTCATCGAAAATATGCGAATTGCACTGCTTTTCAAAATGGTAATGTCCCACGGATGAGCAGTAACCAATCGAGAAGCAGTAAACCAAGCATTGTTTTCTGTCATTCGAGCATTCTTTGACATGTTGAAGGTCATGACGACTACTTCACGTCCATTTCTATCCAGCAGTGACAATTTGATGAGATCAAACGGAGAAGGGAATATATCGACGAGTGGACTCCTGTACTGGTAGTTGTTCTGTTCAACATCTTCTACGTCCTCTTGTGTGATGTTCGACTTGGTGGTGTCAACCAGCAGCTCATAAGGATGCTGATTCTGATGCGCACGTGTTCTCAATAGCAGCAAACCCTCATCACCGACTCTTCTGTACATCGGGCATGAAGTCTTGCTGACGGATGTTACACTCTCACATGAGAAGTATAATACACACGTGCCATTTTTGAATATATGAAGACAAAGCGCATCGAGACGTGTTGCTTCTCGAATACAAAAACTCAAACTGGAGAGGTCATTGACTGCTGGTGGGTGGATTAGACCTTGAGAAACTCGATGACATGACTCTGTAGATGATTCGAGCTTGAATAAAAGAATGACAAGGGGTGAGATGATGATTCTCATCGCCGTAAAATCCAAGAATAATTACTAGAACTACCAGCATGAGTAAAAATGCGTCACCGTTTGATGGAGAGTGTTGTCTTAATGACCAATGAAACAAGTAAGACACCTTTTAAGCATGAAAGGAATAAATAATTTACACACCATTAAATGCAGTCACGCTTAGCAATTGTATTCAAATACAAGCTCAAGGAGAATGTTGTCTTAGAAATTGTGAAAGAAATAATAAGACATTTTTTGAATGTAAAGGGAATAATTTATTTCTTAAGCACTATTCATTATTTCTCGGCCATCATTTTGTGTATTACAATGCTTACACACCATCCACAATCAGAATGTCCTCAAACAAATGCATTGTCTTTTGGAGTCTTCATTCTCTTCCAAGTGTTCTGCCATTGACAAAGGGTCTGGCGATATTTCTTATTCAATTTATTTCACCTTACGTGGCATTAAACACATCGGGAGAGAATTGAATCTGCCTTCAGTCTCTGCACATTATGAAGGTTGGTTACGAAATCAGAGATTGTTGCAATGTTTTAGTTGAAAACCATCCGTGTCTAAGGAAACAGCTCCAAAACAATCCACGGTGCAGAACAACGCCCACTTCACAGTAGAAGGACATAAAGGCGTCGCTAAAATCTTCAATTTTGAATTCAATTTCAATTCAATCCATTTTTGATATCAGGCCCGGAAAAAGGATTACTTAGATGCAAAGTACATTAGGTATATGATGAAAGTATGGAATCAATGGTTGATTTGTGGCGACAGCTATGATATTACTTTTTTGCCAGCTCTTATAAGCAGTTTTATTCGATATCGCAATTGACAACAGAATAGTATTGAAATATTGAATGGAAGGGACTGAATAGCTATGTCAAAACTATGAGGTAGTGAAAAATTACATAGTTATCCGTAGACATCTGGAAGACAAAAACATGAGATGAAGATTTCTATGGTTAAAATGTTAGATTCGATTTGGCATAGAAATTAATTGATTATTAAGGTACTTAATAGACGACTGCAGACCACTATACGATTTAAGGGGGACTTATGATTGCATTCATGTACTGTGTATGCATGTGTTTACAAACTTTTGCCCACTGAACATCTGAAAATCTTTGTATCGAATCTAGAAATACTTCATTTTCTTATTGATAACCAGTTGTACATACATTCATTGATCAGTTTTAGATTTCCATTCATGAATGTATGTTGGAAACATGATGGACCTTGCCTACATTATGTACTATTTTATTCCCAATTTTTTTATCTGATTATGAAAGCATCCTATGTAAAATTTAATAATTTTTTTATTGACATCCTAACATCTCATTTTCTTCTTACATCAGAGTATTCCCTTGTATTTCCTTCTATGATCAATAGCAGTATTTGATGATCCGTGTTGACATAGCAATTTATGAAGAAATAGTCAAATTCTGAAATGTCGTCACTAAATTATTGATGTATCACGTAAATGACTGTTTTTGTTAGTGATGAAAATAATGAAAAATGATGAATGACGCTCCAGCCTTAAGCTGCAGATACTTTGTATTAATTGCATTCGAGCATATTGAGCAACTAATACAATAGTACCTCGGCTTTCGGCAAATCACTGAAAAGTAAAATTATATTCACAACAGAACAAAAAAAAATAATACAACATTCAGATGCAGATGAAAACATTTGTGATGCAGATTTGAATTCATCGGTTGGAACATCATAGGCTGCATCAATTCACAAAAGGTCTTCAACCGAAATTTGTATTATAAAGATACATAGAATAAACCACAAAACGTTTCACTTTTGGTTTGATCACTTGTGCCAATCAAATTTCGAGTGCTGTTCATTCAAGTTTTTGTCTAGACGTTGCGAATAATTATCAATTAATTCCACCGTACATGTTCATCTGACATCGGTAGTAAGCATTCCAAAGTGCAGTAGCCTATAGACTACTGAATACGGATTGCCTCATACTGCTTCACGATGGTGACTAAAATGCACATATATTGGGCTGATCAAAAGTAACTTCCCAATGCAATATTTCAATTACATTTCAATTTTTCAATTTCAATACTCCAAGAAAGTAATAGACATGAATAGCATTTTTTCATGACGGAAATTTACTGGGCATTCAAGTTCACAAATTATTTTTGGCAGCAAAATCTCTCAGAATTTTTATTATTTCGCTGTGAATACCCTGCTGTTGCTCCTCTTGCAAATATGTAGGCTATCTTTATTTTAACAAATTATATTTCACCTATAGGCCTACTAATAATTGCTTCAGCATGACTTCGAAAATTTTCGGTGCGAGCAGGTGAGTATAGCGCACACCCATAAAAAAATCAATGCTTTTATGTAGCTAATATCATGAAATAAACGTAGTGTAGTTATTTCGGACATTTTCAAATCATGATAAATATAAATTTCGGTTGAAGAAACTGCTTTTCCAAATTGATCAAAATTTGATTATTAAGCTTCTGTTAAAGGCTTAAATAAAAAATATTGCAGCAAATGTGTCAGACTCATCACAATACAAGTTTTTAAGTATTCGATTCATCTAACGGCCGATACAGTACAACCAATTGTGATGTAATCAACTAGATCGTTAATCATCACTACCAGAAATTGGCTGCCTACCACTGACATAAGTCATCATGTCATAGTGGCTATCATTGAGCAAATAAACAGATTTCTTACCACCAATGTCTGATTCGCCCTAGTTTGCCGTATGTCAAAAAAGCTTCATCCGAATAACTAAGCGAAGGAATCAATGCCCACTTTCACATTTTGAATATGCCTTCTCCTAGAGATTAAACAAATGCATCAATTTGTACCTTCTGATATGCCTACCACTGTTCTCAAACATGTTGATTTCACATCAAATTAAAAACTATACAATTGCTGAAGAATAATGATGATCATGTGGAAATCGCGGACGGGCAGTGACTACGAACTGCCAAGAAGACAGATTCAGTATATCATTACATGTATATGCTACAAATCTGTAAAATTTCCAATAAATTTGATACTATGAAACTTTGGTAGCGTGTTCAGTAGACAACCACTTCTAAGAAGTAATTGCTTAATTCTAGCGATGATTGCCTTAATAAATTATGCGGAATATTTGAAGTGATCATGCAAAAATATAACCGTTCAGCAAAGACAGTTACCATTTCGACGAATTTTTGCGTCTGAAAACGTCACTGTATAGTTGTGGCTGCTGGTACCCACTTTTACGTGGGAATAACTTGGCCTTAGTTGTATGGCTTTTTACACGCAACATTGCGTGCGAATAACCTCACGTCTTTTGATATCGGATCAAATCAAGCCTTGATGGCAACTGAAAATTAATTTCATTTTTGCTAATTGAATTAAAGAACCGCTAATTTTCTTTTTTTGAAAGTACTATCACAAAAAGACTCTCTCAGCTGCCACTACTCTTTCTCTATAATTATAACAGGCCTACCAAAATTGTTATTAAAGGATGTTCGTTATTAAACATAGTAACTTGGAAGAAGCTTTTCTTATAACATTCATGATGCGGTAAACTGGGTTGAATTGGATCAGTAGTGCGAAATTGATCTTGTTGCCCAGTCATAATGGGCATGGCGGAAATTATTGCACCTTATAGCCTACACTTGTCGTCTTTACACACATTTTCATTATATGCCAAGAATTTGACAGACTTACTGATCCAGTTGATTGCGTCAAACTTTTTTTACAAGAACGACCATTAGATAGGATGTTTGTCAACATTGAACATCATTATGAGCGAGGTTGTGTGGACTATACAGTTAACCATCACTGAGTTGCCACTTAAAAATTATATTTACTTTTACTAAATGAAATGTATAACCGTGGATGGGTGATATCAACTGCATCAGATGTAGTGACTATACTCGTGTTGCAAAACTTTGAGTTGATTCAATTAACTATCATTAACGTCAACTTACCAGACGCCATTTCACGCACAGATCATAATGATTCACTGAACAGCAAAATTTAGAACATCGTGCGCCTTGTGAACAGTCACAGTAGCGACTGTCTGCCTGCTTCCTTAGTTAATAAAGCAATCAGACAGCGACTAGGCATGACGTCACAACAGTGAAAACGTAGAGTGATTTGTGTGGGAACATCTCGCTCATGAAGATGGTGGATAACAGATATCAGTAAAATAAGAGCATGACGTGCTGTTTTAGGACAAGCGCAAGAGTCACGTGCGTCAACCACGCGGAGTTGATCTTCACTGGCAGATGTGACGTTAAAGAACCATCTAAAGCACAAAAATGTTGCTAAAATAGCGAGCAAATATTCCTTTCTTCTCATTCCAGGAAATATTTGTATTAGATGTATCTTCAATATGTAGATAAACAATATCTGAGAGCCAAATGACACAATTTCTCCACTGTTTCATCTATAAAGCCATACCATTCATAAATGACACGTTCAACATCAAAATTGATGTGAAAAATGAATAAAGCAGTAAATTTCATGTAGGAATCACTAGAAAAATGAAGTTGTCACCAAATATTTTAGCCACAGCAACTTCTTGAAATTGATGAATATAAATATCTGAAAATTATCTTGGCGAAAAAAGATGGCGGATTTGTCGCCACAAAAAATACATTAGAGTAATGGGGAGTTTCCACACTTGATATATTTAAACACTTTGGTACAATCAGACCTACAGAAAAGTTGTGTTTCCTTGCTTAGAACATAATCCTCCCCGTTCTTCTTCTACTCATCGTCGTGATGTTATGGCTGTTGAAGAAACTGGTGTTCCATCTAATGGTGTTAAAGGCTACAGTCATATGAGCAAAATTTTGTATATTCCTGAGGATATCCCTTTCGATCCGATGCATCTCATTTACCTTGGAGTAAATAAGTCATTTCTATCAGCAATTCTGAAATATAGGCTGGTCGACGTCGAAAAATTATCCACTCTTGTAGATGGTGCACATTCACGAACAGTTATCTGAATAAAGCGGTGTAGTGTCTAAGGAAACAGCTCCAAAACAATCCACGGTGCAGAACAACAACACCTACTTCACGGTGGAGGGACATAAAGGCGTCGCCAAAATCTTAGATAAAATTTCAGTTTTGAATTCAATTTCATTTCAATCCATTTTTGATGACAATCCCGGAAAAAGGTTTACTTAGGGGGAAGCTTTCTGAAGTGCGGAAGGATATTGTAAGAAATTTCTACTATTTTCCAACTACTTTTCATTATTTTGAGTATTTGTCATTTCTGCATCAATCAATACAAGTAATTTCATTCCTGCGTCACATAATATTAAAAGCTGCAACAATAAATGATTATTTATCAACAAGAGGATTGTAGCCCTTATTCTCATCTTTTAAATCGTAAAAAGATCAAAAAAGACAATATTCTTAAAACACATTTCATACCGTCAACACTTTGGTGGAAGTTCTCAACTTTTTCTAGAAGATTTGCAGGGACTTGCACTGCAATGCAGTTCATCGAATTTCCTAGATCATCAGCTTTATTTCCGCTTAATTAGAATGCCTGTTAGCAAATATTCATTCCTTTTGATATCCAGCTATTTTCATGCTACTGATAAAGGCGCTTCAAGTCGGTAGTATGTAAATTTGCAAGAATTTGGCTATTTAAAAGCTGCTCAAATAATTTTTTGGATCGAAGAAACGTAATCTTTGTAAAAAACTGAATCTTTTCATGTAAAAATTTTCACTGTATACTTTTTTGAGTTCAAAATCCACCCATTGAGTAGGTAGAGTTTCGACTCAAAAAGTATCTGCATACAGTGAAAATCTTTATATCAAAAGATTCAGTTTTTTGCGGAGATCACGCTCCTGCGGTCAAAAAAAACATTTGATCACTTTTTAGGAAGCTAAATTCTTGCAAATTTCTGTGTTTTTTATACTAGCGACGTGGACACTATATAAGTAGTATGAAACTTGTTAGATATGAAAAGCACTTTTACGAACAGGTATCTGAATAAAGCGGAAATTGAGTTGATTATCAAGGAAATTTCATGAACCACATTATAATGCAAGTCTTTAAGGAAAAGTTGAAATCTGGCGCTTTTCTTGGCCGAGATTTTCAGTTTCCTGATTCAATTTTCATCGGCATGATTTTCTGATTTACTAAATTAGTGGTTGATTCTTGAATCTGAATCTTTAATGTGCACCCGTTAACATCTTTTAAACCTAATTATCATCGTTTTCTTTGATTATGAAATACTGCTTTCTCAGTGACAGAGATAGTTTGTGATTCGATCATGCTCAAGAAAATACTTTTATTAATAAGGCTGAGTGAGCATTTAACCCGTCGAATCGCTAATTTAGCAAACAACCGGTTCTCCAAGGCTGTCCTATTATTCCTATTCTATTGCTTTCATGATCAGTCAATTCTGTGATAAATTCCTTCTAAAATGTAGACATTTGCACCTTACATTTGATTCTGGGTCTCAACTCGAGTTCATTTAAAAAAATCGAAACTGCATGCACATTGGGGATTTAATCAATGCTTAGTTGCTACTCTACCATAGAGATTCTTGAACATTTCTTGTCCCGATTTTCTATCATCGAGATATCTTCAATGGATGAACCAAATCTTTAATCATTAACCAATGACGTCTCAATCAGATTTTCATGTTACACGTTTTAGACGAAGAAATACTCGAAAAAAGACAAGTGTGGTCGTCCAGGTTTTGGTGGAAACAAGACCTATTAACAGTCGAGTCACGATACCAAAATGAAGGTTTGAATTTTTATTGCCATGTGGCTAATTGACTGAAGTGTGAACTTGCTAAAGCACACTCAAATTTGATAAACTTAAGATCCACACATCGGGATATCATCACAATTTGATTTGATTAATCTCGCTCACGCTGGTATCAACTGCTATTGAAGATGGGCCAAGTCATGGTACATTGTAAATCGCTCAATACCAATCAAATACGAAGGATGCATACCAAAATATTTTTTGGTATATTTCTGTATTCTCTTGGTATATACTAATATAATAAGTCTTGAAGAAAGATTAAAAGTTAACTATCATAGCGTCTATCCAAATGTGTGTAAATGTCTTGGGATTGATGAGTTGTCTGACGGTATCAGCAGGCGGCTAACACCTGTACTTATAGACTTCATAATGAGCAAACATGTCGAGAAAAATTGCACAAGTGAAATGCAGAAGGACAGACACAACAAGAACACCAACGAAGCAGGTAGAGCAAGGCAGCGAATGTCGAATTTGGCTATCATTCGACCTCGGAGAGGGTGGTTTCAGGCACTGTCGCCGCTTAGCAATGCGATCAAACTGGTGCGCAGATGGGCCTATACAAGGGAGCACGAGATGAATCCACAAGCGTCTCGCAGAATGCTACGAGCATGTGGCGGAATTACACAAACGCTGCCCGAGCAAATGAACTTGAATTCTCCTCTGAGAACATCGACAGCAGCGTCAGTAAGCCTTCCGGCGTTCGCGAATATGTCGTGAAGTCCGCTGGTGAGCCACCCAAGTCGTACAGCAATCCATCACGAATAAGGTCGTACTATGTTGGAAACATTGATATCACAGTGGATGATGAAGCTGTAAGAGATCATATTTCATCCCTCGGAATTACCAATGTCTACGAGTTCATTCCTTTAGCGAGACTGAGAGGCCGGAAAACTCCAATATTCAAGTCGTTCAAGATAGCAGTCAGCGATCAGGATGCAAATATCATGGAGAACCGTAATAATTGGGACTGCGGAATAATCATCCAGCCCTTTCGTCCGAAACCGAGGTTTAACACCTCGTCACCGAATCAACGCTGCTATGGAAGATCACACAATATCGCAAGCAGAGCTGCTCGACAGGGAAATAGGCACCCCATGCGAAGAGAGCATTATTCCGAATTCCAACATTACTAGTTCTTCTGTCCCAACTTATCGTTCTCCAGCAGGCATATTCGATAACCATGCAAAGTTATATGTCGACAATCTGAGTTGGGTTTCTTTTAATTGCGAAGGTTTCAAATCTAATTGGCCCTCTCTTCGGGAAATTCTGTCGAGGAAATATCAGGTGATTTGTATCCAAGAACACTGGTTAATGGAATCAGAATTGCATCTTCTGAATGATTTGGCATCGAATTATGGATATTACTGTTTGGGGTCATCGTCGATGAACGATCGCATTGCCTTAGGAGTGATTCGCGGACGAGGTCATGGAGGACTTGCAACATTCGTTTTAAATATCCAAGGATGCAAAGTTGAGTTCATTCAGCAATCAACAACAAGAGTACAAGTTTGTGACATCGTCATACATGATTACAGAATTCGATCTATCAACGTATATTTGCCCTGGAACCACTCACGCGACCTGAATGCGTACAGTGAATGTCTTGAATGTATTGCAGTAATTTCCGACCTCGTCCTTTCGGACGAGACCACGGTTCTATGCGGCGATTTCAACTGTGACTTTATCAGAAAAGACAGCATATGTGATGAACTTTTGGAATTATGCAACACTTTCAATATGGTCATGGTTGATTCGGAGTATGGTTCGCAGCTTACAAAGACTTATCACAATGTTAACGGAGGTTCTTCGTGGATCGACCATTTTGCCATCAGCAAATTCTCCATCGCAAACTGTTCGTTTGAAGTTCTTGATATTGCTGTCAACTCTTCGACACACACTCCAATACATGTCAGTTTCGCGCTAAATGATTTCCATACCGACGCACAACCACCGCCAGCTAATCAACCAATTTTTCATGAGTCGAAAACTTATGTCAAGTGGAGTAAAGCCTCAATTAATCAGATTGAAAATTATCAGCACGAGGTTGAGCGCATGTTTGGAGCAATTCAAGGACCTCCAGATAGCAATGACCACGATGCACTGTCTGGATGGTTAGAGCAGTGTGTCCTTAAGAGCATCAATACACTGAAAAGTGCCAGTGACAAATTCATCCCAACAGGTGGAGGCAAAAGATGGCATGGTAAGGTGTGGTGGTCACCAGAGCTGAACTATCTGAAGCACCAGGTCAGCGTCTGTCATCACCATTGGTCAGACATTGGGAGACCTAGGACCGGTGAAAAATATGAGGCATACATTCAAGCTAAAAAGCGGTTCAAAGTTGCTTGCAAAAGATCACGAAGGACTCATGAAGAATCGGGCTGGCGTGAGCTAGAGAATTCAGCATCGCCTAACAGATTTTTGGGTTAAGGCCAAGCGCCTGTGCGCCAAAGGCAAGAGCAGTGGAAAAGATGCCACGATAGATGGAAATAGGGATCCTCTGGCAATTGCTAATCTATTTGCAGATAACTTCAATCACTCGTGTACTCCATTAGACGAAACTATGAACTCCCTGATGATGAACGAGCTACTACATCGCCTTACAGTCAAGCCTCATTTCGAAAATAACACGGAGGTTTCATCGCGCGATATTGAGAATATTATTACAAGACATCTGAAAAGAAACAAATCGCCTGATCATTACGGACTATATGCAGAGCACTTGCTATACGCGAAGAGCATTATTTCCCCGTTATGGGTTCAAGTACTGCGCATAATGCTGAGGACAGGTTATTACCCCTCTTGCTTGAAAATCAACATGTTACTCCTATTCCCAAGGATGGTTGTTCCACAACCCATGGCAACGTAAGGAGCAATCAATTTAGGGGCATAGCAATTGCTCCTCTATTCAACAAGATTATTGAAGGAGCCATACTCCTGATCAATGGTGACAAACTTGAAAGCGATTCTCTGCAGTACGCCTATAAACGAAATTCGTCAACTGGAAAATGCTCATCTGATCTATTGGCAACCATCCACGAGTACAACCAACATTCTACTCAAGTAATTGCCTCTTTCCTTGATGCCTCAAAAGCATTTGATCGTTTGATGCATCCTCTGCTTTGTCTCAAGCTTTTGCAGCGCGGAGTT
The DNA here is from genome assembly GCA_907163375.1 of Prostheceraeus crozeri. Classification (NCBI taxonomy): domain Eukaryota; kingdom Metazoa; phylum Platyhelminthes; order Polycladida; family Euryleptidae; genus Prostheceraeus; species Prostheceraeus crozeri. The sequence continues at coordinate 135,382 of CAJQUW010001491.1, read as the reverse complement.
CACCAATCGATTATTAGACTTGTTCTAAACTCCTTGGTTGATTGCACAGGATTTGTTCGCTGGGGCAACGTAATTAGCAAGCCATTTGTTGCTCAAGCTGGCGTCAGGCAGGGTAGTACTTTGGGTGGAGTTTTCTGGAATCTTTATGTTGACGGATTGATACAGCTGCTGAGGAAGTCCGAGAAGGGATGCACTGGGCCATTAGGATACGCTGGTTGTTTTGTCTACGCCGACGATATCGTTCTTATCTCCCCGACGAGGCAAGGAATGGCGGCCATGATAGGAACGTGCAAGGGATATGCATCCTCCCATCAAATATCGTTCAACGAAACAAAATCAAAAAACGTAACTTACAGTGGGCAAAGAGAGCACGGTATCAACACTAACAGCGATAATATAAAGCATCTTGGTTTTGAAATCGAGACATCAAAATCCGGGCACCCTTTCATTTCCATCAAGAAAGTTCTGCGCCAATTTTATCAGTCCGTGAATGGCATCATGCGAATTCCGTGCTGCACGAATCTGTTCCTGAGATGGCGACTTATTAGAACTTATGCCTACTGTCACATCGACTATGTGTTGCAGGTAGCTCAATTTATCGATTTATCCGATCTAAAGATTTTGGACGTCGCAACGCGTCGCACCGCACGTCGAGCCTTCAACCTACATCACTCCTGCAGCAACACCCTACTTTACTTGGTGACTGACTTGACTCCAACATTTATTAGAGCAGCCCAACTACAAGCCAGACCCGACATCCCACCCACATGGAACCAAGACCAGTACAACGCCGTAATCAGCCTCAGATTGGCGAACGTTTCAGGAAAAGAGGCAGCTAATTCTGTCAGGGAAACTGCTCTAAAATCAACAACAACAGATGACTACAGACTTCGCGCACAATTTCTCAAGGCCATTTTGAATCACACTGATCCAATAGCTCGTCAACTAGCCCTGACTCTGTTGACACCAACAGCCCTACGTGACTAGTTTCCGCAATACTGATTTCTTTTACTGGCTTTCCTACTTGATTCACTTTTCATTTGTACTTTTTAGTACGTTCAATAAAGATATATATATATATATATATATATATATATATATATATATATATATATATACCGTATTTGTATGCTTTTCGTATGTTTTTTCAAATGTGGTATGCTTTACATACTAAAGCCATACCAGCACAATGTTAAAAGAAAGCATAAATCATTTCCAAAGTATGTTGATTTAAAGCCCTTTGTCAATAAAGATCACACTAATGTTACTACTGTTCTGTAAGTAGTGAGATAATGACATTCAAACGTCATACTTTCAATAATGAATTCGATTTTAGTGCACGTAAGTCTAAGGTATTTCATGAATAATCAATAAGTATTCAATCATCAACAATTATGCATTATGTAATTTTGAAATTAAGCACATTATCAATCCGAAATAAAAACACATTACAATTCATGCACGCAAAAAATAGTTATGTTTGAGATATATAAGTCAACATGATTGCACGAAAAATATCGTTTGAACGAATTGACGTTAATCAACTTGGCCCATAAAGTAGAGCTAACTAAACGTCCTGTTAATGTTGCTAGACATGTAGCATCGACCGCACAACATAACATAAAATTCACAATAGATCTAATGTACTCAAATATCACTCTATCAAACAAAAAATATTCACCACGTGTATTACCGAAAAAAGTTATTTGACAGTAGTATGTAATACATTCATTTTTTTGCTATGTGACTTAAAGCTGCACATACCAAATGGATACCAGAGTCATACGAATAAGGATGAATTTGCATCGGGTCTCGTATATAAAACATACCAACAATTCGTAGTTCAGTGTAAAACATCCAATCACAGATAGAATAGTTCGTATCGCTACATACCAATCACATACCAATCACATACGAAGGTAAATGAGATTTGGTATGAAAAACATACCAGATCTCTGTAAACATACGAGAATCTCGTATCAGATGTTAGTTTCAAATTGTATGTGATTTTGGTATATGTTTGTATGTAATTTTCGTATCGAGCGATTTACAGTGTAGAGTTTTGCGTCGCTGTGTAGGTTGTCCATTATTTGTAAGTTTGGATCTATATCATTCAAATTTCTTGAAGCTATCTTCACCGGCCGTTTGAAACAAGCGCCTAATTCCATGGTTGTTGATGATTAAGGCTGAATTTGAAGCCTTGTATAAGTTGCTCTTGAAGTTCTCCTGAATTGATTAAAATTCATCATCCCTTGAGGGCTAAGTTTCTTGATTTTAATTTTACAAAATCAGCACCGAAAAGCGTGAATTCCTTTCACAAACGTGAGAAGTTCATTAGTGCAACAATTGCTTTTTATTGCCCTTCGCCGACAATTTGATCAAAATTTCATTTATTAGATGGAAAACCTAAAAAGACTATTCAAAATTGTATTCCGCCGGATAGCTTTCATTCCTCATATTGGCAATGCAGCCAATCTCCAGATATCGAGAACTCGCAGTACCTCCTGCACTTTGAATTTTGCAGCTGCTTTGCCAACTGTAAACAAAGGCGTCTATCTCAGACACAACGAAAACATTTCGCCTCCAAAAGGGATTAGACATTAGCGTTATTAGGAGGCGATGTCTCATAAATTTAATTTAAATTTAAGCTGCAATTATTACAGCGCACTGTGCGCTCCCAGCGGGTCTGATGCGAAAATGTTCCACCCATCAAGGATCATGAGAAAGGAATACGTCCTCCGCTATTTGGCCGAAAGTTAAAGATCAAAGGGGCCGCGGATTTCTTCTCAAGTCAAGCATGTTGATTGTCAGAGAACGTAGACTGTCCAATCTTTGACAGCAGCGCAACAATCCATTGCTATCTCTTCCATCACCTCAATGCAAATCAAGTGTCACATTTATCGGAGTTCAATTGCTATCTATCCGTCAAATAATGGCTCCACGAAGACGTGTTCAAAAATGATAACGGAAAATATGAAAATTTTCCAATTTAAGATGAGGAAAGTTCATTCTCCTCCCACAGATTATCAAATAAGTGAATACTTCTTTTGTAGATCGTAAAGGCTCTGAAACAAAAACTATCCTTGAGCGGCTATGCAGGCCATCAACAATAACGTAACGGGTCAATTCTACGCAATCACAGCTGACTATTTTCATTCATTTGCGGACGAGCAACAGACTGAGGCATGACTGTAGCAACGTAGTGAGGAAAATCTAAGCTGCAGACATTCCTCCAAATTCAAAGTCCGGAAGACACATTTCCTGGTGACAGTGCATTAAAGTTTTTGTATTCCATTAGTGCGACTACACATTTATTCCAACATTTCGATCCATTCATTACATTTGAAAGGAAGAAAAAGAAACAACGCGATTCAAATAGTGCCACTCTTATCCATGGTCAATTCTTGGATCGCCGATAATCTGTGTTTGAAAGCAAGATGATTACATCTTAAGTAAAGAGTATTTATTCGTTTCGTGTATGCATGTACATTGTAAACTGTACGATACAAGAACTACTTACGAAACCAACGTGCAAGGTATAGTTTCAGTATTGTTCATGTTCAGTAACTGCGAAAATAACTTGTCTTTCTGTTCGATAAACCAGGCTGGGCCACGAAAGCACTAAGTCTGGCCAATAGGAGGAAGCCAATTACTTTCGTATCAAATGAACACAGGATTAAGCGGTCGAAACGCGATCGTCCTGACCAAGTTCCTGTTGATGACCTCATTAAAAGTAGTCAAATAATTTGTATGCATATTTTGTACAATTCTATTTCACGTTTTAGCTTAAGGAACTAATATTAATTCTCCTACACAACTGGTAGATTTTAGATAGCGTAATCCCGTTGTGTTATTAGCTAGATCTGGTATTTTGATTGGAAACAGACATGTCCTCTTATCATCTGAATGGGCAGACTGTTAAATATGATCTTTTCAATATATAAGTGATAAACATAATTTTGAACAGAACGACTTACTCGCCAATTCATTACACACCAGGAGAGGAGAAGCGTTGTTTGTCCTTCTAGTAAGTATTTTTAAAATTTTTAGACATTTTAGGATATAAAACTTTTATTTTAAATCATACTTTGTACCTATTGAAAATTAACTAGTCATTAGCTTGCTTTTTTTAACTTTGTTACCTTGACGCACTTTGCTACGTTGAACGAACAACAATGCGAGCAAAATAAGTCACCGTACTTCTGCTTCTACAGTCTTCAAGGGTCTATCTTCCAGTAGTGCGTCCTGTACGCCTACAATGACGAACAAGCCATTCCATCTGAAAATACTAAAATGCATCATGATGTGTTTTAGGTGGCAATTAGTAGGCTATACTACAGGCACTCAGCAGTTTTTATAACAATCAAGTCCATTGAAGAACCAATATCATGCGGAAGTAAATCCCATATGGAGATTTCTTAAAGAATTTGCTTTAGTAAACCTTCGTCAAGCCTTAATGCATTATTATAGATAACAGATGAAAATAGGGACCGCATTTATTCTGCTAATAATTATTTGTTTCTACAGACACGACATGTTTCTCCATCAGCTATTAATCTAGTGCAGTGATTCCCAACCTTTCAATGTCTCAGTACCACATGAGATCCTACACGTTCGCCGTGTGCCACTTAGTCTTAGAGAAATTCATTTTATGTTAGGAAAGAGATAATTCTTTTATATTTCGAAAATCCATGTTTCGAGAAATCGATCTCTGAAGATAACATGGATATCTGCATGAATGCAACGTCAAGATGCTGTTTCAAATATCTACGATTAAATACAGGTTATGTATCGCTTTTTAAGAAACGTAGCGTGTACTATTTGTGAAAACCTTTTGGCCTGCCAAAATTGAAAGAAAATTTCTATGCCATGAGCATTTTGAAAAAATGTGACTTTGGCTTGCTAAGCTTCAAGCATAATCTAAAATGTATGATTTTTTTATGGATTTCGACCTCCATAGATGTAATTGCATCGCCTGTCCCATTGCTTTCTTAACAACTTAATACAAACTTTGATGTGACAAGATGAAATCTATGCACAATACAAATCTTCGTCTTTTGAGGCTATGAAAGACGATAAATTGCATCGATTTTTGTCATGGATCAAATTTTCTCAAGCTAACTAGCACTTTTCCTAATGGATTTGGTTCGTGACAAATTTTTTTTTAGTCATCATCATGATACATACAGCTTACTTCAGACAGGTACTCGTTTGCCATCTGATGAGCCCTCGCGTATATGTAAACGCTGTCACGCTGGAATGAATTCCACTTTAAATCAAGACTTCGCAACATCGGCCCGACAACTGCAAATTTGTTAGTAGCGTGTTGCAGCACTTGATTAAACAGCACTGAAAGTCATTCTACTTTGCTATTTTGCGTGGATAAAAACTTAAATCCCAATTTGTATGTTCAAAAAGAGCATGTAATATCCCTTGATTTACACGTACCTCAGTGATCATTTTTCTTCGTTGCAAATTTATTTAGTTACTTGCTACTTTTCTTTTTGTATTATCACCTTCCGAATATATAATAACTCTTTTTATCCTACGATTTCTATATGAATAACGTCATATAATTGTCAATTCTTGAGTATTTGTCATTTCTGCATCTATCAATGTAAGTGATTTCCTTCCAGCGTGACATTAGAATAAATGCTGGCGAAATATGTTGCATCTGCAACAATAAATGATCATTTATCAACAAGAAAGTTGCATCATCTCTTTTTCTCTTATTCTCATCTTTAAAATCGTAAAGGGATAAAAAGGACAATATTTTTAAAGCACATTTCATACCGTCAACACTTTGGTGGAATTTCCAGAACTCCCTAAGAGAACTTGTGAGTTTTATATATTTAAAGTATCTTTTCAGGATTCCTAATCACTTTTTGATGTTTTCTTGACCCTATTTAAATTTAGTTCACAATATCTCGGCTGCATATTATAGCCGCAAATTGCGGTTACAAGAAAAATGCACCGAATTATCGAATTAAGGATCATGACTGCAGACGATTCCGAAATATATGTCATATTTTTCCGATGCTTTTAATCTTTTGACAAACGTGTCGCTGTCAGGTTCAGCTTTAATCCTATTAAATTGATTGCACCAAATTTGTCCTGAAAGAAAGAGTGTAAGTTCAGATAACGTAAAAAAGTCTCTCCCAGACGTCGACTGCAAAATATGAAGAAATATTTGCGGCCAAAGTGTTCGTCTGTCAGAGACGTAAACATAGACGGAGTTCAAACAAGAAGCATATTCCGATTCTTGAATAGTGATGACAAGCTCAGTACATGCATATTTAAAGAAAAACCATAATGTAAAATTCTGTATGAATGAAATATAACTGCTATAACTTTGATTTTTCCCAATGAAAACGACCAGCCGATGGAAGGGAGAAAAACCATTTTTCTGTAGCTAAAGTGAGTACTAAAATCAACAAATCTTTCCATCGAGAAGTGCTAAATTTAAATAATCATGCAAGATAGTCTGTATCACTGCAAAACTAAGTTACGGGTAAAGGCATCAGAGTAAGAAGACTTATGGTGCAGCAGAATCTGCTTATTTTGATGTAGAAATAATGACATAAATTACCGCAAGCTTGGTTGCCTTCTAGCGCACCTTTTCTGTTTTAAAAATTGTTTTCCTATTTTAAAATAAACATCGATCACATGTGGGCTAATTATGTGCATACAAAGGAAAGACTGGAATAGCAACTGTCATGATGCAACTCATGATGACTGCATCAATTCATGCATTTTGTAAAGGCATGATGAAATGTAAGCCTGTAAGATCAAAATTAATACATTGCACTTATTGATATTCTTGAGCTCTGACCGCAAACTTGCTACACTGCTCGAACTTCCCATCCATAACTGCAGTGCCTGGCTGCTGGGTGATCAATAGGAAAATAATATATCAATGACGCTCACTGAACCTCATGGGCAGTGCACGCTGTAAATCGCTGGATACAAAAAAAGCTCGAAATGTAAAGTACTTTTCGCCTCTACCTAATGATATTTTGAAGTGGTCTTTCGTATTTGTGGTCTTGCGATATTTTTCAGAATAATTTAACTTCAAGATATCACTCTACGGACATATAAGCTTCGCATTTGCATTTTTGTTGTAAAATCCTTTGCACTCAAGCGTGACTTCTCCGTTCATTTAGCATCAAAAGTCCTACCTTTCAGGAAATAGGCTTATACAGGCAAATATCGGCTCACAAAAATTCACAATTTTAGAATATTTGCAAAAGCTGGACTTCGCAATGGTGTGATCTGCTGTTTATTGTTCTAAAATGAATGAATTGAAGGAAATGAATACCACTAGTGGGAAGTTCACGTGCATTGCAGTGTGCACTCCATACCATTTTCAGGATTATAGTAGAGGCGCATTGAACATTTTTTTAACTTTTAACGATAGTTTAACTAAATTAAATGAGCTAAATTCAGATGAAAAGTTGAAGGAAAGCAATATCAAAGTTGCTGGACGATTATGTGATATTTAATGTCGGCAAGAGTAAATGTATTAATTTTAGAAAGCGGAATAATTGTAAAAGGTACAAGCTAAGAACCTATGAGATTGAAAGTGTAAAATCCTTCAAAGACTTTGGCATCACTCTGTCCGTCTTCCAATGTTGTTTGACTCTCACATTGCTGCTGTATGCAAGGACCTACCGCGTGCTGGGAGTAATGATTAACTCTTTCCAAAGTACAGTGTTGTTCGATGAAACTGAATCACTTCTAAATTTCCAAAAAAAGTGATGAAAGACAAAGTTCTACTTCTAACGTCTACTCGAACGGTTTTCTACTCTCTGGATTTTCTCTGGAAAGTCTCATCAGAATTCTATCTCCTCTTTCATCAGTTTTCCTTTCTGATCCGCAAAGAAATTGGGGACTTTCATACAAGTTTGTACTTCGATATCGGTTGACGATGTGACTGACCGATGGTTGGCTTACACCGACAGCGCCTGCATCGGTCGCGTGTTGTTTGACCTGCATTTTCGTGCAAAGCGACGATCTGAGCTCTGGCTTCAGTGTTATATCATTGTATGAATCATAATAACTGCTAGTCATCTGTACAAAGAAATTGACAACAATAAAACCTCTAGAATGGAAATTAAGCTTCATGCAATGCACAATAACGGCACATAAAACGCACGCATTTTCACTTAGATGCACCTGCCAACGTCTGCATCATTGGGTTAGAATCATTCACATGAGCAAATCGAAGGTTTTAATTGGTTCTTCATGCCCCAACTTAGTTCCCCCGGGTGTGCCGCGACCTTTAGTCAATTTCCTTTCTAGCGAACTTCAGATAAACAGTTTATTTCTATGCATCTGCATAATTTTCTCATGATGAATGAATTCTACAAAGGTGAAAGTTACGATTTGATGCTCTCTGTGACACTTGTTGCAGTAATCAGACGGCTTCAATCATAAATAGAATTCATTAGAATGCAAGAAATATCTCTGATCGAGTATTAGTCATCAACCATAGTTACAAAGTGAACAAAGACTAACAAAGACTATGGCAATAGCGATAGACAATGACGCAGGTGCGTGGTTTCTGATATGAACATCACACAGCTATAAACGAATGGACTATTGGATGATTCAATCGTCCATCTATCGGAGATTCCTAATGACACGGAATGAAGATGTGACTGTTGAATGCTCAAATGCCATGTAAATTGTTCTGAGAAATGTTGATCATAAAATGTAATAACCTGCATTTAACCGAAGTTTGATTTTTCTACTAATTCCAGTTAGCTGGCTCAAAGCTCAGTTAAGTACATTGAATAGATTATAGTGGACCAAACTAGCGCACATGATCTCGTGTGATTGTATTGGTTACAAAACATGAATGATGTAGTCTAACTGACTGCATAATGTAATGCAACTAGACAATTAATAAGTTCTACAGCACTGAAAAAATTGTCAACAAATATCTTCCTTCAAAAGCAGTGATTCAGTTTCATCGAACAACACTGTAGGGTTCCTGAAGTTTTAATGCCGATATTCAAATCTAATGTAAGATTCATTCTAGAATATGGGAGCATCGTGTGGTCAACCAGTACTAACTTGGCAGGATTTCAAATCGAGCCGGTGCAGAAACGTTTCACCAGAATTTTCCTAAAAACATGCGTCAGCTTGAATACAAAGAACGATTGGAAGCATTATCACTATATTCTTTATCAACTCGTTATCGTCTTATTTTTCTCTTCAAAGTACTGTGCTATGACTTCGATTAAGCTGGGAGAACTTTTCACCTTTTCGTCAAGATACCAGCGTGGGAATCTATTCAAAATACTGATGCCTATACAGCACCATCAATGCAGATCGGTTTTTTTCATTGTGGACACCGTGCGGCATTGCAATCAACTTTCAGCACATGAAGTGTCGGCGGGGTCCGTTGGCAGGCTCAAGTCAAGGTTGGTTCAATATTTCAGGCGCTTGGACTTGTGGTGAATATGAACACCTTCATGCATACTTAGTGACCTGTTCTTATGAAGTTTGATTCTATCGCCCTTCATGTTGTCACTTTTTACTTGTTATAACTTTATCTTTCATGATTTATGCATTGGTTCTTGACAAATATAACATTGTTATTATCATTATTTCATTTTCTCACAACATGATTTTTATTTTTGCTGAAGTGCCTCGAGTATGGAACACATTGAACCAGCAAATTCAAACAACAAGATGCATAGATTACGGTTCATTGGCAAACGAATGGCATGTGTGATGTGAAAATGTATATTTACAAGAGAATAACTGTTCAGAGCCAATAAGTTCTCAGATTTCGTGAGGGCATTGAACAAACAAGAAGTTATACTCTTCGGATACTATAGAATATGCTGATATGGTGTCAGACGAAGTAGTCGCTTTTTAGTTCATACTAATTCGATTTCGTGGAGGACAAGGCTCAATGCCACATCGTTGCACTGGTAGGAGCACTGATGCTAGATGTATTGAATTGCAACGTTGCATTCATCATTATAATCATCATATAGAGAATAGGCCTATACATGTGAGTCACAAGCCAGCCTAAGTCAAAAAGGTCTGGAAAATATCGAAAACTAAAACTAGAAAGTAGCAAAATATAATTATCTTTGAGCATCATTATTCAGAAATTTTCTATTAAGATGTAATTAATTATAAGTCAAGCTGCTGATGACAGTCTTTTATTATAACAATTTTCACTGATAGGGCGGCCTGGCCTGTTCACTTAAAAAAGAATGATCACAAACGTTACATGCAATTCAAAATATGAAAATATGGAACATATAGAATAGAAGTCAGAAAATCAGATGTTAATAACTTTGATATTCTTCTTTGTTGTTCACTAGAGATCTTAAATCTATGATTAAAATGACTTCTCTGCAGCGCAAAATAATGCTGTTGGTGTCTGATGCTAAACTCCTAGTGCTAAAAGCAAAGAGTGTTGACGGTGAGCAAGTCTGTTTGTGCTTGAAAATGATTGGATCTTTATGTGTGATGTATTCACATATTCTTGCATGCAATGCTCGGACTGTGCTCCTGCATGCTCATTAAATAACTGTTATTTCTGATAACAAACTTTGTGTTAGATCAATGATTGGATATGAAAATGTATTAAATGTCATCAATTTTAGGAAGGACAATAACTTGTAACTTTTGTAATGAGCATATCAACCGACCACGGGATCTCAAATCATAGATATGAACTGTTTTGATTTTCACTAAGCTTCACAAGTTGTGCGAAATCCAAGCTTCACTGTGTAACATTGCAAGAAAGTTGAAAACTAAATCTCTAAGGGAATCATGAAATTCATGAAAACAAGCTTCATAATCGAAGATTCTATCTCGAGCAGTCGAGATCTCGAACATGTAGAAAATGGTCGAGATCTCGAGATTGAATTCACTCGATTAAACTGAACAGGAGCTGTCTATCTGTTTCTGTGAAGTTGCCAAGCAGCGCTCCTGTTCTTCCTCGTATCTAGGCATACAAAGCTCCCGGTGGGTCATTTTCCTACAGCGTTAGTTCACTGATATTGTTAACTTGAGTTCGGAGTGGATTCAGTTCGATACTGTATCTTCATTATAGCTATGCACAACAACTTAATTAGTATTCTGCAATTAGTGGCAAGCCTCCGTGCATCTTCAAAAAATGCAAAATAGAAGAATATATTGACAATCATCAAATTAATACTTGTAGTGGAGGTTGGCGTGCTTGTGGTGATTAGTTGAATAGGCTCTAATGATGAATTGGGATGATGAAATTCGTTTCAACTTTTCATTGTCCATCAAAGCAAAGAATTAATGGATGATCAATGGCGTGAGATGTAATGTAATTCATGTGAAATCTCCTTTTGTTTCATCGATCACTAAGGCAACATTCGCAAAGAAAGCAAACAATAGTCTTTTAACAAAATAGAAATTTTGACATTGGATTTGGTTATTCTGAATTTGAGCGATTGAATTGAAGAACGATGACATTTTCCTACTCTCTTATTATTGCTATGATATCCCAGATCGATTTATGGGCCGGACCATTTTGTATTTAAGCCTTCAACGTCTAGTAGAGTCATGTAATCGAATTCCTCAACGTCCACTTCACCCATCATCCGATGACCCCTCCAATTTGAGCTTCTGCATTCATGAAGCCTCACGTCTTGATGCATATTTTCTTCGTGTTTTCAAAAATGGTTCATGCGATTTATATAACTCATGCGAGAGTCCAGCCTCGGTCAGCAAGACTTCATGTCCAATGTACAGAAGACTTGGGATTGGTAATGATAGTTTGTTGCTATTGAGAACACGTGCGGATCAAAGTCAGCATCCTTATGAGCTGCTGGTTGACACCACCAAGTCGAACATCACACAAGAAGACGTGGAAGATGTTGGATTGAACACCTACCAGGACAGGAGTCCACTCGTCGATATATTCCCTTCTCCGTTCGATCTCATCAAATTGGCACTGCTGGATAGTGATGAACGTGAAGTAGTCGTCTTGACCTTCAACGTGTCAAAGACTGCTCGAATGACAGAAGACAATGTTTGGTTTACTGCTTCTCGGTTGGTCACTGCTCATCCGTAGAACACAACCATTTTAAAAAGCAGTAAAATTCACATATTTTCAATGAAGGGCTATGCTCCACAGACAAATCGATTTATTATCAGATATCCTCACTCCGGTGTTTGTCAGCAACAGGGATTTTTATTGATTAATGGGAAGAAAGATCTTTGTCCATGGCAGCGTCATGATGTAAATTATGTTTGCGTCAATCATGAGAATGGTGCATACTTAGACACTGTTTCTGAATATGCATCAGAATTCCGTTTGTTTGGCATCAGAAAAGAGGATGACAATCGTGTATATGGTCAGATCGCATCCACATTTTGAATAGTCCTATGTAAAAGGGCAACATTATTTGCACCTTTCCACTAACACTATATCTCGCCGTGCATGCAATATAAGAGTTGCCACATGCGGTTCGTGCAATTATGCGTACTCATTCATGGCAGCTTTCTTTTAAAGAACTCCCTGACTTGCCGTACTTCTCCATAATGGACATACTGGCTAGCAATTTGCTAAAACGATGACTGTTGTTAATCATCGCGACCACTCGCCATGTAAAGCTTTCTTTCAGTACTCTGTGCTACTTGTTTACCATTGCTTCGAAACATTTAGTGTAGAGGCTACATACAAGTCTTAGGCCCTACATCTATATAATCACAATACAGCGGTAGCGATGCTTCATAAACCTGCAACTGTTTCAAAGCTCCAAGTAGTAGTCCTAAAAACATCTGCAATTAGTGCAGGCCCCTAAATCGCATATTTTGTTCTAAAGCTTTTATTCCACGGACTGTTCGGAGACTTCTAGATGCCACATTGGTTATGCAGTTCTGTCCTTTCTTTGCCTCATGGAAATGTGAACATAGAATATTGATGCCATCGTATAACACAGCTAATCAGTTACAACAGTGACAAACCACGGAACGTTAAAGTGGCGGCTTGATCTCCTACTATCTGGAAGACATACTGGCCGTTTCATCCCAGCAAGTCATTTTTCCTGATCATGACATGCCAACTACGCTGTATGTGCAAAAATTGAGAACTGAAATTTGATAGCATTTCTCTCATTCTGCATTTTTATTTTCATTGTCGATGTTGAGAGATGTGAATGAGCACCAGGTGACATGCCAGGTTCAATTACGCGTAATTCACGCGTAAACTACGCGTAATTAATTACACATGACCCTAAACATCCGTGGCTATACGTGACATTGCTGCAACATCTGTCGGCATTCCTGTTATGTAGACTTTGCGTCTCATATGTCTGCATGTATCAGAGGCCAAAGAATTTGATAGGACCTCAATTTCATGCTCAGGGAAGACAGAACATGCTTAGCGGTTCATCTGTGGCTCAAGCGGCAGCGCAGACAACCGTAGACGACGCGCAAACTATAAACGCTCGCCCGCGCGTATTCATAAACATTCCCCACGTTTTGACAGCATCAGATCAAGTAATTTCTGACTCTTAGTGCAGCATGTATGTACGCGTGTAGAAGAATAGAACCACGGATGTTTGGGGTGCTCCATAATTACGCGTTCATTACGCGTGGCATGTCACCTAGTGAGGCCTGCTGATGATTCCTGATATTGGATGAAATGGCAGCTATTCAGATCTGTTCCCATTTTTCATATCTAATTATTCTATTTAAATTGCGCTAAAAACCGGCATTTATCAATTACTCAAGTTTGCCAACTTGGACGACTGGTCAGTAGGCTGCTGAAAATAGCATCTAATGAACACTTGCCGAAATTTAACTAATGCGCCAATTGCGCTTCTCATTTTCAATGACGCGTGAATTTCGCATTAACCATTTAAATCCGACATTTATTGTTGACAGAAAAGGCCCAACAGGTTACACCTCTCATTGACCATCAGCGGCTTTTATGGCACGTTCACATTTTGTCGATAAATATAAATTAAACGTGTAATATAGTTATTGATCACATTAGCCCGATTTTCTCAACGAAAAATAGCCAAAATATGTACAGAGGAGCTCAGCAATAAAATGAAATATCGTCACGATTTTATCTCTATCGTTTTCGTGAGTGTGAACGCTCCTTTACTGGGAGAAAGTGTAAAATTGTAGCGCCAATTCTACATGTAAGCATATAATAGAGCTTTTCAGTTCAACAACGGCTATCCCCTTCATTAGCGGCATTTCCGACATAGCAACTCCAGCTTGTTAGAGGAGCTACACAATCTAAGAATTACAATTATCGATGCAAGTAGACAGTATTACATACTATTGTCAACTAACTTTTTTCTGCAATACCAGTCGTGAATATTTCCTTTTGATAGTGTGGTATCAAACTAGATTAGAGTTCTTGTGGATTGTCGAAATTGTCGTCGTTGCTACTTATCTAGCAACATTAACAGGACGCTTGGTTAGCTCTACTTTATGAACCAAGCTGACAAACATCAATTCGTTCAAACGATGTCTTTTGTGTAACCACGTTGACTTACATATATCAAACATAACTATTTTTACGTTCATGAATTATAATGCGTTTTTATTTCGGATTGGTAATATGCTTAATTTCAAAATTACATAATGCATAATTGTTGATGGCTAAACACATGTACTTATTGATTATTCATGAAATGCCTTAGACTTACATGTATTGAAATCGAATTCAGTATTGAAAGTATGAGTCTCGAATGGCATTATCTCACTACTTACAAAACAGCAGTAACATTAGTGTGATCTTCATTGACAAAAGTCCTTAAATCAACATATATTAGACATAATTGATGCTTTCTTTTAACATTGTGCTGGTATGTCTTTAGTATGTAAAGCATACCACACTTGAAATAACACACGAAAAGCATACAAATAGATACAGAAATACAACAAAAAATGGTTTATGTGTGCATCCTTCGTATGTGATTGGTATTGAGCGATTTACAGTGAGTGGGATGGTGTTGGCAGCGGCGTACGTCATCGGCCTTCAAGAAGTGAAGAATGATCGATGTTGCTTAATTGCAAATGCAGATCGATTTAGCACGAAGAAATAGCAAATAATGCATTAATCTGCTATTCGAATCATTCTTTGTTGAAATTGAAATGCGATTGATCACACAAGGCAACGAGCATTTACGTGATATAGAGACTGCATCAACAATCCGCAGTCGCAGAGTATGAGCGCATCATCAATCTTCTTTTGCATCAAAAGTCTCGTACAGTAACATCAGACGTGAAAATTAAAGATCGTATTTACATAAAAAACGTCTGACATGGGGATGATGGAATTGCTCTCAATGAGGCATGGAGCACTTTGACCATAAAGGCATTTCTTAATTCGAATTGTAAATTTGCAATGCAGTTTCTTATTTCATTTTGGAACAGCATTATTTGCATTTGTATCTCAGCTGTATTGTATATTTACCCTTTTACCCCAAAAAATATGTTACTGCCTCGGAAGCGATTGCTGAAAGAATTTTCAAGGGACCGTCTGCTCCACAGTAGGTTGCATGCGATTCTATCTCTGTAAAATTTGACCATTACACTGTAAGTCGCTCAATACCAATCATATACGAAGGATGCATACCAAAACAATTTTTTGTTGTATTTCTGTATCTATTTGCATGCTTTTCGTATGTTATTTCAAGTGTGGTATGATTTACATACTAAAGACATACCAGCACAATGTTAAAAGAAAGCATCAATTATGTCTAAAGTATGTTGATTTAAGGCCTTTTGCCAATAGAGATCACACTAATGTTATTACTGTTTTGTAAGTAGTGAGATAATGCCATTCGAGAGTCATACTTTCAATGCTGAATTCGATTTCAATACATGTAAGTCTAAGGCATTTCATAAATAATCAATAAGTATTTAACCATGAACAATTATGCATTATGTAATTTTGGAACTAAGCATATCAATCCGAAATAAAAACACATATAATTCATGAACGCAAAAATAGTTATGTTTTAAAAAGGTTTGAAGTATATAAGTCAACATCGTTTGAACGAATTAATTGCTGTTAATTAATCAACTTGGTTCATGAAGTAGAGCTAACCAAGCGTCCTGTTAATGTTGCTAGACAAGTAGCAATGACGACAGACTCGAGGAGCATAAAATTGACAATAAATCTAAGCTAGTTAAATACCACACTATCACAAAGAAATATTCACTACTGATATTGCTGAAAAGAGTTATATAATTGATCAAATTTTTCAGGATGTTCACATTGATGAAAAGAAAAAAACAAGTTACTTGGTGCCTCCGCACCAGTATATATTTTTTGATCTATTTAAAATAAAGAAAATTTACACTGAAGTGCACTGAAGTTGCACTGTACTTCGGGCTTTGGCCTTCAAGGTGCGATGGCAAGTATCACTTGCCAAGAATGTTGACTCTTTTTCTTATCTCGGAGTCATTTTTTCTAATGATATGAAGTGGAAGCTGCACTTCAAGCAGATTGTGCACAAAGCGGCGCAACGCATTTTTATAATTCGAAACCTCCGTCGCGTTGGCTGCAGTCAGGCTTTGATGTTAAAATGTTTTTATGCATTTATTCGTTCCGTTATGACATACGTTTTTGCGTCATTTTGCAATACACCTCAAAACCTCGTTGCTACGTATCGAACGTAGTGTTCATCGCATTATTGGCTGTTCCCATCCCTGTGAGCCTACTGTTATTCATTCGGCAAATTTGACATGTGAAAAGTTATTTGACTCTATCAACTCAGATCCCACGCATCCGCTTTTTTGTACGTTCATAAAGAGAGATGTCCTCGCGTCATTTGTGCAACCTGCGACCTCCTTTTGCCAAGACTGTTCGTTTTTCTAAATCTTTTAAAGGTTTGTAAATAATGTTTAATTGCTTTCTTTTTTAACAACCTCATTGAGTGGATGCATTGAGAGATATGAGTACCATGGATACTTTTGTGGATAGGATATTGTGGATAGTCTCCTGTGTTTCTTTCACGTAATGCTTCTTTCCACCTATGTTGAAGTTTGATACACTTGATCGTATTTCTTTATATCGTATACACATGTATCAAAAGACATGAAGCTGACACGATTGCAAGAATTATATGGCATTACAGAAGAAAAGTATCAAACATATTCAGAAGAAGATATTCCAACTCCAATTGATCCAAGAAGCATTCTGGTAACTGACCTCTCTTACTGTCTAACATCACATGAGACTGAACTTTTACAAAAGGGATCCAAATTCGCTCTCGCAGAACCTATCAATGAAAACACATTGATAGACTTCAACATAAATTTTAGCCGCTTCGCACATCAACATAGGTGGAAAGAAGCATTACGTGAAAGAAACACAGAAGACGATGCATCCTATCCACAAAAGTATCCATGGTACTCATATCTCTTAATGCCACCACTCAATGATGAAATAGAAAACCAATTAAGAAGTCCATAAGAAAACATTTGAACAACTGTCAAAAGAACAACATCTTAACATCAATTCTAGCACATGACCACGATGCGAGTAATCTTCGTCTAAGAGAACCTTTTTACATCAACAAATTAAAACCAACAATTAACAACAAACATGAACTGAACAGCTACAGGGATTTTCTCTTTTTCTGATGCTTAGGATTCAAATTTTAATTATGTACCACTAACTTTTCAGTCAGGTCATCGTTTTCTATGCTACTGGTACCATGTAACCCAGTACTACCTGCCTCATACATATCTTTATTACCCATCTCCTATATCATCCCCTCCATGTCATATTTTTATGATATCATTGTACAAAAATTTTGAATCTTGTGCATAAGTCAATGTTAAAATTCCTTTTCGCCTGAAGATGATCACTGAGTAGTGATTATAATATAAATAAAATAACATCAAATTATTCTTAACTCTTCCCTATCAGCAAAATGTGCTCTTTAGTCAAGACATTTTCAAATAACCTCATTGACCATTGTATGCTTCTTAATTTTCCTCTTGAGTCATTGACATCATCAATCGCATTGTAAGTGTCCACCGATTGTCTTTAGTGGAGCAATAAAGATTTACTTTACTTTCCCTTTCATGAAATTTCCGAGATCATCAACTTAATTTCCGCTTAATTAAGATCCTTGCTAGCAAATATTCATTCCTCTTGATATCCAACTTGTTTCATACTACTTACAAAGGGGCTTCATCTCGGTAGTATATATATTTGCAAATATTCAGCTTTTTAAAAACTTCTCAAACAATTTTTTGTATTGCATGAACGTTATCTCCGTAAAAACGGAATATTTTCTATATAGAAACTTTTACTATATATACAGACACTTTTGATTAGACATTATACCTAGTTATACTTACTCTATGGTACTTGGAAGTAGTATTGAAAGTGAAATCCTAGAGCAAATCGTTGTGCTTGATTGCTAGTTGGAGGATGTTTAAATGCAGAGGTCACTTGCACTAAGATTCCATGTAAATATGAAGAATTATAGGACCTAAATGTCATATATTCATTGTTAAATAAATGTTTTTTATGAATAATGTTATGTATGAATAAATGTTATTTATTCATTGATTATTATTGCCTTGACAACTGACGTGTGGTGGTGAGGGTTTGATCCTGCCAATTGACAGTCGCGTAAGTGGCTCGTAGCTCAGTTGGTTAGAGTACAGGTCTAGTTAACCTTGGTCGTAGGTTCGAATCCCACCAGCCGCACCTTTTTTGCATGGCAATTTGATCAATCGTTTATTTAATCTTATTGTTGTTAATATACAAACAAAAACGTGTGCTTTCATTTTTTCGCCAATCGGGTGATGACAACTTCCGGTTTGAAATTCAGTAGTTAGATAGGAACTCTATAACATGCTTCCGTGTCTAAGAAATACACGTATGGTCAGTTTAATTTTTACTAAAATATAATTTCAAGAGAAAAAATATTAAAACGGTATCTTTAACCCTTTCCTGCCTGAAAACGTGTGCTACAGACAACAATGCAGAATGCAGATATCATGATAATAATTTTTTAGGATGTTGAAAACACCATTGAATGACTGAACGTTAATGCTTCTTGTTTAAGCGTGCTGTGTGAGCCAAATTTGAATATTTATGTTTAAAAATGTGCAAAATATTTGAAATGAAATATTTCAATTCAATTCAATGACACTGGCGCCAGCGCTGGTGTTAAATTGTCAGTAGTCATCAAAAACCTGCTGGCGCCGCCAAATTGACCATCCATGTTCATTACGTTTTGATTTTCATGGGTTGCTTCACACTTTACTGTTTTCAACCCAGTCTCTCGATGCATGCACATGACTAAGGCCGGAGGCACAAATAATCATTCCTAAGCCATCGGACGCATGTCGCCTCCTAACCCATTATAAGCCATAAGCCATGTTAGCAGCAAGTTTGTTTCTCATGACCACACTGTAAATCGCTCAAAATCAATCACATACGAAGGATGCATACCAAAATAATTTTTGTTGTATTTCTGTATCTATTTCCATACTTTTCGTATGTTATTTCAAGTGTGGCATGATTTACATACTAAAGCCATACCAGCACAATGTTAAAAGAAAGCATCAAATGTGTCTAAAGTATGTTGATTTAAGACCTTTTGTCAATACAGATTACACTAATGTTACTACTTTTTTGTAAGTAGTGAGATAATGCCATTCAAGAGTCATGCTTTCAATACTGAATTCTATTTTGATACGTGTAAGTCTAAGGCATTTCATAAATAATCAATAAGTATTCAACCATCAACAATTATGCATTATCTAATTTGGAACTAAGCATATTATCAATTCGAAAAAAACACATTATAATTCATGAACGCAAAAATAGTTATGTTTGAGATATGTAAGTCAACGTGATTGCACAAAAGTCATCGTTTGAATGAATTGATGTTAATCAACTTGGTCTATAAAGTAGAGCTAACCAAGCGTCCTGTTAATGTTGCTAGGCAAGTAGCAACGACGACATCCAGCACAAAAGTCACAATAAATCTAATCTAGTTAAATACCGCATTATCAAAAGAAATATTCATGACT
This sequence comes from Prostheceraeus crozeri, assembly GCA_907163375.1. NCBI lineage: Eukaryota > Metazoa > Platyhelminthes > Polycladida > Euryleptidae > Prostheceraeus > Prostheceraeus crozeri. The sequence continues at coordinate 115,348 of CAJQUW010001491.1, read as the reverse complement.
GGCATTGCTGAAAAAGTTAATTGACAGTAGTATGCAATATATACATTTTTCGTTATGTGACTTAGAACTCTACATACCAGAGGCATACGAATGAGATGAGGATGATTTTGCATCGGGCCTCGTATATAAAACATGACAACAACTCGTACTTCAGTGTAAAACTCCGAATTTGGCGTATGTTTGCAAGTAATTTTCGTATCCAGCGATTTACAGTGCAGGTGTTCTTGAATTGCGCGGAACACAAAAAATCGCAGAAACTAGAGAAAGCGAGGAACACTAACACTAGAAGGACCGACCGGTCATTTTTGACCGCTGCTAAACTACGAAGTGTTATAGCTTCTATGAAATTCGATATTCCAACTTAGTTTGTCTTGACTTTTCTTGAATATGTAGTGGCTTCATATTACTCGCATCAAAATTTGATTGGACCTATCACTTTCTTTGTTTTATATGTGTCTACCTACAAGGACCGGACCGGTCAAAAATGACCGCTAATCAATATCGCTTAGAATTTTGTACTTTGAACTCAATTTTCGAATAGAAACTTGAATAAGCGTGTAGTCTCAAACTAGATTGCTGCATTGTCAAAAGTGAGTGAAATCTAGCGCATGAGTAATAATTTTCACATTGAAAGGTCAACCATGGGCTACGTGTAATTTATTATACCGTTGACTTCTATTTTGTTACAGCTGAACCAAGGCGATTCATTTCCAAAAATCCCTCATATTCACAATTTCATAAAAATTAGATATGCAGAAACACGTACTGGATATCATTTCTTTCTTCAAATTTGCACAAATTCCTTTGGTATACCAACAATCAACATTGATTGATGTCTTCAAACAAGCAACCAAGAACCATGGAGAGGAGATGACAAATAAGGTCATGGAATTCATAAGTTAGTGACTGTGTAGATATCATGACTATTTCATTAGCAACCGTGTGGCTAAAGGGGATCAAAGCAATAGGTGGCCAAGAAGGCTCATTGCTAATCAGATACTGACTGAGTTGCAAATAATCGATTGAAATGATTCTAACGATGACGAGGACATACAAAATAGTGACTACTCTGACAGTGACAGTAAAAGTGATCACGAAACAACTGAACTTCTGTAGCATCACGTTCAAGGACTGAATGGATATTTGTTCTTATGATTTGGAACATGAACAAGTGCATGCAAGGAAAAGCTTTCGGCAATGATCGGATCCAGCGTCGTGTGGTTATCAAGAATTTGATTAGCATTCAAAAAAGATTCCTGAAACGATTACATGTTACAACACTGCAAAATGTGGAGTTGTTGTTTTCGACCAGATGTCGAGATACCATTCATGTAAAGCTGGTAATCGGTGTTTATGGCGGTGTTTTTCAACCTCATTGATATGGCGAGAATAAAATCATCGATGCGATTTCGAATGACAGCTACATACGATTGATCACAGCGACAGCATATACTGCTTGTATTTCAAGACAATGTGCAGACATAGACAAAGCAGAAGTGGGCCTACCGCAAACGCATTGCAGTCGATTCAAGAGTCGCGAGAATGTTGGCCTTGGAGTAGAAAATGACAGTATAACTATTCAAATAAATCTGCAACATAATGCGGAATGTGCAAAAAAGGTTTCTGCGGAATGGTCAAAAAGAGGCAGTTGCTACATGTTTCATTGATACTGAAGTGAAGTAGTTTGTATTGCTCCATTTTTTAGCCAGAAAAGTCGATTGGATGTTCAAAAGGAACTTTTCATGCTAACTACCTAATTTCTGTGGTAGTCGACTTTGGTGGAATCTTTTTCATCAAACTATCATTATATTTTCAAATTATATTATACAACACAGGCTTAGATGTGATATTATGACATCAAACATAATGGGCAATGACTAAAATAATAATTGATGTAATAATATAAGTGAATATTTATAATTAAATGAACGAAAATAGTTTAATTAACTACATAAGATATGCCGGTCAATTTTGACCGCTTTGGTCCCTCTAGGTAGTGAAATTTGTTGGTCCTTCTAGTGTTAAGCTAATTGGCTCATAATTATGTAATAGCTGCTATCCAATGTTGTGCAGATTACCAAATAGATTTTTCGAAGGTGCCCCTTTTCTTGTTCGACAGCGCCCTTTACATGGTGAAGAAAATTAACTAGTTTCTCCGATGAAAGATGTCCTCTTGAAACCTCCTCGACGCAATCAGTTTTTGACACATTCGCCCATGTAGCGTGGAATAGCCAACTCACATTGTCATTTAGCAGTCTACGTGATGTGGTGACACGGACAGAAGACAAATTTTAAAGGACGAGAACTTAAGGGACTTGTTGATAGTGATCTTTGATGATTTTTAAGATTTCGATGCACACAATCATAGTTCTTTCAATAATAGTATTGCTTTCTTTTTGCGAGTGGCGAGTGGTATTGTGTAATTATGATATTGCGCCTTCACAATAAATTTAATGACGAAGGACACACATGGTGGTTATGCGAAAATAGGTCGCTGTCATGGAAAGCAGTGTAGATCCAATTTATTCCACAACATTTCGTTCTTTTCAACTTTGGGACTCAGATTTCCGTGCAAATTTGCACTTTTAAAATGCCATTTTCTTCCACATCTAGGTCAGAGGACAATGATCTCGGTCAGATAGATGTCGAACAGGAAACTCTTCAGCTTCTGCATTTGGGTTGCTGATGAGACTGGGAATTTAGGATGAATGCTTGCATACGTAAAGCGAAGTGACCAAAATGTAATGTATTGCATATAATGTTCTTTGACCGTGATCCGCCTTGTCCTCTGACCGAGATCTTCAATTTCAACGTTGTCCTCTGACCGAGATTTTTAAGGTCTCGGTCAGAGGACAAATTGATGTCGAACAGGAAACTCTTCGGCTTCAGCATTTGGGTTCATGAGACTGAGAACTTAGGGCGAATACTTGAATGCGTAAGACAAAGTGATCTAAATGTAATTGCATGCATTATAGTGTCCCTTGACCGAGATCTTCAATTTTAACGTTGTCCTGTGACCGAGATTTTTTAGGGTCTCGGTCAGAGGACATTCCCGTGGTTTTTGGAGATTTTGAGAGGGTTAATTAATATAAATGAAACATTCCTTTTGCATAGATGTTAAGAGCATGGATCCCTCCTATGCCGCGAAATTTCATCGATTCCTGACAAAATTTCTGGATCCAGCATCCATATGAAATTTTTGGGAATATTCAAATACTCTGGTCGAAAAAATGGATAAAAATATTTTTGAATCAATATTGCTCACTTGTAACGTCACCAAACTGAATTTTCTTTACGGATTTATAAACTAGCACACTAGAGGATTCGTTTGGTGCAAAACGTTTAATGGAAAAATCGATATTCTTCGAGAAAAGGTACCTCGGTCATAGAGGATAGAAAACGTCTCGGTCAGAGGGCATTTTTTTCATTGGACAATGGAAACCCAGTGAAAATTCAATGATTAATATTAATTACAATATTCAAAATTAGACTGTCTTAAAGAGCTGATCTTCTACTTTCAGATGATATAAATATTAGTGGGTGTATTTGAATGTAGCTGATCGAAAATCCGTGCTGAAGTGAGAATACTGTAACTTTGGACATGCTTTTTTTGGTCTCTTTTCAGGAAAAAACGACAACTTGTGAAGGAGGTCTTGGCTTTGTGACTTTTTAAAAACCATGCCATAATACAAGATAAGATCCTGACGGTTTGATTAAAAAAACTTGAAGCAATTTGTTGTCGGGATTATTTTGTAGATGAAACATAAGGCAACTTTCATACGAGAAAGTATATTTCATAAAATAAAAAAGTGACAAGGCCTTTCGCCCACGCTCTTCAGGTCTAACGTGGGAAAGTAATACTGTAGGCTACATTAAAATGGTCGTCTTATGATGCACCACGCTACTGCCACGCTAACTTAAGCGTGAACAGGAATTCTTTATGCACGCATAGATCGGGTTTGAACTTTAGTATGTGCGTACTCTCAATAAGCGGCAACAATAGGCGATGACGTGCACGTGTGACGATCTTGAAGTGATTGATCTTCTCTCGTGATCTGTCAAAGCGGTCACATTCCATTGCATGGCGCGTCACTGCACTGGATGGTGGCTTGTACATGCACCATGTGACTTGGATAATGCAAAGCAATTATTGTTTCAAATAGAATAGCTATCAAAGGAGTTTACCAATGTAAAAAGACAGGAAGAATACAGCTCCATTACCTTTCAGTTCCAATCAAGAAGCCGCCACTTCCATTTCTCGATTCGAACGGTGCTTTCTGTAAAAGTCTGTCTCCTCACCTCTGCGTTTACTCTATGATTCAGGATTTAAGTTCATGTCGTGAATTAATTATCAGAGATGACTCGTTCATCACCAGGGACGCCGGTAAGGGTGTTGCAGGTGTTGCATGTCTGCTTTCTTCATGAATTACCGAAAAAATATCATTTAATCAACCTTTCGTTGAAGCGTGTTGTGGTCACAAATTACTGTCGCGCAGCTGTAGATATTATGGTATACATAAATTTTATGTGCATTAGGAGATCATAAAGATAGATACGATACTTTTAGCTTTGAATACATTGTCTTGGCTATTTTTCACTTTTTGAATGTAGTTGGAAAGAGTTAATATAGAATGATGGTGGCTTTATTTTCTTTTTCTTATTTCTTACAATTAATTTCAGTTAACATCCGTTAACTATCTCTAGGTAAATAGGAAGGAAAAAATTTGTAGCTTGCCAACATCCAAGGTGTGACAACAGTGCGGAAATTTGCAGCATGTTTTGTATATTGAACATGTTTTAGAAGTTCCATGGTATTTTTCAAGCATAATATTCATTGACATATGGCTCACTTAGAACACCTTCCATAGAAGGTGAAAATGTGAAAATGTTCATGCTTCGTGATGCTTCAAGCTATATTTATTGATATAATTAGAAATATACAAACTAATCATACCCGCCTTTAATGAGCTAAGCTACTCTGATGGGTTGAACAATGACTGATTACAGATACTTTTGTAAATGGCAACTATTCAACTATCATTTAATTTGCTCATGAAAAGATTATTTAGAAATAACTCGTAAAAGTCGGGACACAACAAAGTCTGTACATGATTGACCATGAGAAGTCAAGACAAGTTCGAGATTGTTAATATGCTTTCACAACGTTCAAAATGAATAATGAAAATTGCAGTGATGAAGCGAACAAATTCTTCCTTTTCCGCTCATGAACAAGTATCCTTCCGCTTTGAGATGGCCGTGAAATTGGACATCTAATTCAAAGTTGATTTCTGTCTTGATCACATATTTTCATCGAAATACACCAATTTTGCCTCTTTTGAAAAGGGTCCCGTCGTGATCAATGTTGAAAACAAATATGCCAAGTGATTCAAACACAATGAATATGAGCTGTCCTTCATCAACCGATTCACAAAACATTTTCCTTCAGATTAGGATGCCTCTCGACGATACAATCGACTTTGACCTTCTCTTGGGATGCCAAACAAACGGAACTCTGATGCATATTTCGATACATCCTTAAAGTATCCACCATTTGTGCGATTTACCCAAACATAATTAGCATGATAGGGCAACCATGAACAACCTCCTCTATGTCGGGAAATAAATAAAAACCCATTCTGCATGCAACTAACTCTCCCAACATATTTGATGATAAAGCGGTTCCCTTCTGGTTCATAGCCCTTCATTGAAAATACGTCGATTTTTGAGCTTTTCAAAATGGCAATATCCCACGGATGAGCAGTAACCAATCGAGAAGCAGTAAACCAAGCATTGTTTTCTGTCATTCGAGCATTCTTTGACATGTTGAAGGTCAAGGCAACTACTTCACGTTCATCTCTATCCAGCAGTGACAATTGGATGAGATCGAACGGAGAAGGGAATATATCGACGAGTGGACTCCTGTACTGGTAGTTGTTCCGTTCAACATCTTCTACGTCTTCTTGTGTGATATTCGACTTGGTGGTGTCAACCAGCAGCTCATAAGGATGTTGATTCTGATCCGCACGTGTTCTCAATAACAGCAAACCCTCATCACCGACTCTTCTGTACATCGGACATGAAGTCTTGCTGACGGAGCTGGAACTCTTGCACGAGTAGTACAATGCGCACGAGCCATTTCTAAAAACTGAGAGAGCTGAAGCATCCAGACTTGAGGATATTTGAATACAGAAACTCAAATCGTCGACCTCATTGGCTGATGGGTGGACCAAACGAAGAGGAACTCGATCACATGTTTCCACCACAAATTCACTCGTGAATATAAGTATGAGAAATAAAGATATCATGACTCTCATTACTCATGAAGAAATGTTATACAAGAATGTTTTCGTCGATGTGATGTATGTAATGTGGTTGGCTTTTTAGGAAAGTTGTCTTAGCAACTGAAGAAACAAAACAAGTCATATCCGACTAAATATGCACCACACAGCTTCATTGTTTCTACATCTGCATTATATAGTGGGAGAAAAATATTGTGAAGGCAACATTCACGTGCTTTAGTAGCTTTTAAAATGTGTAGCGGCTGTCTATAATATCTTTGGAGGTGCATTAACGACAGGTGCCGTATGTATCGCTTATGGAATCAATAATGGCGTAGATTGAGCTAGATTCGCATTATACAGTAGCTTACAACGTTGCATATCTAAGTCATAGTGCAAAATAAGATGAGTGTATTTGTCAAAGAATTATAATTCATAATAACAAAAAGTGAAGATGTAGAGCAAAGACATCAAAAGTCATACGATTATTCATCAGTTTTGCCATGTAAGGAACAAAGGATGTCTGACGTCGATTTGTTTTACAGAGAGACTGAAGTAGTCGTCGCCCACTAGGCAGGAAGTTCGGCATTACTCTTAAGAATATGATTCTCACAAAAAGCTTCCATAAATAGTTGTAATTGATTGTTGTTCTTGGATTTCAAAGGAGTTCGACAGGCAATCAGCTTTACAGAAAGCATTGCAATTCACTTTGTGACATCGGCGTTCAAACTTCTGAGGGATCATTCCACAAAAATAACGACAAACTTCGGGAAAGTTGTGGGACGAAGGTTCTCAGATTTTCTTCAAACTTCAACAGCTGATTATTCTTGGTAAGAAACCGACAGAAATTCGGTTCACTCGTCTCAATATCCGAGCTACAGCCTTCTGAAGAAGACTATGTTCGAAAAAAACAATCTTTTATTTTCATTTGTTTGAAATGTCCGTGTGTTTGAGGACCTATATCTCAAAAATTATGTGAACTAGTATCGCAATGTTTTATATGTGTATTAAAGTAGTGTTGGCAAGTATGCATATCAATTTCCAGACCAATATGATCACGCAATCGTAAGATGCAGTTTCTTAAAGTTGACCTAAATTGCAGGCTTATCTTTTAAATTCAAAACTAACACAATTTCATGGGCATATTTCTACCTGAAGACTTATTCCAAACTCATTTGAATTATTCACTGCGCATTAGGTACAATAACAGTTGAGAGCTAGTCTATACTGGAAATCGTTGTGAAACTAGAAGTCGACGAAATTTGAATTTCTTTGAAAAATAGCAAAAATGGCAATTTTTGATTATCATTTCCCATTGACTGACTAGTCCGATTTACATGACAGTCTGTGTCAACCACACTATGAAGCTGGTAATTGATACACTCAAAGCTGAACGTGCACATCGGCTTTATTTGGAGGTAGAGCATTTTGAATCTCTATCTATTTTTTTCAGATTCTACTCTTAAAATTTCATAAGTAGTATATAATTCATGTCCATGTCGGAATCTCACTTCTAGCATGCTTTACCTAGATTCAATGCAGCTTTGTTTTTAGCAGCAATTTTTTTCAATGTCATTGCAGATAAACCATTTTGACCACATTAGACATTGCTTACATTGTGATATTACACAGTAGCAGGCTCTTACGTTATGTGTCAAGCCTGCAGAAATAAATGTAAAGGTGTAGGCATGTATTGTTATGTATTTGATGATACGTACATTCATTCGACTTTCAGAAACAGCAATTTTATCAGCAAGTTGTCAAACTGTCCATGTCTCAGTCTTTCTACTGACCGTTGATATCAGCCTCACAAAAATAATATCCTTTCAAATCCCTAACTTTAATTCATTTCTCATATAATAGCCAACTCGCTAGGAGTGATGCAGTAGAAATAACCTTGATAACAAGACACATAGCTGCTGTTGCCCTCTGAAAGTCAGCAACATTTTTATAAAACGCAGTTTCCTGGTGTTCCACATTGCTAATGCAGTATCTACAATTGATCCATATATTGCAGGACCAGGCGCAAATCCAAAGAACTCTGAATATTACCGATTGCAAATGTTCTCTGTTTCTCTGGAAGACAACGCAGTGTGGACGTCAGCGATGGTACGGTTATAAGGCAATTACCAAACAATAGCTCCCAATAGAATCACAAAGAGTATAAGATTGCCGCATTCAGACCCACAGGCTTGCTGATACACAGCTGCAGTTTCCATATCCAGTCTTTGATTTGCTAATACAGCCAGCATAACATGGTGAATAGTAGGACAAACCATTGCTCGCACACGACATTTGATATAAATTAATGTCGGCAAGACAATTACAACCAGCATTGCAGGAAGCTGTCAAATTTGGTGATCCAATCATTCGTGAACCATTGTATGTCGCAGTTACTCCAGCAATACCTTTGAGCTTCTTGTCAGAGTCAATTGAGCATTTTATAGTAAAAGCATAAATGAGAGGAAAAGTAGCGATTGCAGCGATGTACTGAAATCTCAAAAGACTTTTCAATGGCAGCTTAAATACTCGAATAGAAAGTCCACCAGAGAATGTTCCAATCACACTTGAAATCGTTGCTGTTATTCCTGCTAAGAATGATGCTGTTTCACGTTTATTTTGATGGGTTTCTAGGTTCGTTTCTAGGTATGTTGGCCCTAATGTCGAAATTATTGCCATTAGCATACTTCCCATAGCAGTCGACAACGACATGATCATAAATATGGAATTAGTAAATAGCAACTTGCAGTTATTGAAGAAGTCAGCCTTAATCATGTTATATTGAAGAGAAACAGCGGCGTCTTCTCCGTACCTGCGAGGCCTTCGGCGCATCCTCAAAAATTATTTTCCAACAATTATAAAATTGAAAAGTGTCATCATTCATTCAAATTCGATAGCTTCTCGTGATAGCTGTGCACAGCTTTCCGTCTCAAAATCAGATGCTCAACCTCAAAGTGAACAGTTTTGCAGCACGTGCTTGAATCACAGTTGTATTCTTCGAACAATTAGACACACAAGCTGGTCGTGTGTTCAGACGGAGCACTGATGTTCAGACAGAGCGAAAGAGAGTTGTGTGCGTGTGAGGCAGTAAGCGCACGCGCACACGCCCGCGCCAATATTGGCTTTCCCGACAGACATAATCACAGAATTATATTGTTTAATCGTATCACTTTGCTAGAAGTGCAAACTGATTCAAACAGATGGCACATGCAGGAACTTAATAAGTGGGCAAAAAGAAATTTTTAGTACCTTACAGAGATAGGAAAAATAGTCGTGCGTCGCTTGCAGATTGCTCTGCATTCCTTCAAAATGCTGCGATCACCACGACTCCTTCAGATTAGAAGAATAAAGATCATTGCTATGATATTTAGTCAGCAGATTGTGCCATATCATTTACGTTACATGTTCCAATGTTTCCATTCTAGTCAAACGGAAGAAGAGACGACCTGTCTAATTCTGTGGACATAATGCTTTGCCCTCTCCAATTTTTGCAATGAAATTCTACGCAATTCTTGATCGAGGCGCGGTACCTAAATATAGCAAGAAAAGCGCAACCCAATTGTTCCTGGCTTCGTTTTGCGTGAGAGAGGCCATTACGTCAACAGTAGCAGATGGCTGACGTTCAGACAAGACTGCGATCAGGTTATGAGTGTTCTCCAATGAATGCAGAGTAATGCATCTGACTCGAACACCCAGATTCGGTAGAATTCCACAATTTGTTTTTACGTGATTGATGTAACACTATGTTCAGTACTTATGAGATCATAACCACGCCTTTCGTCCGAAGGGAATGTACTGAAAAGATGACAGTCGTCAAGCAAGGTAGGCCAACATCTTATATTGACATCAATGTTGACATTGTCAATGTTTGTCAAAGTATACGCTGTAAGCCGGCAACTGTACTTCATTTTCTGATGACATGCCATGTGCTCGCCGTTCATGAAGTCTTGTTGGTACACCGGGTACATCACATGACCAAGACCGGACTTTTCATCTAGATCCAATATCAACACAGGGACGAATAAAGTGCCCATGTTGTCCCATCGAGAAGTATAAACCGCAGATTTTGCTGCAGTAGGGAATGGACTGACAATATATTGACAACAACTATAGTTGTTTTGCTCAGTCTCCGCTTCAATCGGTAAAACATTCATCGGCGATGATGTTCAGCTGGAATCAGTGGTGAAATTCAGTCTCAATATATGATTTATTCTAGCTCAATTATGATCCACACGTCGGGAAAGACATTTAGACCACGTAGGTAATTTAGGTAATTTCAGAGCCAATTCGAAACTTTTCTATGACAGTCTGACTACGCCACTACAAAACTACGTCAATCGCCACCTGAAAGTTGAGATTGCTATGAAGATCATAGCTGGAAGCGGGCTGGGGCCTGAAATATCTAGTACCCGGACCAATGTTTATTATGTCTGAAATCAGAAATATCTTCCTCATTTGATCATCTGAATCAATTTCATGTGATGTCCTATCAACATGGTTCTGAAGCAAAATGATGAAATAAACACCGGCATAATGACTTCACTCAGACTGCATGTCTTCAGTGCATTCGTTTTGTAACAAATGAAAATTCACTATGTTTGTCATTTTAAATACCGGTATCTGACTTAAAGACCAATTAATCGAAGTGAGATTTACTAAGCAATCAATTATTTTTCATCTTCACTGTTTCAAGAACAACCTAATTTGAGAGTGGACTCCTTCTCCACCACAACCTGATTTCTTACCTTGAACAACGTAGGCCTTCATCTGAAATGAATAATTAACTGAAGAATCCTATAGACAGAGGAGACATTGGATACCTTGGAGCTGATGGCTTGGTATTCGTTGCAATCGCCCGCGTGAGAAATAGTGCATGGACGAGTTTAAACCTCAAAATTCACTTAAGTCAGTCGGAGTCTACGTTTTTCGCTGATCTTGAGTTTGAGTCTAGCAAGGTTGCTACTTGGGTTGCTTGGGTATTTCTTGGTCTTTTATGTTGCTTGGAATTTGGACCCAAGACCTGGGTGTCAAACCCAAGCCCAATCCTAAAAGAAGATTAAAGCTTCTGCTGTAAGTCTGTGTAAGTCAAATATTTTCTCTCTCGGTCTCGTGCTATTTTTTTCAACACTATTTCCCACTTTTCTATTGAGTACCTAACCTACTACTGTATTGGTACTGTCACCCAGTCACAGCGCTAAGCTGTGTGCTGTGATTGTCTCGAAAAGCGACAGTCAGCCACAGATTCTTAGAAAAGAGGGAATGATAGCTATCTGGCTGATGATGATCAACTTCATGATTCATTGTTCCGCAAGCAACGCCTGTGTGTCTCTTAAATAAACGCCTGTGTATAGCGCTTATATAAGTAGTAGTATGTGTTTATTCAATCAAAATGAAAATCATACAAGGCATACCTATTGACAAATCCTACAGCTTCAAAATTAGAAAGGGTAGTAAGTGAAAAGTAAATTTAAAAACCGTGGAATAAGATTCAATGTCAATCGGAACTACGTAACATAATAATTGTTCAAAATACATGAAGTGAAGATAACGAAAGATCTGAGACACCTTTCCGCCTATTACGCGTTTTTACGCCTATTTTACGCATTTATATATAAACGCCTGTGTGTCTCTCTCTCGAAAAGTCAAATTCTTTTCACTTATCGTTATCTTTTACTTCATCGTCTCCTCAATCAAAGCATTAAATTTCATTCTGACGCAATTGGCATGTACAGGCATCTGGACGACCGTACCGGCAGATTAAGTTCTGTCAATGTAAGCAAATTCAGCAATTACTACACTGCCCCAACACACAGTGTGGCATGCAGGCAGGAGTTCTCGTGTAAGCTATCAATTTTTTTCTCATTCTACTTATATTTACGCAGGGTTTTTTTTCATTACCTACCATTTGAATATTATCAACATTTACATTTGTGTTTTATTCTTTTTTTCACTTTGGTTTTACTTGCTGAATAGTTCGCTTTGTGATTTAATTCATTATTAATTGTGTTTCGCTTAAGGTTAACCCTTGCTAATTTGTCTGCTATTGTTATTGTCTATTGATCGACTGCACTAAAGGGATGCTGCTCATTTGTTTGACGGCTAGCGATTAGTGATGCATGGAGGCGTCCACGTGCATAATGCTTTTTCGACAACAAATTCACTTTCTGTGACGCCGTCAAACATGTACACATACACTGTACTGACACAAGCTTGGGCTTTATTGTAGATAATGTCGATGTTTTGTAAGCTCCAACCTGCGGCATTGTTCATAAGCTTATAAAGAATCAATTAGTAAGTAAGTCGTAGCCTATAATGTAGGGCTAGGTTTGGTATAGGGAAGGTAGGCTAAACTTAGAAAATGCAACATCAGGACGGTCGCCTTTTATAGCCTGAGATTTATCCTATAGGCTAATTATTTAGTTTAGGCCCGACTATATGGACCAAAAATCCATTTCGCTTGGTTTGATGGGCAATACAGAGCCTACGCATGACTAGCAAGCCCATGTATAGGTTATCCGGCTACCTACAGCCGCTCAGAATGGCCTAAGCACATGGCCTAGACACAGTTCCAATGCTTGACCCGGTTACTATGCAGCCAGGTTAAGGCGTAGGCCTATATAGTATAATTTATGAATAGCAGAGGCTCGAATGGCAGCTCGAATTTTGCATCGCGAGGCTCGTGGTTCTAAAAACGTGGAATGTATCACATTTTGAACTTTACTTTATCAAGGATGCCTGACAAAGAACTGATATCGGGTGACATTCCAAAAACAGCTGCAGAATGTTGCATCTCCTACTTCTTCTTCAACAGAAAAAAAAATTTGAATAAGTTTTGTTCACAAAGGGTTTGTTTATCTCACCATTTTGCTGGTTCAGTTACTCCACTCACTTGTAATACCGAGTCTACACCAACCCTGATTGGGAATGTCAGGAATTTGCGAATATTCCCTGCTACGTGATACCACTATCCAGTTGAGCTTAAAACGGAATGTACCTCTAAGCACATGCATTTCAAACCCTGTCAGTGCCGGTGTTGTGCTGTTTACCTTCCCCTACACATTATTTTCGATCGGAAAGCATATGGCTATATTCATTTTCCGGGGCTATTAGTACTGGGGGTTACCGGGGATTCTTAGTGCTCAAATTCGTAGCGTACCATAATTTTCTCCTTTTACTAATATTCCCACCAGAATTTTTTTTCACTATCTTGTGCTTTATATTTTTCCCTTTGGAAATTCATTTTCCCCCTTCTCATTACAGCTCTCATTTCAGTTCAAGACAGAAGCATTTTTCATCCAATCATGCATTTATTAGAAAGTAATTTGTTACAGTAATGGGGTACAGCTGCATATTCCTGCTTGTGAATTTCCTGTTGACTAGCTGACAGGTTCTACACCTGCGAACGAAGTGAATCACATCTTTGGCCAAGTTCGTCCAAAAGGAACGCTGAAGCCATAAAGAATATCATTAGCAAGTCATACCAGTGATAACATCATCGCTAATTCACATCTGATGATTAAAAGAAACTAATGAAACTACTGATGTGAATAAACTAATCTGTTCCACTTTGTGCAGAGTGGCACTCTGACCCAAATGGTCACACCTATGACTTATACTATTATGAATATACTATTATGCATTGCAAGAAACCACATTTCCGTTCTAGAGGTTTTATTGTTCTCTATTTCTATGGTCTGGACCGTCTAGTGCACATGATGATAATATTCACGAAATCATTTTCTCGAGGAGAAAATGAGTGCATACATTCAATTTCCGCCAGGCAGGGGTAAGTGACTGTTTGGAGAAACTGTACGGTGTGATTATGTTGTACGATTCATCTACCGGCCCGGAACATAAATGCAAGCGTTTAACTTTCCGGGGGAAATAAGTGAATGGAAAATATGAATATCATGACACCGCTATACTGCATGCAAGTTAGTAGTCCCGTGTATCCGCTAAACCCTCATCCTGAGACCTCCAAAAAGCCGTCAATTAGACCTACTATGTTTCATTCACATCATTGACATGTATGTATGCTTTGTAATAGAATATTTGCGGTTCTATTCAATCCCGGGGAATAAGATTTGGTATGACATTGCACACATGTTGCATCTTGAGTGCAATCAACGGAAGCGAATGCGAATAGTCAGATTTTAACCGCTATCATCTCTCTGATGTCAGCGCAGTCCGAAATATTTAGGTAAATTTTGTAGATGATTGATGGAAGCTTACAAATTCTTATTTTATGCAAAATTCTCATCATTGCTTTTTAATGATATCAGAATGAGTTCACAGACAGTTGTCCTTAATGTTCTATCGTCTGATGATTTACTGCAACGGAAGTACTTTTGATGAGCTTGTCTCAGTCGACAGTCTTTAAAATAAAATGACCATGACATATTTGACGATATTGATGATGATAGATTTGCGAACGAGTCGCCAATTCCGAAAAACCATTTACAATAGACGTCTCTTGTCATAGGTTTGAGTTTGATAATTGATATCAGCGATCAAAGGGACAGATAGATTTGTATTTTACATTAACCGTCGAAGCATTTATACCGGAAATAGACATGTTGTTGATTTAATTGAAATAATAGCGACAGATTTATCTCTTGTCTCATTACCAACGATTTATGAAAGTCATTTATTCAGTGTGTGTGCAAATGTGATGAAACAGTTAATCTGTGACTTTACCAAATGAATTATCGATAATTTCCGATTTTCTGATGTATTACATTGAAAATAAAGGCTTTGGTTAGAAAATTGTTATAAAGAATATGTCTGTTGTAGGCACTCCTCAGGACAATTGATCCTCTCTATGTAATGGATAGAGGATGGCTATGGAAATAGAGAGGGAAATTATTTGATGAATCCCGAGGGCTTTAGCTCGACGGATTTGTCAAATAATTTCACGAGCTATGTCAGAGAATCGTATAGCTATTCTCTATCCGTTATAAAGTATGCCAGATTATTAGGACCATAGATATCCGCGATAGAATCCCTCTCTACCTAGGTTTTCCGTGGTAACAAATTTTATCAGATATAGAAGGAATTCTGAGAAGCGATTCTACAACTATGTGATAATCTGATATACTTTATATTCCGGCATAAGTTGGCAGGAATCCTATTCAAACAAAGATAAAACGTGAAAAACAATGTGGGAATCATAGCATGGTATAAAAGGCAGATATTTTGGCCGCCAAAATATCGGGTTGCCATAGTGGTCAACGCCGAGGCAAGAGAAGACTTTTTTGAATTTTTTGACTTTCACTTGTTACTTTTTTTCATACTATTTTAGAGCGTGTTTTAAACGATGGTGTTATTTTTGTTATGTATTTCAATTAGTTGATGAAAAAACAATTCCTAGTGATCGTATTCTATGATCTCTGCATGTAAATGATGGACCATAGAAATGCATGAACTAATTCAGGGATGTCTATGAACCATAGATAGTTCATAGATAGAACTATGGACTCCTAGATATATAACAGCTGGAGTGTCAGCTTTTCAATTTTTCACGGAAATTGTACAATTGGCTAGATTGTACGAATCTGTCAATCTATCTAGGAGTCATAGAACCATCTATGCAGAGCTGGGAAAATTCCACTGAAATTTTTTAATTCCAATTCGAATTCCAATTCCAGAGCAGAAATTTCAATTCCAACTCCAATTCCAATTCCAGTCGAAACAATTCAATTCCAATTCCAATTCCATTATAAGATTCAATTCCGATAATTTCATGTCGCGTATATATTCTGTATGTTAATGTATCTAATGTGTGTTCGCTTTAATCGAACCCATGTGCCCTTATCCTATCCTCGTTGTTCCTGTGTGCTTTCCCCTATGCTATTTTTTTTTTGAATATTACCTACCTATGCAGTTTAGGTTTTGCACTCCGTTTCCAGTGCCTATTCTGGCAAAACAGTACAATTGGGGAGTCGCAGGCCAAATCGACATACACTACTAACTAACTGCTTATCTGGCGTCACGATGTCATTTAAAGTAAGTTAAGCAATATTTCGTAATAGACTTTGATCACATCAGAGTAAGTCAACAGAAAAATTTTACTCATATTTGTTTGATGTTTCTTTATAAGTGCCAATGCGTCAATGAAACTTTCAATATCCATGAAAAAAGAGGACCAATAGGCAGGCCCACTCTCTTATTGACTAACGGTGCAGTTGGCTGGGTACGAAACTGAAGATAGCCTATAACAGTCCATAATTCAATTCCCCCACCCATCCTCCTCCATGACAAAATCGTAAAATTTATTAAGAAGTGCAGCAAAATATAAAAATTTGTTTCAGATCCACTTCTTTTCCTCTTTGTATGGAAGTCATGCTTCATGCAATTTATCATTCGTTGTCAAGAAGCCTTTGTTATCTAGATAAGCGATAATATCTAATCGAAATTAAATCACATCGACAAATCAAAACATATTTTGCACGAATTTATTGAAACAAAATCATCAACACAGCATGCAGCATGCAGCTTAGTAGGCCTAAATCTTATAACATATTTTTGCCGAAAACATCAATCAAATCAAAGAGCAAAAAATACAACTTCCGAGGAATACATGTAGTCTATCATCATTTACACATATTCTAAAATGTACAGTTGACAAAGCATGTCATAATAATGTTGAAATCAGTATCTGTGAAATGAAAAATGAGAAATGACAAATAGAGAATGAATAGAATGCTCGAATCTCTTCAATCTTGAAGCAATAGCTGAAATTGATTTTATTGACTTGTCAGAGCGTTTTCTTCGAGACCGACAAAGCAAATTATGCGTCTTTTTAAACAAAAAATAATTTCTTCACCCGTGTCATCTCTTCATCGGTCAGAATGTATTCAAATATTCCTCATTTTCTTCTGGGACAATAAATGTCTTATCTTTTCCTTCAAAGAAGCTGTAATTGAACAGCATGCAAGTAATACGCATGAGTACAAAATCGGTTCAGATAAATGACCTACGAGTTTCTAATTACCCTGATTTAAAGCATCAAAGTTTTCAAGATATTTTCATCGAATTCGCCTGTATAAGCGAGTTCCCTTATCTTTCATGATTCCAAACAAGCGGAATTCTGATGCATACTCAGATGCCGTTTTGAAGTATCCACCATTTGTGTGATTGACCCAAACATAATTTGCATTATATGGTAACCATGAGCAATGTCCTATTTTCCCATTGATGAATAAAAATCCATTGTGGCTACAAGCACCTTCGAGCTGATATCTAATTATAAATCGAATTCTGTGATGACCATAGCCCTTCATAGAAAATCTGTAAATTTCGTCGCTTCTCAATCGAGAAATGTTCCACGGATGAGCAGCAACCAACCGAGAAGCAGTAAACCAAGCATCTTCTTCTGTCATTCGAGCATTCTTTGACATGTCGAAGTTCAAGACGACTACTTCATGTCCATCTCTATCCAGCAGTGACAATTTGATGAGATCGAACGGAGACGGGAATATATCGACGAATGGACTCCTGTACTGGTAGTTGTTCCGTTCAACTTCTTCTACGTCCTCTTGTGTGATATTCGACTTGGTGATGTCAACCAGCAGCTCATAAGGATGCTGATTCTGATCCGCACGTGTTCTCAATAACAGCATGAAGTCCTGCTCACCAGTTCGTCTGTATTTCCTGCAAGTTGGCACCGATGTGAAATTCTCGCATGAGTTATACAGCACGCAAGAGCCGTTCTCAAGTATGCGAAGAGAACGTGCATCGAGCCGTGAAGCCTTTTGAATGCAGAAATTCAGATCGTAATGGTAGTTGGCTGATGGGTGGATCAATCGTTGAGGAATTCGATTGCATGTCTTCGCAGATGATCCGATCATGAAATTAAGAATGACAAATAGAAAGAGTGGTCGCATAGTTCTTGAGGAAACGCACGTGAAATGATTCCCTCCGACTATGATGCTCACTAATGAAGTCCTTGTTGGCCGATAAAGCAAATGAAGAGTTTTAAGCCATTTTAGAATCAGCATCTCCTCATTAGCTGTAATGTATCCAAAAAGATTTCGATATTGTAGCATTTTCATTATATTCAGGAAATCTGAGAGTTTTTATTATCATATTTAATTATATCCGAGACTGCTTTATGAAGTTTTTATGAAAGCTGATAGTAACAACATTGACGGTTGGATCATTTGCAACAAAAAAGGAAAAGTTATTTTCAGCTCTAAAATTATTCCTCCATATTTTATATCCATTCCTCCATTCCTCCGTTCAAACTTCTTTATGACATGAAATTATCAAAAAACAGCGTCCTCAAATCCATTATTGGGTGCACTAAAGAGCAGAGACTCAAGACTTTAGAGTTCTAAAATTTTATAATGCCTATATCTTCATCTATGGAACAAATGGTTACGCTGACTTGAAAGCAAATAACTGTCATAATGGAAAATGTCAAAAACTGATGATTTGACTGCATTTCTCTTTCATTTGACAAATTTTTACATCAAAAGCTGTGGGAATAGAACATACTGCAAGCAGGTGGTAGTTCTGGTCAATTGGTAAAGGGACGGACAACGGTGCGGAAGTCGAGTGTTTGAGTCTCCGCTGGGAGGCGCCACCCATTCTCACAAGTGGCTAAAGATCCTGACATGTGATGAAGCCATGGAAGGCTGCTCAAGCCCTGATCGCTTCTTGTCTTGGATAGGTGTGATGTATCTAACCTGTCTGGTTTCAGACCTAAAATGTACTTGCAAAATATATAATATGATAACTTCCGAGTCGAAATGCTTGCCCTCTAACATTTCAAGCAGTAACTCTTACTTACCTATGTTGCATTTGGAAATTTCAAAGTGGCTATTTAGCTGATGACTCCCTATTTGAATTTTGGCAATTGAGATTCAAGGAAAGTGCTTTTCATCGGTCTCTTTTAATCTCATATTTACTTACACCCGGCGACATTTTTTAACTGAAAGTTATAACTCCTTGTCATGCTCATCGCAGAGTTCATATAATGTCTTTTTTAATATGATCTTCGAACTTCAATTCTCATATTCGGTGCAGATCAATCTTAATCATCATATAAATTGCAAAGAGTGCGCTGGGTCCGCACTGCTCGAAAATATCAAGGCCAAGCCTGTCCCCTGCTATGCTTGGTCCACTTGCACGTCAGCCAGGTTAGACGACTTCAATTAGGAAAGTAAGGAAAATAAATTCTCGAAATCAATCTTTTCATAGTCAATTTCATTCATGCAGCACGGGAAGAGAAATCATGACAATAAGACTGGAGAGGCATACTACAGCATGCCCAATGAGCATGTTTAGTTATGATTCCACTATCTTGCGGAATGTAGGTTATTTCGCTAGTTCATGCTCTTAATTCGATGATGGATGATGGACATACAACTGCATAAAGGACACGAGGCGTCCTTATCATTTACAAATAAAGAGCTATGAAATTGTGAGTGAAGTTAACCGCACCAATATCCATGCCACATTTGAAATAATGAAAGTTAACCATTAAGCATAATCGTACAACGCATATCTGTGATTTGTCAGCCGCATTAAAGAAATGCGAATTTACCTCCGAAGCTCAAAATATCCACTCATCTGTACCAATTTTGAAAATGGCGTGTGCCACTGAACCGAGTTGTAAGTAGTATGATTTATCTTAAATAAAACTCAAATTGCCGAATCTGCTCCACAACTGTACATCAGCCTAATCAGATCGATTGTTTTTCATAAAAAGCATCCTGTATTTCTAATGGAAAAATTGCGGCATAGTAACTAATGACAGGAAAAATAGTGTTTGATTTCAGTAATGAAAATCATTTGCTACATTGCCGCTTGTCTCAGTTCAATTCAGAGCTCATGAAAGTACGTTACAATAAATATGTACATGTGCAATACATCAGAAATGTGAGCGATTTATTGGCTATCTACGTGATTTTATTGATTATTGACTACCGATAAAAGTCAAACAAGTAAAACTACGATGGAATTGCGTTATGAATTCTGATATTAACTAAGTCTGCATTCATGATCCTGATGTTACTTCCAGTTACTGACTGATTACATGACATCTCCACAGATATGAAAGTTGTGTTAAATTATCTGAAATACAGGGTGTCCGAAAAGTCTGGACAAAAGCGAAAATTAATTTGAGATGATTCACTCGTTTTGATACTTCATTTTGGTGTGATTAATGCGTGGGTGACCTTGACTAGCTATTGGTTCATATATTCTATTGCATCATGATTATACAAGTATCCTTCTCTTGATTACCAAGTGTTTTATTGGTTGTGTGACTAGTTTATTCAACAATGTGAAGGAGAAAAACTTCTCTTGTGCAAAATCCTGTTTTCCAATGAGGCCATGTTTTAAGTTAATGCCGAGGTAAATAATTAAATTCTCGTTATTGGCCAGAAAACAACCCACATTGGATATCAGACTGTACGGAACAAGGTGGCCAAAAATTAATGGTATGTGGAATCTTTGACACTATATTGTCGGGTCGTTTCTTCATGTTATTATTGGTGTATCTTCTTTCTTCTTTGATAAAACAGTAACAGGTGCATCCTATCTGGAGTGCTTTCAGATGAATTTACTACATGAACCAAATGCCCTTGAAAAGTTTCCACAATGGTCCCAGCAAGACGGTGCACCGCCACATTTTGCCACGTGTTTGAGTGACATACATTTTCCTAAATGGATTGACAGAAGAGGTGACGTGGAATGGTCAGTGGGCAGTGGGCACCACGCTCCCCGGATGTAAACCCGTTAGATTTTTTCCTCCAGAGTAACCTGAAAGCCTGTGTCTATCGAGTGAAGATTCGAGACATTGATCATCTCAAAAAGAGAATTGGTGAAGAGTGTGCGATCATCAATGGTGACGTTGAATTGCTTCTTAGAGTTCAAGCTAATTTTCTTAAACGTTGTCGATTGTGTGTTGCCAGCAATGGGGAGCATGTAGAACATGCTTCGTAAGACTTCTTCTGTGCTAAATACCGTCATCATCCATATTTCTATCATGTATACATAATCTGGAATATAATTTACGTTTGTTTTCTATGTTTCCAGACTTTTCGGACACCCTGTAGAATGATTTATCATTATCATTGAGTGGATGTTAATTTTGTGTTATGTTTGCTTTTATGATGACGGGAAGTAGGCATATTCTATGTCAGTGAGTGTGAAATTATGGCTTTTAGATGCATCAG
Source organism: Prostheceraeus crozeri (assembly GCA_907163375.1). NCBI lineage: Eukaryota > Metazoa > Platyhelminthes > Polycladida > Euryleptidae > Prostheceraeus > Prostheceraeus crozeri. The sequence continues at coordinate 93,885 of CAJQUW010001491.1, read as the reverse complement.
TTGATTTCTTTTCGAGATTCTTTATTTTAATATGGAATTAACGCATTAGTAGTATGACGTGCTTTTTCTCATCACATCATGCCGTCTAAAAATGGCTTATGCGACAAAGAATGACCGTACTTTTTGTTATCGGGCAGGGAAAACACTGTCAAAGTTAAAAGAATTCAACTGACAAAAATTCGGTGACACAAAAGGACGATCCTTGTAAATCCCATTCAAGTTGCTGTAACGACAGCATCCAGGAAATTAGATAACTAGGTGATGATGACAATCGGTCATCTTGTGAAAGACATTAATCTTCTAAATATTTTTGTTTTTCAGAAATGCGTTTATGTCTTGCGTTGTATATGAATTCTCATGCCTGGCTGATCCAGGTAGCCAAACATATATTCGCAGAACAAAACGACGACTTCACCAGGAGATTGATGATCATAAAAGAACAAACACGTCAGTAAAGGAACACATTGAACTAAAAAAACACTAAAGATCTTTAATTAGAATTAATGTTTTGAAAGACTGCGTTTCTGTCATTGCTGGACGTTTGAAAGATAAATGTCAGTCACACGATAACCGATTGTCATCATCACTTAATTATCTAATTTCCTGGATACTGTCGTTGCAGCAACTTGAACGGGATCTACAACGATCGTACTTTTGTTTCACCGTCTCACACCCTCATCGAATTCATTGATGATACCTCGAATGCTTCTGACTTTGACATTGTTTTCCCTGTCCGCAATGATAGCAAAAAGTACGGTCATTCTGTGTCGCATAAGCCATTTTTAGACGGCATGATGTGATGAAAAAAAGCACGTCATTCAACTACTGCGTATATTCCATATTAAAATAAAGAATCTCGAAAAGAAATCAATTGATGAACCTAAAGCCATAATTTCACGCTAACTGACATGGAATATGCCTACTTACCGTCATCATAAAAGCAAACATAACACAAAATTAACATCCACTCAATGACAGTAATAAATCATTCAGACAACATGGCACAACTTTCATATCTATGGAAATGTCATAAACTCAATAACTGGAAGTGACATCAAACGCTATTTAAATATGGATCTACAATCTGTTTGTCTTGATGGTTGTCAGAATATTTGATGAACTCTATGATTGCAATCTTAACAAACCAGTCGCTTAAGAATATGCAATATTTTTGCCGACCCCTATACAAGAGCACTTGAATTTTGAATACCTTACAATAGATCACCTTACGGCAAGAATCTACCACTGCTGCATTCTTCAGCAATTTGCTTCTTCTAAAGATCTAGAAATCGGCGCATAGTGACGCGGCAGAAAGACCCATCAGCAAACCAGAGACGCGCAGTCCTATCATTTTGATAGGACTCCGACTCCGGGTGGAAAGTATATATAGCCTACTTTTTTTAAAAAAAACTGGTATTACATCATATATCATATATCATTAGCCTCATTGTATCAATTATCAACCATTTTCGATGAAAGTTGATCAAATGTCGCTTTAAGTTGGATGCATGCGACTCGACTCCTCCCATCTCTTTAATGTGTGCTTCAAACGGTTTTCTCCAGTCTCTACCAGGCAGGTAAATCAACGTCCTTCTTCAAAAAATATGAGTACCCTTTCGATTTTAATATGCGCCTTGGAGGAGAAATCACACACGATTAACGTGAGGGTAAGAGGTAATGTTCTCAAGCAAACTAGTGTTTCATTTTTGTCTGTGATGTGACCTTTGGTGTGTGGTGTGATTGAGGCTAGGAAGGCTTGTCTTCTTTACTAAATCACCGAATGAAAAGACAATCCTTTTTCGCTGTCACGTTTCATTCCTTCAATTATTGCAAGCTTTGCATGCACTGCTGTCTTTGTACTTTTATTTTACGGGAAAGCTGACATCAAGACAATGACAGCTACGCACGCGAATAAATGATTTGTTTGTATTATATTTCGGGTCTAGTTATAGGCCGGAGTCCGGAGTCCTATCATTTGATAGAACTCCGACTCCAACAAAAATGATAGGACTCCAGGACTACGACTCCGCATCCCTGCAGCAAACAGTTGTTGTCAATTCTTTGTATAAAGTGAAAAGTCAGATTTCTTTGTTTGCATCACTGCTGTATTCGTGCAGTCTTGTCCTCTTTACATCTGTATGAATAAAGTACTGCCTAGCTTACTAGCCGACTTGTAATTCGAATCCTGTTTAGGACATTCGCGGTCGAAATATTAGGCACCCATTAGGGCTTGATTTTATGTCATATTTATGTTAATCGTCAATCAACAACTGTTTCGATCACAACATTTTGAATGAATCCCGATGAACTATGGAGTTCTCTTTCTCCCAAGTCACAGCACATTAAACGATACATGAATGAGTATCCTAATGCAATTAAAATAGTGCAAGCTTCATGCAAGTCGCATGTATAATCGGCTTTCATTTTTCACAATTCCAAACAAGCGGAATTCTGATGCATATTCTGATGCAAATTCAAATGAACCACCATTAATACGATTAATCCAAACGTAATCTGTATCAGATGGTTTCCATTCGCAACCCCGATTTTTAGTAAAGATCAGCAAAAATCCCTTATGCTGACAAAGTTCTTCTAGTGGATATCTTATTATAAATTGTGTTCTATTGGTACTTCCGAATGAAAATTTATGGACTTCATCGCTTTTCAAGCGAGAAATGTTCCATGGATCTGCAGTAACCAACTGAGATGCAGCAAACCAAGCCTCGTTTTGTGTAATGCGAGCATTCTTTGACATGTTGAAGGTCAGGACGACTACTTCACGTCCACGGCTATCCACCAGCACCAATTTGATGAGATCGAACGGAGAAGGGAATATATCGACGAATGGACTCCTGTACTGGTAGGTTTTTCGTCGAACATCTTCCACGTCTTCCTGTGTGATATTCGACTTGGTGTTAACGAGCACGTCATAAGGATGTTGATTCTGATCCGCACGTGTTCTCAACAGAAGTAAACCAGTACCGGAGATCCCCATTCTTTTGTATTTCTGGCACATGGCTTTTCTGTCAGATGTGGGAGTCTTACATGAGTAATACAACGCGCATGAGCCATTATTTAAAACAGAAACAACGAGTGCATCGTAGCGTGCTGCTTCTTGAATACAGAAATTTGGATCAGAAAGGTCACTGGATAACGGATGAACATAATGATAACATAATTCCATTGATATGTTAGTCTTGAATGTAAGAATGAACATCACAGAGATGATGACTTTCATCATGCTTCGCGGAATACAAACTCAGAAATGGTCAATTTTTACAGCAACACAAATTTTATATGATAGCATTGTTGTTTCAATGACCAAAGGGGACAAAGGAATGATTAATCTATTATGCAACCTCGCCATCTCTCTTGCATTATTGTCTTTGTAGACATATGAATGCTCACACGCGAACATAGACATCACACGGTATCTCTTTATCAGCTAACATATCATCTATTCAATATTTCCTCATTCGTATTGTCTCGATTACAATGCAAATACTGGTTAAAATGAAAATGACATGTTCCATCATAGCTTCACCACAGCTCAATAGTAGCAATAATAGAAATTGAAATTTTCTCACGAAATGATAGTCACAATTATTGCTCGTTGACCGATAAGTGATTGTCATCGTGCAATTTGCATCAAATTAAATTATAATTCAAGATGATTCAAAGGTATCTTCTTAAGACTCGATTGTATGCGCTGCATGAATTCATTTTAAGGGATATTGTGTTATCATCCTTGTTTTCTGATTGGTGAATTCCATTTTTTTTAGTAAATGCAACGTTGCCTAGAATGCACACACAGAATTAGGTAACTGGCCGATTATTTTGTCTAAAAGGGAAGTTTCGTGGTATCTGAAAATGGGATCAGCCAGTCCAACGATCAAAGAGATAAATTGCATTGTCTGCGTGTTTGGGTCTACAGATGACTTTTCTTTAGGGTAGAGCCACATAACGAGCCGCGCTTTACAGCTAGCAGCGAGATTACGCCGTCGAGCTGCGAGCTCTGCGGCCACATGATGAGCGGTTCAGCTTCATTGCCGCTTGCTTCACCCCATCGCTCGAGCTTTGCGTTGTGATAATTGAGAGAGGAATTACCGCAGCTCGAAGCTAGCTGTGACAAGCTGCCGGAGCGCAACTGGAGATAGTAGTGTGGCCGCCCCGATTGAAACATATACAAACATTTTTATGTTATGTTCTCTCTTTTTCATCAAAAGAGGGTTATGATTTTGCTTAATTTCATGATATTACTAATTTTTCATTAGTTCTCTGATTTTGATGAACAGTATGTCAAAAGGGAGCTTAGAAAATGCTCTTTCTCCTCGTGCCTGATTCATTATCATACTCACATGTTTTCTTTTTGAAAAATAGCGATTTGTGAATTGAGTGATTTTCATATTTTGAGCACTGCTCAACAAATGCAATGACAGATACAAATCTATCATGACTCATTTTAAAGCTGAGAATACAAGCTATCGAATGATGTAAGGCACGTTGCTGTGCGATGCGATAGGAAAGTATGAGAATCGATTGAACTTCAACGAAATTGAAAACCAATGAAAATCTTAGAATTGCACACGTGACTGATTCTAACCCAATGATACAGTCGTTGGCAGGTATTTCCAAGTGAAAATTCGTAAGATTTTTGTGCCACTATTGTGTATGGCATGAAGCTTCACTTCCATTCTAGAGGTTTTATTGTTGTCAATTTTTATGGTTATAATCGTGAAATTTTCTATTATGTCTATGACGTCATTATGCGAGCTATTACGAATTTGCTTGATACGCACTGGTCAGAATGAGCACGCTAAATTGCTATTGAAATTGAACGATAAAGTAGAATAAAAGAGAAACTAATACGAGAAGCATTTGTATCTTGAAGTTAATTTGAAAAGAATATTTCAGGCCAATCCAAGTCATTTATTGAAGTTAAAGTCAAAGCCAAATAATATTTAAAGAAAGTCATTCCGGCAGGGAGAACGAGCTTCTGCAGGGAACGAGGCCGAAAGTGAGACTTTCACCGAGTCATGTACTCTCTATGCCTACTACGAACCTGGGCGTCTGTGTGTGTTCTAGTAAGTTCCTCTTCTCGTAAGGCAGTTTCAAAGACAAATACCCGTTAATCCGATGGGGGCTTTTGGCTGAAATGAAATTTTCTATGTGTTTCAAATTTTCATTTGTGTTATTCTTTGATCTTGTCTCACAAGAAGAAGAGCTAATTAGGACTGGGCGGACGTACAGATTCGTAGTAGGCAAATGGTGTTCATCATTCTGTGAAAGTCACACTTTCGGCCTCGTTCACTGTAGAAACTTGGTCTGGCTGCCGGACTCAGCGTGCAGTTATCGCGTACAAACTTGTCTTCAGCACATCAAGTAATAAAACAGTTATCGCACTGCTGATCACGTCTCGACATTCGGTCTCGACGAGTTCAATAGCACGACAGCTGTTTCTAAACAGAGTTTGGCCGTCACTGCCAGTTTATGCAAGGAACGAGGCCGAAAGAGGATTCATTAAGCATCACAAGGTGCACTTTGTCACCTGGATCCAAATAAAGCATGTCTCATGGCTTGGTCTCATATTTTGGAGTCAATACGGGCCCGCTGTTCCCCAACCGAAAAAACAGCTGTGTCTATAGCTTATTATCATATGCATGTGCTGCCATCATGTTTCTGATCGGCGATGTGCGCGAGAATGTGGCAGATACGGATGAAAATAGTCAATGTTTTTGCTTTAACAAGCGTGCCAAGTCTGAATGTGTTTAGCTTCATAGACAAAGGCGCATATAAAAGGTGTTGAGACTTAATGATTCTCAGCTCACTTAATCAGAGAAAACATAGAAAATCTCATTTTCACCGAAAACTGCAATCTGTTCCCCACTGGATTTACATGTGCTTTTCTTTGATCTTGTCTGACCAGAGGAGGAACCAGGTGGAACTCGGCAGACGCGCAGATTCGCAGTAGAGCTGTGCATCATTCTGAGGAAGTCTTATTTCTGGTGTGTTACTGTCATTTTTTCTCTTTTATTACTTCAATACAAAGTACTAGAATTGCATCAGGATGAAGACAGATATCAGATGTCACAATAATGTGCAGCAAGTGCTTTTCAAAGTCAACCGAACTTTGCTATGATGAAATAATCTGGAAGTGAAATCTGCTGTATTTGTCAAATGCTGTTTGATTGTTCATGTCAACAATAGTAGATCTAGAAATTCCTTCTTTCTTTGATACTGCCAGAGTCCGATATGTTTTCTTCTAATACATTTTATACATAAGATCAGAGGTGTAACCTTGACCTCGATGGTCTGACCTTCATTAGGCAGATTTCAATCGAGGTCGAGGTCGGACTGAACAGATGTCAGATTATTGCATAAATGTTTCACCATTCATATTTTTTTATTTGTTCCTTAGTTTTTCATACTGATTTGTCCCTTAATAGCTCTAGCGCCAAAATTCTTCCAAATATATCATAAAAACATCGGAAGTTGTTTTTAGCACTTGTAGAACGTGATAGAAGACGATATGAAGACATATCATGCCTTAAATTATGGCACTATAGTTAATAGATTTCACATAGTCGGCGTTAGCACGCCAAAATCACATTTTGGTCGAAAACTTCAATTTCTCTTCAAATAACATGTCTTTTTCTTTGATCATGTCTGCAGATCAGAGGAACTCAGTAAAACTAGGAAGGCCTGCTTTTCGTCGTAGCCATAGGCAAACACATGGAGATTCCGCCACTCTTAAATGCTAATTCCGCTGCCGTTATATTTAAATTTTGCCTTCATATCACAGAAAATTCATATTTGCTTTGTGGATCCATTGTATTATTTTATTTGATATCACGATAGAAAATTCTATTATTTGACAGTCTGTGGGCTAAGTGAGCCCTGATAAATAGAATATTAATTGGTTATACATCTTAATTTAATCAGAAACATTGCTTTTCCTGTTTAGCACAAATTTTACTCCTTAAACCAGGAAGTATGCCATGCGTCTAGGTCCACAGACTAATTTTGACAACAAAGCTTACTCGTATGCATGATTATTCTAAGTCGGATAGTTTTAATGTGTGCTCTATTACACTAATCACAGACAAAGTATTTTGAAAATTCTTACTAGTACCCAAAGAGGCAAGTTCAATGTACATGCATTTTAATGTAAATTCATAGTAATCCAAGTGTACAAAGCCGATGTATTTTGAATTACCTCAATCATATTTTTAATGTAAAAAATGTTTCTGAATCATATAGCCACATTGAAAAGGAAAATTGCTTATACCTCGTACACAGTGCAACATACCCAGATTATCTACTGAACACTGCTTCATGTAAAATGACTATGCTGGTATTCATGAGTACAACACACACACACACACACACACACACACACATGATCACAAGATGTCATTGACTTTGAACTCATGCTCGCCTCTTCTACCATTGATTGTTGTGTCGACGCAGATCGACTTTCCTTACCGATTTCTTCTTTTACTTGCTCTCATCCAAAAGAGAAGACTGACTGCGTAAATGAATAAAGCCATCTCTGAACGCAAAAATGTCACATCTTGGGAACTGGGAAGTGTTTGGCATTTTGGGAGAATTAAAGATGTACGTTTATAAACATAACTTCGTCAATTTTTTGGCTTTTTGTCAATTGTTTCCTCCATCAAACAGCAAAAAAGCAAAATACCGCCGAAATGCTGATATTCCGCATTTATCATTGATAAACAGGATTCCTCCAAATACCGAGCGGCAGAATCTCCTTGTGTTTGGTCGTGGGGTGTGGTACATTCTGTGAAAGTCTCATCGTGGGTCAAGTTCATGCAGAAACTCGTCCTGGTGTTGGGACTATAAAGTATATGTCTATGCTTCTTTATGTTACTTGTTACAATCATTCGAATTTTTGTGTATCTATCCAAATGTGTATTCAAGATATTGTTATCAAAGTAAGCACCTGTTGAGATTGGACGAAAGGCCTCGTGCTTAAAAGACATGAAATGAATTAAAATAATATTTATGACTTTTCTATTTACAAAATTGCTTTGTAGTGATTTCAAATCATGTAGCGAATAATGTTTTCAGTGTTTATGTTGACAATCATTATTTTTTATCTGAAAATGTTGCTGTAAATCATGTTCTGTGTTCATATCATATGATGTAGTAATTAACGATTTAGAACCATCATAGATTATATTGCGATTTCTAGTGTGTTGACACAATGTGATTAATTTAAAGCTGAAGTCCGCTAACGTGGGGATCACACACATAATGAAGTATAAAAATTATTTGTATATAAAAAATGTAAGATAGTCCTGAAAAGGACTCATTAAGCGTTCACTGGGCTGGACATAGGGATTCTCAAAAGTTCACAAAGACAAGGACGAATATATAAAAATAAAGCTGGACAAAACAACACTAAAACAAGTATATACAAGAATAATATACAAGGGGCTCATCAGCAAGATGACCAAATGCTTTCGTCTTGTTTCGGGTCCTTTAACATCTTGGACGAATAAGCAGTGGCGGACCCACGCCATAGGCGCACCCCATACAACAAAATAAAATGCACAGAAATAACGGTACTCAAAATACTGTGGATGTGCTCAAATCATACCACATTGGACGGACAATTGTCTGCTTGAAAACAAGCCAAACTTTAGCAGGACTGAAAAATGCTTACATAGAAGTTTTTCCATGCATCTTCTTAAATCACATAAGAGATAGCCTCTTTTTGTAAACAATTGACATGTGACTTTGACCTTATCAACAGCATAGCATGAATGTGAGCAAATACGTAAATATCTTAAAACTTGACTTGCAAAAATTGTACTACCCATGTAGGAAGGAAGAAGACTTTCAGAAAAGGTGAACAATACAACTTCAAGAGGTAAATCATCAACCTTGTGATGCACTGATGAGTGGACTCCATCTTGAAAAGCACTGATATTAACATCTAAATAAGCTACACATTTGTTGTTATTCCCGTTTCTTTCCGCAACCAAATCATCCGGGTAGATTTGCATTAACAAACTGTTAAAAAGTTGATAATTAAAGATGCTTAAGTCATCTATATATCTCGCATTGAGTGACAATAACTTCGCAAGTCCAAAGTTCTTGATAATAACATGATCAACACAAATGCTTCAGTCTTTCTTTCATGCATGTACTCGTATCAAAGTTAATCAATATTATAAAACTTAATTCGGAGCCGACCTCTATTTGACCTCACTCTAAACCAGCTCCTCCTAAATCACACACTGAAGCGGGACACTATTCGTAAATAATAAAAAAATCCTAAAGCAAAGCGTTTTAGGAGGCTAGCGCACTAGTGTTATTGTTCTCTTTAGTATATCAGCATTCTATTTCATGCAACCTCCTAAAATTCTAGTGTGTCGCGCTTTAGGATGCAGATTTCTTCGATTTTAGGAGGTGACAGTTATCAGCTTACTAAGGGAGCACAACGGTTTCTGTATTCCGATGTTTTGAACATCTCTCCACGTCGTTTTCTTCCTCATTCTAATTCTTCCTCCTCCACCTATATCTTCTGAAGATTTGTGGGTGAACTGCTATGTGAAAAGGCTTTTTTTGAGGTCCTATCACATCGTCTACCCTCTGATACATGCAGAGACATATGAGACGCAAAGGCACGTATATCCATGGATGTTTAGAGTCATGTGTAATTACGCGTAATTGAGCGTGGCATCTCACCTGGTGCTCGTTCACATCTCTCAACCTCGACAATAAAAATAAAAATGCAGAATGAGAGAAATGCTATTGATTACAGTTCTCAATTTTTGCACATACAGCGTAGTTGGCATATCATGATCAAGAAAAATGACTTGCTGGGATGAAACGGTCAGTGTCTCTTCCAGATAGTAGGAGATCAAGCCGCCACTTTAACGTTGCGTGGTTTGCCACCGCTGTAACTGACTAGCTGTATTATACGATGGCATCAATATTCTATGTTCACATTTCCATGAGGCAAAGAATGGACACAACTACATAACAAATGTGGCATCTAGAAGTCTCCGAACGGTCCGTGGAACAAAAGCTTTAAAACACAATATGCGATTTAGGGGCCTTCACTGCTTGCAGATGTTTTTACAACTACTACTTGCAGCTTTGAAACATTTGCAGGTTTATGAAACATCGCTACCGTTGTATTGTCATTGTATAGATGCAGGGCCTAAGACTTGTATGTAGCCTCTACACTAAATGTTTCGAAGCAGTGGTAAACAAGTAGCACAGAGCAATGAAAGAAAGCTTTACATGGCGAGTGGTCGCGATGATTGACAACAGTCGTCGTCTTAGCAAGCTGTCAGCCGTATGTCTATAATGAAGAACTACGGCAAGTCAGGAGTTCTATAACGGAAAACTGCCTTGAACGAGTACGCATCATTGCAAGAACCGCATGTGGCAACTCTTATATTGCATGCACGGCGAGATATAGTGTTAGCGGAAAGTTGCAAATAATGTTGCCCTTTTATATAGGACTATTCAAAATGTGGATGTGATCTGACCATATAAACGACTTTCATCCTCTTTTCTGATGCCAAACAAACGGAATTCTGATGCATATTCAGAAACGGTGTCGAAGTATCCACCATTCTCATGATTGACCCAAATATAATTTACATCATGACGCTGCCATGGATATCCCTCAGGATTTCCAGCAATGAACAAAATCCTGATACCTTACAACCACCAACCCAAACAATCCTTTAATTCTGTCGCTTTTGAAAGTTCCAATGTTCCACGGATGAGCAGAAATCAATCGAGAAGCAGTAAACCAAGCGTCTCCTTCTGTCATTCGAGCATCCTTTCACATGTTGAAGGTCAAGACGACTACTTCACGTCCATTTCTATCCAGCAGTGACAATTTGATGAGATCGAACGGAGAAGGGAATATATCGACGAATGGACTCCTGCACTGGCACGTGTTCCGTTCAACATCTTCAAAGTCTTCTTGTGTGATATTCGACTTGGCGGTGTCAACCAGCAGCTCATAAGGATGCTGATTCTGATCCGCACGTGTTCTCAATAACAGCAAACCCTCATCACCGACTCTTCTGTACATCGGGCATGAAGTCTTGCTGACCGAGGCTGGACTCTCACATGAGTTGTATAAATCGCATGTTCTGTTTTCGAGTACACGAAGATCTGATCCAACAAGACGTGAAGATTCATGAATGCAGAAGCTCAAATTGGAGGGGTCATCGGATGGTGGGTGAACCAGACGTTGAGGAATTCGATTACATGACTCTACTGGACGTTGAAGGCTTAAATACAATGGTCCAACCGATAATTTGATCTGGGATATCATAGCAACAAGAAGAGAGTAGGAAAATGTCATCGTTCAAAATTCAATCGCTCAAATTCAGAATAACCAAATCCAATGTCAAAATTTCCATTTTGTTGAGAGATTATTGTTTGCTTTGTTTGCGAATGTTGCCTTAGTGATCAATGAAACAAAAGGAGATTTTATAAGAATTACATTGCATCTCACGCCATTGATCATCCATTAATTCTTTGCTTTGATGGACAATGAGAAGTTGAAACGAATTTCATCATCCCAATTCATCATTGGAGCCTATTCAACTAATCACCACAAGCACGCCAACCTCCACTACAAGTATTAATTTGATGATTGTCAATATATTCTTCTATTTTGCATTTTGTGAAGATGCGCGGAGGCTTGCCACTAATTGTAGAGCACTAATTAACTTGTGGTGCATAATAATAATGAAGATATGGTATTGAACTGAATCCACTCCGAACTCAAGTTAACAATATCAGTGAACTAACGCTGTAGGAAAATGACCCACCGGGAGCTTTGTATGCCTAGATACGAGGAAGAACAGGAGCGCTGCTTGGCAACTTCACAGAAACAGATAGACAGCTCCTGTTCAGTTTAATCGAGTGAATTCAATCTCGAGATCTCTCGACCATTTTCTACATGTTCGAGATCTCGACTGCTCGAGATAGAATCTTCGATTATGAAGCTTGTTTTCATGAATTTCATAATTCCCTTAGAGATTTAGTTTTCAACTTTCTTGCAATGCTACACAGTGAAGCTTAGATTTCGCACAACTTGTGAAGCTTAGTGAAAATCAAAACAGTTCATATCTATGATTTGAGATCCCGTGGTCGGTTGATAAGCTCATTGCAAAAGTTACAAGTTATTGTCCTTCCTGAAATTGATGACATTTAATACATTTTCATATCCAATCATTGATCTAACACAAAGTTTGTTATCAGATATAACACAGCTATTTAATGAGCATGTAGGAACACAGTCCGAGCATTGCATGCAAGAATAAATGAATGCATCACACATAAAGATCCAACCATTTTCAAACACAAACAGACTTGCTCACTATCAACACACTTTGAAGGATTTTACACTTTCAATCTCAGAGGTTCTTAGCTTGTACCTTTTACAATTATTTCGCTTTCTAAAATTAATACATTTACTCTTGTCGACATTAAATATCACAGAATCGTCCAGCAACTTTGATATTGCCTTCCTTCCTTCAACTTTTCATCTGAATTTGGCTCATTTAATTTAGTTAAACCATCGCTAAAAGTTAAAAAAATGTTCTGAGTGTCAACATAAACCGAATGTCCTGAACTCGAATGACAAAGGCTTTCAAGTCCACAAGCAGGCTAAAGATCCCCTCCATCTTTCCATCATCGAAAGTGTGACAATACTTCAGATGAAACCTGATCTTTGCTGCCGAAAGGACCGTTTATTCCTTCTCCGACTTAGTTGAGTTTCTAGGATAATATGCAGATGATTGTCTATTATTTATTCTTTTACTGGCAATTTTAAGTTATTCAGTATTACTATTTACTTTCATTGATAAGTAACTTGATTGTACATGAATTTTTTCATTTTAGAGTCCCAACAAGACAGGGATTTTTCATATCTATGACTTTATTGTCTCTTAATAATTAATGCTAACTTCCTTTATAACGCATGTCCCGTTGATATGCTTCACATTCTCGGTGTATTCTGCTTAGAGAACAAGCGTGGCCACAGATAACCGAAGTTTTCTCTTATTTCGATTTATTTTCAGTATTGCGCCAGTCAAAGGAATAAAAAAATGTCAATGCGCCTCTACTATAATCCTCAAAATGGTATGGAGTGCACACTACAATGTACGTGAACTTCCCACTAGTGCTACTCATTTCCTTCAATTCATTCATCTTAGAACAATAAACAGCAAATCACACTATTGCGAAGTCCAGCTTTTGCAAATATTCTAAAATTGTAAATCTTTGTGAGCCGATATTTGCCTGTATAAACCTATTTCTTGAAAGGTAGGACTTTTGATGCTAAATGTGCGGTGAAGTCACGCTTGAGTGCAAAGGATTTACAACAAAAATGCAAATACGAAGCCTACATGTCCGTGAAGTGATCTCTTGAAGTTAAATTATTCTCAAAAATATCGCAAGACCACATATGCGAAAGACCTCTTCAAAGGCGCAAAAGTACTTTACATATCGATCTTTTCTTGAAAAATTTGTTGTATTTCTTATTAAGAGCTATTTTATCGTGATTTTTTCTTGATATAATGCATGTTGCTAGTAACGTTGTTGACTGTACTCATAGTAAAGGTCAATGCGTTTGATTAAACGCCTTTATGATTAATTGTTTTCAACTGTGTCGAATATATAGCAAACCTGTCTGATCAACGAGTTCACGATATTCTGCAGAGCCTGTCATTGAATTTGTTTATTTGCTGTGAAAGTGAAACCGTCATTGGAACTTGATGTGTTCATTCACTTGGCTCTGATGTTAAGCCGGTGATATGCTATTCATATTCTCTATTCACCTATTTTCCCCGGGAAAGTTAAAAGCTAAATTAGGAAGTTAAAAATTTGGAAGAATAAAAGGAAATTGTAGAACATAACCACACCATGCAGTTCTCTATGCAGTCAGTTGCTCCTGTCGCGGAATGTATGCACTTATTTTCTCCACGAGAAAATGCGTGAATACGAGTATAATCATCATGTGCAGTAGACGGTCCAGACAGAAAAGCCGACCATCATCGCTCAGTGAGAAGGTGAATAATTGACATTCACTTTAGAATATAAGAGGGTAAAATTGTGTCAATGATTCGTATCTTTGTCAAGTCATGGAATTTGCTATCGTTCATGAGAGAGGACACTTGTCAAATAAGGCATATCCAGACGGCGCTTCCAAAGAAGAAAAACAGCGACTGCAGCGGAGCAAAGCTTCGGAGGACTCAATATTCAACGGCGAGCTCTGCTATCAAGTGAAGGAGAGATTAGTCAGCTCCAAAAGAGAACGAACTTCGGAGGTTCGTCGTGTATTAGTCCGGCGGCCAGAACGAGTTTCTGCAGGGAACGAGGCTGCAAATGAGACTTTCACAGAATGATCATGTGTTTTGATGAATTATTTGACTAAAAAGTGTTTAGTTCTTAATGATATCATGTCTGTTAATGGTGATGATATTGCTACAGTGCACTCAGTGAAGCTCCTTGGTGTTACTTTTTCGGACGACTTTTCGTGGAGCGTACATATCACAGATGTTGTCTCAAGGTGTCGTAAAAGACTTTTCATCCTCCGCAATTTGCGAACAGCTGGTTGTTCGTCTGAAGTGATTTTTAAATGTTATGTTTCTTTCATCCGTTCGATTATCACTTATGCTCTTCCCTGTTTTTGTAACTTATCTAACTATCTTTTCCTGCGTTATTACCTGTAGAACGTCACGCCGCCAAATTTTTCAAAGAAATGAATTTTGAATCATTGCCTGTCACAACAGAAGCACTTTGTAGAAGACTTTTTTGATGTGATTGAGTCAAATCCCAACCATTCACTGAGAGCCATTTTTGTGAGAAAACCCCTACGTTGAGGAATTGTGCAACACTGAAGCCACCTTTTGCCAAGACAGCACGTTTTAGTAGATCTTTTATACGCTATGGAGATTTTCAATGACGCAAGTCGGACAATTTGACGCAGAAAACCATTTTTACCAACTGAATTCGTCACTTCAGATACGTGACGTGACGCAAGTCGGTCTTTATGACGCAAATGGTATATTAGACGCAATAAGTATATTTGACTCAAGCTGAAGTAAATGAAAATTGAAGTCAGACTTTTTGACGCAGTTCGTATATTTGACTCAAAATCATGAAATAAATTCTGAAAACTTCCTGACGCTTCCGAACAATTTGACGCATTTGGTATATTTGACTCAAAAACGATCGATAATGCAATGCGGTATATCAATATCTAAATATACGGTCAGAAGTTCTCTCAACAATTTTATGTATGGAATAAAGCAATTATCTCAAAAGAACAAGTTAACATGGAATCAAATAGGCCTATATCAAATGATGCCCAAGATTTACAATCTTTATTTCAGACAGCGGTTCATGGTAAATTTTGCACAACAGGAATATGGCGATCATGCTTTCTTCCAATTCAATGTTATCCACTGTTAGAATTATTTGTTAAGATAATTTGCTTTATTAAGTTTCAATGATCATCACACTATAAATGAGCTAATCGCAGGAGCAATTTTCTGTCATCTGGATCGATTGATTGTAATGTTCGAATCGATTAATTAGAAAATTGCCATCTCATGTCAAGTAATGAGACCGAAAAGTTGACACTCTGTTTATCAGGAGGGCAACGACATGGCCTGAATAGAAGGCCTTGCCTACATTCTTTGGTTTATTCACGGGATCGTCAAGTAGGCAAGTCATTCCTTGAAAATGCATGAAACTGAAGGAAGGACTTGTGGAATTGAAACTGAGAAATTGTTTAGGTCTAATTTTTGGAATGTGGATTTAGCAAGGAAGTGGAGGGGAGCGCAGTATGGAAGTTACAATATCCGAAAGCAATGGACCTATTGTCAATAAGATCTTTGTAAAGGGATATAACAGCAGAGCAAATATAGGCTTCACACCAAGTGAGCAAAAATTAGAGGAAAAACTTGACAACAATAATAAGTATGAACAGGACAAAGAAAAAGAATAGAAGGGTTTTAATGATTCCAAATATTCTTCCAGATGGGTGTGACATATTGTTAAAGCTTGTGACTTTTTAACTTTAATTTTGAATACAGATGGCGGATTTCCGGAAAAATAGTTTTAATAAGAATGGAAGGATATCAGCAGATGTCACTTCCATTTCAGACTATGGTTTTCAATGATTTTTGTTATTTTCTTGATATTGCTATTTATGAATTGAAGCCAAAATAGGCTACCAAAATTCACTCTAAGCATTCGATAGGGCTCTGAGGTTCTTCAAGATATTTTTATATGCTGGGATTAGAAAATGAGAGAATCTAAAAAAACAAGAAATCGCAGTGGGCAGCAATGGTATGAATACACATGTAGACATACGATAATTAGACTTCTGAAATATCTGTCACATGCATGTGCAGATATCATCATTACGAGAAAACATTACTGTCTACTTTCGTCTACATTGTACCATAGCTGAGTTACGCACAATGATGATGCTGAAGCACTGCATGTCGCCTTCTTTAAATCGCACCCCTCCGAGCAAACGGATACCCGATCAGCATCTTATAGTTTCTCCGGTTATCCACGGATCTTCACGGCTGAGCGGATGCACACCATTAATTCTACGCCAGGAGCCGCTTGGATATCCAGTCTATCTCCGCGGATAACAAATTTTTATCCCAAGGAGATCCATATCTTATAAGCGGATATGTTTGATATCCAACCGATATCTGGTTCGTTGTTTTTGACGGATATCCGTGCTATCGGCTGTGCATTCTGGTTATCCGCCTGGCATCCCTTTGTTAACAATGGATATGCAGCAATTGTGACTTCGATGTCAGCTTGCTAGTAAATCAAAAAAGTTATCAGTTAGCCAAGCTGCTGTATTATTATCTAATCTTACAAATTTTCACCGATATCACGGCCTGTTCACGTAAAAAGGATTTTCAAATTACATCTTACATAAAAATCAAAATATCAATGTCTGATAAGTTGAACATTCATCTTTGTTATTGAGGCTTGGTTTCATAGATTTTATTAATATGGCCTCTCTGAAACGTAGGTTAATGCTGTTTGTATCAAACGCTATGATTTTGACTGTAAACGGGAAAGCTATGTTAGGAGAGCAACTGTGTTTGAGTACACTTGAGTCTTTGTTTGTGGCATGTTCTTTAATGCGTGTACGGAATGAACGGACTGTACTCCCGATATAATTACTTTTACACGTTTTGCATGTTATTTCATACACTACCATAGCTCTCAAGCAGATGTTGTTGTCAGCAATAACGCACTGATTCAATTTACACTTATGTTTGGAATGCGATTTTCTCAAAGCCATTCGTAAATAGAAAATCGATCGACGATTCTCATCTTATTTACTTACACGTACACACAACTAAAACATTCAAGCAATTCATGCAGTAACAGAAAAAACAGACAAAAATAACAGAGATGCCGACAAGCCTCAAGCAACGTAATTTTTAATCCAGTGGATACAGCAACGCATCCATGAGGATTCAAAACTACCGACTTTGAGGTATACATGAAAAATTACTGAAAATACTTGTATTTTTCAACATTAGGAGGCTTGCCAAATCTGAATGTGAATAGCCTCACAGACAGATTTGCGTGCATAGAAAATGATCTGAAGAAACTGCATATAAAAAATCTTCGTCCTATTGCATCGAAATGTGTTTTTCTTTGATCGTGTCTGACAAGATAAGGAACCGGATAGAACTCGGCAGATGCGCAGCTTCGTGGTAGGCTTATTTCATTCTGTGAAAGTCTCATTTTCGGCATCGTTCCTAGCAGAATCTCGTTGTGGCTGTTTGACTATTTCTATGCAACTAGTGATCTTTGAACTCGTGCGATCAGGCCATAGAAATGGATTAGGCCTATTCATGTATTCAACCGCTCTGTGTCACTCGAAAGGAAGTAACAATGAAGACGCGTAGCGCCAGACGATTTAGGCTGATCATTTGAAAGGTATATGCAGTGTTACTGAACTAAAAATCTATGACATCAAAAATCCAAGATTTTGATCTGTAAATGACTGAAATCAATGATAATTTTCTACATAGCCCATGCAGCTCAGAACATTAAAGCATGTCAAGCATGAGATATCTACTAATCATAATTGTGAAACATAGGAATCTCCTTAATGCCATTTTCAATGGGAACGAGAAGATGGATGGTGAGATGCTCCTACCTCAATGATATCACATAGCAAATTAGACGGCCTTAATCATGCAAATAAGGCCGTCTAATTTGGAATTGGAGCTATGTAAACGACTTTCATAGAAAAATGACATGTGAAATATCGGCGGACAACCTTACTTACTCACTAACAATGAAATCGATGACATACCACCCGGCCGTAATGGAATGGCAAAAAGAATGTTTAGGCTCACATAATAGGGTCCAGTAGTTGAAATGATTCCGAGTTTTATTTAAGTAAATCTTCTTCAGAGAATTGTCGTGTGGCATGCACTTCCACTCCTCTATAGTAAAATTGTCAATTCGAAGATGAAGCAAAACAAAAAATCCTTATAACGTTATGTTTCTGGCAACTTCTGCAAAAGAATTTGACCAATTATTGTAAGGGTAGAATTCTTCAACCCACTGCGTAAATAACTATGCTTGTCCCTCCTGACGATCTACTGACTTTCTGTTGATTGTTTTTAGCTTTTTTGCCCCTTAAAAAGCGTGAATACGCGAAACGTCGGTCCTGTAAGCCTACATAGTTTTTATTACAATTTTATAGCCAATAAATTCTTTAAGAAGATACCTCAACGTACTTTTGTTTCATCACGAAGAATCGTCTGTTTGCGACAATCGTATTCATCAAATACAGTGTGAATTCCAAAAACAATAATTAGTATTATAGATAGTTATTTATAGTACTTTATTATTGTAGTTCTATATTAGTATTACAGTATCATAGAACAATGATAATAGTAGTATTAGTTCTCCAACGTTATCAAAATGTTACCATTAATTCAGGCCTCCCCAGCCAAAATACAATTTTTTCTAGGCTTTTAGGTTTTCAAAAATCTCTCGAAATCTGCACGAGCGAGATCAAACAAAAATGGGAGACATTAATTTGGGACGGCACAAAATGGGAAGCATCTTCAGCAAAGCTATAGCGAAGGATGTAAGCGTAATACAATCCATGAAGACTGGAAACAAATGGAATGAGATGAAAAGCAAGTAGGCCTATACATGTAGTCTACCAACTACGTTCAACTAGAATACTGCAGGTACTATGGTGCTGTCACAAATCGGAATTCCCAGCTAACACACATGTAAATATAAATCTACTTGATGCACCACACTATCCCGAAGAAGGATTCTTCAGATGCCCTCACCGATATGCCCTCAAGCACAGTCTATTAATCAGGACTTTCGACTTTGATGCCCAGAGAAACTGATGAGCCAGTCGCTGCAGTGTCGATTTTATTCTTCTAGATGAATTTTGATAACTATGAAGCAATGGGAAAAATTCTCCTAACAAATTATACTTTGGTGTAAATAACGAATCCTTTTTAAGAGATGAAAGAAGAAATAGAGACGGACTGATGATACCGCAGTACATGAAAAAGTACATGCATGGGCTATACCCTCATTCAGGCTAAAATTCAAACCGCAAGCCACATCCATTATTATAACAATGATATGAGACAAGTCATTTCTCAAAATGATGTATCTTTCAACACGACCGAATTTCAATTTCGACCGAAAGTCTGAGTGCTTTATTGTCTTAGAGTATGATAATAGAGCACTCTATTTGATTTAAAGCATATTTGCCATTTGAAAGCAGTGCTATTTTTTCTCTTAGAAAATATAACACCGGTGAGGAAAATAAAGTTCAATTATCCTAGATCCACATTTGTCTCAAGTTAAATTGTGTACATCTGTGATTTACGGCAACTCTAATTTCACAGTCCTAGATATATTTCAAGCATTGCACCATTTGTATTCAATATTATTCTCCTGGTGTCTGCTTTTTGATTTGTAATCAAATTATGTGCTACTCTGAGAGGTAGGCAAAACACTAATTTGCGCTATGCTTTCGACAGCAAAATGCAGCTTCAAAATCTGTTTCACGGCAGGCCTATGTGAAATGGAGAAGATCCTTTTCAAGAACTCATACCTAAAATGCTGCTTCGTTCCTATGCCGCTAATTGACTGCTTCTTGACAAGCATCCTTCCTTTCGGTCCATGTTTCTCTACAACCAAGTTTGTGTACATACGCATAGGCTAATTGTATTACTTAAATCGATGAATTAATTTATAGATTATTTGCTGGTGTTAACGATGACTTTACTGTGTTTTATAAGCTCACTGCTATTTTGTAGACCATTGAATATTGATACTTTGCGAACTTCTGCCAAATTATGGTTACATTATTGTGTAAGGTGACCATTTGATCAAGATGAATAATTCTAGGATTTGTATGGCAACTTGCCCTGAGCATGTTGACGCAGTTTTCATTTTCTGTTTTTACTGCATTTGTGCAAAATTTCTGCATGTCGCTATGTGACGACTAAAAATTGCTGAGAGTTATTTGCCAAATCTGTCTAATGCTCTATCATCAGTGTCTAACATATATTGTAAAAAAATAATTTCTCGATTTAATATGATGCATTTATGCAAGACAGGCGGTCACCCTACTATATAGTCAGGGAATTCGTCACCTTGAAATTTACCCACTTCAATTAGATTATGGAAGCCTATTTATTGACTATCTTGAATAGTTATATTCTAAGGGACCTCGTCAACCAGTCCCTCTGATTCTACCAGGCCATATTTGCATGCAAGCCTAAACTATATGAAGAGGTAGAGACGTTCTGTAACTTACTCTGTGATGGTTGATCGCGATTATGAATGCATGATTCTCCCCTCCAACTTATTATGCAATCGTGAGTCAAATATTCAATATGCGTCAAAACGTCTGACTTGAGTCTAATAGTCCAACGTGTCAGAATACCGTCGTGAGTCAAAAAGTATGACTTGCGTCAGTAAGAACGAAAATCTGGAGTCTCCGAAACCGAAACCGGCGGAAAGTATTGAAAGCATGTATTGAATACATCTCAGCAAAACTCACCTGTACACCAAATTTGGTGAGATGCGAGCGTGCGGAACAAAGTCCATTTGCGTCAAAAAGTCTGACTGCGTCAAAATGTCCAACTTGGCGTCATTTTGTCTGACTTGCGTCATCTGCTGACTATATGGTAGATTTTAGTTGTACATGCAATTATTGTGTAGTTGTCTTTATTTATTTATGTATCTTTTTATCTTGACTTTTACCATGTATTTTTTGTGATGCGTTCACCGCTCATTGTGAGGCAAATATATAAATATAACATCACATCAATGATGTACACTCTATGCCTACTTCGAATCGGCACGTCTGCCGAGTTCTAGTGAGTTCATCTTCTTGTCAGACACATAAGAAAAACACATGTCGATCCAATGGAACGCAGATTGCAGTTTTTGGTTTGAATAAAATTTTCTATGTTTTCTCTGATTAAACGAAAACTACCAAGCCCAAAGACATAATTTTTGGCATGGAATGTCTTTAGGTCACATTCTTTCATGTTCATGCACCCCGTCTATAAAGCTAGACACATTTAGATTAGGCGAGCCTCTTAATGTCGGCAAACACAAACATTTTTAGCAACTTTATTCACATTCAAATACATTCTCACATACATTGCCGATCAGATGCATAATAATAGCCCATGCACATCATCGGAAATGACCTGAAGACATTCAGTGCCAAAAATTATGACTCTGGCCTTAGTACTTTTCGTTTAATCAGAGAAAGCATAGAAAATTTGCCAGAAACTGCAATCTGCGTCCCATTGGATTTACATGTGTTTTTCTTTGATCCTGTCTGACAAGAAGAGGAACTCGCTAGAACTCGGCAGACGTGCCGATTCGTAGTAGGCATAGAGTGCACATCATTCTGTGAAGATCTCACTTTCGGCCTCGTTCCCTGCAGAAACTCGCTCTGGCTGTCGAACTATCTTGTTCAACGCCATGTGCAATTCGATTGCATTCAACTATTCGACTATTCGGTTGCATTGTTGTGCATCGACGAAGATGGGCTGGAAGGGGATTGGGATGAGGATATCCCAGGTGTACTTTTTTTGTATAATTCTAGCGTGCACAGCACAATCTGTGTCACCTTACAAGGCGGTTTTTGGCACACACAGTTACAAAACGACTCTGTCAAATGTACTTTCTAATAAATGTATAACTGGAAGAATAATACTTCTGTCTACAATTGAAACGAGAGCTGTAATTAGAAAGGGGAATTATAGAGCACAAGATAGTGACAAAAATTAGGGGATATTAAAAATAGGAGAAAATAAAAGTACGCTGCAAAATTGAACATTAAGTTTCTCCTCGGAAAATGAACATAGCCATGAATTTGCTGATCGGGAACTGTGTGTAGGGGAAGATAAGTGGCATAACACCGATTTCTTCTGCCGAAGACACTTACACATCTCAGCACTAATTTCCAAAAGCCATTCTTTTCTGCGTGACAACTATCATTGAAACGCATGCATGAAGTCAATCAGTGAGCAATTCATTATCATTGCAATGCAAAGATTGCCTTCCTATTTAGCAGACTGCTTCATTCTGGGGTGCAAATCATTACGAATGTCACGAAGTGAAGTTTAAAACATTGATTTTAACAGAAAAGAAATCTTTGATGTCTATCCATAGCTTGGTTCATGACCGACTTGGTTCATGCGCTGTAGATTGTTTGAGTTCAGTGAACATCTGACAGTGGAGATAGACTCCCATCATTGATGTGGTGACAATGTTTTCGAGACCTACTCATGTCATTCTCTCATATAACCGACTTTCATCTTCCTTTATGATACCAAACAGACGAAATTCTGATGCATATTCAGCGACTTCATCTGCGAATGACGCTCCATTAATATCATTTACCCAAACATAGTTTACATCATGAAATAGCCAAGGACAATCCTCAGAATATCCAGCAATGAACAAAAGTCCTGATAGTGGGCAAGCACGCCCCCAAAAATATACGATTACAAATTGATTGTTTACAGAAGAAAATGTCGCTTCAATATAGCTGCTTTTCAATCGGTCAATATCCCACGGATGAGCAGCAACCAATCGAGAAGCAGTAAACCAAGCATTGTTTTCTGTCATTCGAGCATTCTTTGACATGTTGAAGGTCAAGACAACTGCTTCACGTCCATCTCTATCCAGCAGTGCCAATTTGATGAGATCGAACGGAGAAGGGAATATATCGACGAGTGGACTCCTGTACTGGTAGTTGTTCCGTTCAACATCTTCCACATCTGCTTGTGTGATATTTGACATGGCGGTGTCAACCAGCAGCTCATAAGGAAGTTGACTTTGATCCGCACGTGTTCTCAATAGCAGCAAACTCTCGTTGCGGATCCCAAGTCTTCTGTACATTGGACATGAAGTCTTGCTGACCGAGGCTGGAATCTCACATGAGCTGTATAAACCGCATGAGCCATTTTTGAAAACACGAAGAAAATATGCATCAAGACGTGAAGCTTCATAAACACAGAAGCTCACATTGGAGCGATCATTGGATGATGGATGAACCAGACGTTGAGGAATTCGATTGCATGACTCCACAGACAATTCGATGTTAAGCAGAAGAACTAGAAATAGAGTGATGACAACTTCCATCATTCTTGCGGTGATTTATACACGCGAATATTCTCTCCGATTATTGTACAAATAATTTATAAATTATTGGTAGCAACGTCTAACGGGAAATGTTGTCTTAGTGACCGACGAAACAAAGTAGAATTGTGTACATACGCTAGCATTCAATCGTCAATAAAATCTCAGCAATCAACCTCAACACCGACCGATCAAACAAAATTTGCCGGACTCAAAAGGCGATAGTTCAAAATTCTCTTTCAACTCCTTTTATGCAGTGTAATTTGATTTAAAGTATACCAGATTATTACATAGTTGTAGAATCGTATTTCAGAATCCTTCTATATTTGATAAAATTTGGTAGAGAGGGATTCTATCGCGGTAATCTATGGTCTGGCATACTTTATAGCGGATAGAGGATGGCTATACGATTCGGGCTAAAGCCCTCAGGATACATCAAATAATTTCCCTCTCTATATCCCAGAGAATCGCATAGCCATCCTCTATCCATTACTTAAACTATTCATTAGCTTTTTGCAGCCACTATTGGATTTATAATTAAATTAAAATTATATATATGAGTTTAAGATGCTGATAATAAAAATCAATTTTGCGATTTTCTCTCTGACAAGAACATTTTGACTTGACACACTCAGGTACAATGATAGTGACGATGTGACATCAAAACTTGAAAAAAGTTACAAATGTAGAATTTAAGAGTGCTTTTCTAGTATCATGCACAACGGAAAAGCTATAAAGTGGGAAACTCAGCAATCGGCTCATCAACATCTGTAAAATTATTTATTTATTTTTTACAACCCTATTTTCCCTTAAAAGGGGTAGGGGGAAATGTCATACACACAATAATAACAATTCATTATCAATACCGCAGTCAGTAGTCATTTCATGTTCTCCATCACACCTTTGACGCATTCTTGACAATTTGCCGCCATTTCACTCTGTCCTTCGCCTTCTCCTCCCAAGTCCTCCAATCTTCTTCTATGCTTTCCAGGTCTCTTTTGATGCAGTCCTTCCACCTAATCCTTGGTCGTCCCCTTCTTCTTGTCATTGTGTCATCCATATCTTCTACTTGTTTCACTATCCTTTCGTCTCCCATCCTTGCCACATGCCCTGACCACCTCAGTCTCTTTTCCATCATTTTCTGTGTCACCGTTTACCTCAATCCCACTTCCTCCCTCAGCTCCGCCATTCTTCGTTTCTCCAACAACCTTACACCGTAGATGCGCCTTATCGAGTTATTAATTATCTGTAAAATTAATTTCGAATAAATCCAAAATGTCATCTAACTAATTTTTGCATCATTCAATGACTGAAATCCAAGAAATTACTTTCAAAAACCCCAAGATATTTAATACTAAAATTAATTCACTTAATCTTGAAGAAGTGAAGCAGTGAAGCAGAAAAGATTGATTGCTTTGTCGATAGTTTTCAGAAGTGTATCTATGTAAGCATTAAGTAAGTAGATCAAAATTGCGCATGGGCGGATGCGTTCTACACACAGAATTAGATTCATCTGCGCACGCGTCGGTTTCCCAGAATGGAAGGGTTATATGCAACCTTAATATCGAAATGGTACATCACAGAATTAGACAACTTGCTCCTTCTCGAATGTATAATTCGTGTATCGCTTGTTATTCGAAATGACAAACAATAAACTGTTAGCAGAGGACACCAGAGCCGGTGAGACATACGTGCGTGCTGTGATATCACTTCGCACACACCAAAACACACATCGATGTCTGGCTATATTTCAGTGGATGCACTATAAGTGGAAAGGTGGACGCAGTGAGGAAAGGTGAGAAGACGATGGTGAAATCATCAAGTGAACTAATTTTCGTGCGCCTGCTACTTTTTTTAATAGTGATTGGAAGGGCCAATATTATCGAGAAAACTTGTGCGCAATGATCTGAATTCTTCGAATCTGAATGAATTTTGGCAATCGAAGCACTTTGCTGGAACTCCCATTAATCCGCAAGCGCCGCACGACTTTTTTCTCTATCTCTGTATGGTATTAGGAATTCCTTTTTGCCCACTTAATAAGTTCCTCGATCTGCCGTCGATTTCGTATTAATCGCACTTCTAGCAAACCGAAGCAGATAAACAAAATATTTAATTCTGTAGTTCTACAGCTTCGGCATTTGACCACCAATTCGTGCACAGCACGTCACTCATGAATTGACTAACGTCATCACGATTTGAGAGATATAATTGGGGCACGCTTGATTGATTCGTCGAAATGGCGACTTGCGACAATGCTACGTATTTCACTTCGGTGGAATTCACTTCTAATTCGAATTACGTTTTAGATAATGACCAACAGTCACCGATTCTGCTTTTGAAATTTTTGAATTCGGAGAACGTTGGTTACTAGACGTTTGCCATAGACTTAGAAGAAAAGCTATTCTATGAATCCAGCGGGCATGAAAATCGTAGAATTCTTCGTCCATTCAACGGCCTCTAGTTTCTGCATTTTCTTGACCTGGCTTCATAGAATGTCTATTTTCATTCACTGATTCATGTTATTCCGCGATCATTGCATGGTAAGCAATTTGACCACAGCAACTCCACAGAAAGGGAAATTTCTTTCACTTCGCGAAGCCAGTTGCAACTGCCAAATAAATTCGACCTATTGTTCGACAACAGCTGACGATCTACTGCCTTCTCGAGGGAGAGAGACAGTAATGCAATGATAGAATACGCGACGGTAGGGACAGCGCTCCATTGCCTTGACGTTGACTTGGGCTGTGTTTTGACCACTTGAACTCATTGAGAACATCATTAATGCATCTAAGTAAACAAAACGTTTTATTTAACTTTAAAACTGAACAATGCATTTCATTTTACATGAATTGACACCATTTTAGCATTTCTTTAAAGTATACATGAATGTTCTGTCAAGTATGTATTGATTTCTATGTATCTTCCGAGTCTGGACAATAGATGGTCCATGAAACGAAACTAGATGCTTCAAAATGGCACCCAAGATAATAGTATACCCAACGCACGCTCCTGGTGACAGCATTATAGACGATATATTCATGCTCGCATTATACTGAACATCTGTGATTTTCTGAGAAGATTTCTTGTTATACAATTTGGAAAGTGACAGTACGCTTTGAGTGCTGTTGTTCTTGAACAGTGAAAAATTCTCTTGATTTAGCCGGAGAAAAGTCAGAAATTCTCATGAATATCAAAACAAGAATTGGTTCAAAATCCTCTTGAAGAATTTTAACTCCAACTTTTCAAATGCACTTACTTTCCACTTAAGTCTGTTTTTCTTTCAATACGAGTCGCTTCAAGGGAAATATTTTCTGCAGTATTTCTTGCAGACGATGTTTGCAGAATAATGTTATTGTTAACTTGGAAAATCTTTAAATTTTCTCACATGATCCATTCAGTCTTGCAACAGTTTTCGTCGTCTACATTATTTCACTTTCAATCAAATGATTGGCAATGGACTTGTTTTACTTTATCAATGAAATTGATGAGTCATCAAAGTAAGGGAAATCGAAACTGGCTCAATTAATGATCAACATTCCGACTAGTCACGCAACCAGTATGAGCTTCTGCAGCAGTCAAGGCCGACTCCCACAGAATGACGTACATGTAGGTCCCATGGCTATCAGTAATCTGCGCGTCTGCCTAGTTGTAGCCGGCTTCTATCTCGGTGGTATATCACGGACAACTTTCCAATAAACATTTCTAAGTGCTATGTGATGGACATAATCCCCAAAAGAAGTTTAATGCTGAAGCCTGTGAAGACTGACTCCCTTTCTTTTGTGAATATTGTGAACTCTGTCACGTTTTTGGGTGTTGTATTCTCTTATGATATGAAATGGAATTCTGGAGTCTGCAATGCTACTGCTTATCTTTTGAAGAGGTTGCTTGTGTTGAGCGTCGTGTCTACCGAATTATGAACATTCCTCATGAACCTTTGATCTCCTTTTTGGTAGCGGCTCATTGTACTTGCGAAAAGCTTTTCCTTAACATTATTAAATGTGAGGGTCATCCGCTAAGCGAAACTTTCGACTCGCAATATTCTAGTATATACTTGTTATTCGTAATATGCTCGTTATTCTAGAAGTATGTTCGCAGTATGTCAACTTTACGGCGACCATCATCCAAAACTATGCGTTTTAGCAAGTTTTTTTATTAAATTTTGTACAAAATAGTTTTATTTACAAATGATAATAATTCTGTCAATATTGTTATCGATGTTTGTAATGTGCTCACCGATTATCACACTGTGAGGCAATACAGATTATATTATCTTATCGTATCTCTTGTTACTGTCGAACAAGAATAAAGAAAACACATGTAAATCCAATGGGAGGCAGACAACGGATATGTGAAGCAATGAGATGAATTTTAGCATGAAATGTCTTCCAGTAATTTCCTGTTATTTTTATGCTTGTGATCGGCGATGCATGCGAAGATGTGGTTGAATGTGGATAAAATTGGCCAAAATAATGTGCATTACGACATCAGGAAGCTTGTTAAATCCGAATGTGTTTTAATTCATAGACAAAGGCAAGTGATCATGATTAGAAATGACATCAAGACATTCCATGTCAACCATTGAGGCTCTAAACTTAATACATCTCGTTTAATCAGAAAGGAGACAGAAAACTCATCATTACCGATTTACGTGGTGTTTTTCTTTGATTCTGTTTAACAAGTTGAGGAATCAGGGGGAACTCTGCAGACACTCGGTGCAAATCAATCTTTGAAAGTCTCATCGGCCTCAATCCTTGCAAAAGCAAATGTTATACTTGTTAAACTTGCGAATGTTCTGTTTGTAACAGGACTCGAAGTGGGCCGATATACGAATATGCCAACAGAGGTAGTCTTTTGTTAGATAGTTTGGTTATACAGAACAGTTGCACAAAAAATACAAACAACTAAAAAAATTTTAAAAAACTAAAACTAAAGATGAATTCAAAAAATAGGGTATGATTTTTGTTCACCACCTTCATGTGTTTCGTACGAAACAGGGTGAGATTGTATGCATGACAAAAGATTCAAAGAAGAGCACAAGCGCAAATATTTGTAAGTTTGCAATTGAATAGTGAACATTTTTAATCATATTTTGCTCATTTATAATCGGGTTGTAGTTTAACTTTTCTTGCATACAAAGCTTTCATGATGATGTTCAGATGATGTTTAGATCGAAACTGTACTATTGGACAAGATGTCGCATTTTTTTGTTAGTCACCTGCATTTGTGTATTTCGAACATTTGGAACAAAAGTACCAATAAGTTTTCTCTCTCTGAATTTAAAGTTGAACAATTTAGAATTTTTGACGAAAAATGACTCAAGCATTTGAATAAGCTGAATTATGAATGGTTTTTGCTTTCTTCAATTCTTCTTTCTAGTCTCGTGCGTGGTCGACTGAGCTATATTTATTCGCAAAGATCAAGGACATGCATATTTTCACGTGAAAGTAGCAATTAAAGCATTGAAATATTTTCCATCAATATCTCTTTGACTAAGCATTGCGTACCCCACATTCATGTCTGCAAAATTGAAAATATCAGTAGAAATAGGTCTATTCATGAATGAAATCACAGACGTTACCTGCAATCACATCTACATGCATGTGGATGAATGACAATTCTTCCTTCATCCTGCAATCGAGGAGTTTTGATGCTGATCTCTGACCTACATCAAAGGCGTTCCCATCAACCGATACTGACTGTGATAAATTGCATCGTTGCACTATTAATTTTGATGCAAATTATTTCAATGACCAAATTGTCATATTTGAATATTCTGCAACTATCGTGAGAAAGAATGATAAAATTCAGCAATTTGCATAACATGATAATAAATGATAACAACGAACTTGTAATTCGTTGTAAAAGTACTTGTGGACAATGGCTTTGATGATGACTGATAAATTCTTGTTGGATTTGTAACCAATGTTACACTTCTTGGATGACTACTGAGAATATGTTTTTCCTTCTACGATACAGGTCTCTTTTGATGCAGTCCTTCCACCGAATCCTTGGCCGTTCCTTTCTTCTTGTTGTTGTGTTATTCTATTTGTTTCACTTGTTTCACTATCCTTTCGTCTCCTATCCTTGACACATGCCCTGCCCACCTCAGTCTCTTTTCCACCACTTTCTGTGTCACCGTTTACCCACTCTCAGCTCGGCCATTCTCCGTTTCTCCAACAACCATACACCATAGATTCGCCTTATCTAGTTATTAATTATCTGTAAAATTAATTTCGTATACCAAAATGTCGTCTTATTATTATACACATATTTTTCACGGCGCGCGAAACCTGAAGGTATCAAGGCGCCGGTGAACAGCTCAAACCACGGAACAAATAAAGAAGTCTTTAATGGTAGGATGAACGAAGACGATATCCAATCGCATCAGGTAGGTGGCAGTCGTCGGTGAGGTATCGGGGGAATAGACCATGTAACGTCCTATATACGATGACAGCCAACTTGAATTGAATGCGCTGCTTTACTGGAAGCCAGTGCACGTCACGAAGGACCGGTGTAATGTGCTCACTTCTTGAAGTCTCAGTGATGAGGCGCTTGAAGTGGACCAAGGTGACAGTCTGGGACACCATAGAGGAGAGAATTGCAACAGTCTAGACGAGGTGTAATAAATGCGCGAATCAGAGTCTTTGCTGGCGAGGTCGTAGCGGAGCGAATGACGTGGCGGAGTTGGCGTAGGAAACAATACGCGGAGTCATCCATACTCTTGGATGACTACTGAGAAGATGTTTTTCCTTCTACGCTAGACATTTTTGTCGAAGATCAAGATATGAATTTTTAGGGAATTTTTATGCAGTTGTTTTGTAAAACTTCAGAGTATAATGTATATTGTGCCGGTTTCTTTTGCAGCAAGAACACTTTCTTGCGTATTACATTCTATTAAAAAAGAATTTAAATCAAATACAGATGTGACGATGTCTCTCTCCTCCTTCCTCGGCAAGTGACGTCACTTTGCAACGCATGTGAGCAGTAAGACACAGAATGACATTTATAAACAGCTACCGCCGCCCCGCTCGCTCTCTCTCACACCTCTCGCGAAGACAAGTCACTGCCGCATGCGTCAACATCTCTTTCCCTGCACGCCGGCCACTATTGACTCCTGAATTCCTGTCCGCGGAGCTCAAGCGCGCCGTCCTGTCCTGACCGTTCCTGCTCGCTGGCGTTGCTAACAGCTCGTGTCGTTCCTGCCGACTGTGCTCTGACGTGAACGCTTTACTGGTTCTCCTAAGGGCCACTTGGAGATTTTCTCCCCTTGACCTCGCGGGTGCCCTTTATACTCGCTCATTCAATAAAGCGTTGTAAGAAGCCATTCCTCTTTTCTGTTGCGACCTAACGGGTTTAGGAAACAATGAAACAACATCGTAACAATGAATACAACACATTCCTAATATTCTTACACAAAATGCAATTTTTACATTGTCTTTACAATTGCAGTCGTATTTACATTTACCGGTTATTTGCTTGTCATCGAGAGAATTTTAATGATTCATTAGTTCATTACTCTTCACGTGCCTGTATGATATCAATGTTGTCTAATGTCCATAAATAAGAATTTTCTCTTTGGAATAGCATTTGAGATTTTTTAAATGATTTTGAAGTTAATTAACACAATTTGCTGCAAATGAATTCCAAATTAGTCAATTAACTACACATACATATCTGTTACCTCAGTATTGGTTAGACAGAGAAGTTATTTGCAAATGTCGTTAGGTACAAAGAACAGCGTTGCTTCCCTGTGTTTCGATTTATCTTTAAGATTGCTTTCTAACACTGCCGATACATTCAACAAAATTTGATTGAATTAGCCTGAGGAATCTATCCTCCATTGAGTTGAATTCATCCGGGATTTTCCAATTCGAGAAATTCCACATTTAACTATGAATCTCTCATCATAAATTTCGCGAAATTCTGCCAGCGGCGCAAAATCAGTTGTCCTGATGAAGCTCATGCATGATTTATCTTCGTTATCGAAGAAGTGATTAACCCTGGTTGTCTTTTGGGGGTCCTGTGAGGCCTGGAGACATAGACGTCTGTAATCGAATGATTTCAAATCTTGAAGATCATCACTTAATTGACGTCAATTTGGCTAATATTGGAAATTTGCAGTCACTGAACGTTACGCATGGAAATCAACTCCACTATAAATTGGACGATAATGACGTGGTAAAACCCAAATGAAGATAAGAAGATCTCGATAACATCACTTCGCATGTCTCAAGTGGTGAGAAAACCTTTTCTGAGCTCACTTCTGCGTGATGAAACAAAACTTGAATTCTTATGAAGCACTGACTTACTATGCGACAGTTAAAACTTCTGCGATGTGATGTTCGGTTTATCATGAAGTCATAAATCTTTAACTGACGTTTCCCAATTACTTTTGCAAGTGATAATTACCTTGTGAATCGAACCACTGAGTTATGGAATTTCGATTTATGACTTTGGATTTTTGATGACGAGAGGAAGGAAAGACAAAAGTGTTCAATTTTGAATTTGCGACCTAACAATACCTGTAACCATAGCTGACTCACGTTTTAGACGATGAATTTCTCTTTTACAATCTTCTGATCGTGTACTTTTATTTGCAGGATGAGAAGAATCAAATATTGGTGACGAACGTTTGGATCACGACTGTAAGTGACAGAAACTTCAAAATTATTTAGTTTTAATTATTATTTGCTTATTTAGTAGTAGTTGACGGGAGATGGTTCATCATGGGTTGAAAGAAAAAAATATAAAATGCACTCCCTGTGGCTTATCCGTAAAAGGTTCATGCTAGCAGTATATACAGGAGAGACGTTTCACGACGCAGTCGCAGCCTCAGTGTCTGATAAAATCGTGCAAAAAGTGCCGAACAAATCAGTGAACGTGCTTTAATACTGTCTGCATCTAGTCTTCTAGTCGCTTAGACGAGAGCATCTCTCAACCGACCAGCTCCTGTTTACGGTTTAGATCTGGATTCCTATCATGCATGTACATAGCTTCTTTTAGACGAGCTTCTATTGGTGATTTACGTTTGTCCAGAATCTGACGTAGGACGTAGATTTTGACGTAGGTCAAAATCTAAAATGGAAATATTGCTGCTATGACTACTATTAGCATTGTCAGAAAGTGCACTAATGTTATTGGATAACCTGAGGCTACTAGCTTGTTCTTTGTAACAACAAGTAACAAAAAGTAACGTAGAAAGGTCTAACCTACGCATTTTATATTTTTTCTTTCAACCTATTTGCTTATTTTTTGATCGGATTTGCTATCTTATTCCCGGACATAATCTCATAAATTCCATGAATTCTCATGAATTCCCAGACATAAATTCAGAATAAATTAGAAAAACTGAGTAACTCCCTGTGAGTTTGATTCCAACGTGTGTGAGGTTAACCGCACAAATATCCGTACCACATTGAAAATCGAATGATGTTTATGCTGTAGCCTACCAGCTTGTGCCACTATACAAACATATTTTGAAATATATTGGAAAAATTCAATATTGAAGGATATTGATTTTATTTTCCCTATCTATTACAATTAATTTCTGTTAGCATCCGTTAACTATCCTCAGGTATTAAAGGAAGGAAATTGACAGGTCCAGTATAAAATTCAAAATTCACACCGACGTCTATGTACAAAAGTCTATGCTATAATGACATATAGGATGAATAGAAAAAGAAAGATGGCCTATGAAACAGGTAGTATTGTGTTACATAGCCTTTTGTACTTTGGTGCTTTATTTAAAACACCATACAAACAGCCCCTCCAACTCAGTAGAATCCACAGCAGTTCGAGGATTGGGTTCAATTTCCAGCTGTGAATTGTGTATTTTGATTATCAGTTGGACTTTGATCAGCGATGTGTTTTGATCAGCCATCGCATGAAGCGTCTTGAGACAATGCCAAGACTATCTTTGAATGCGTTGGGGTAGCCGAGCGGCACTGAATACAACTCAAATAGAAATTTTTGAAAATACATGCATGTTCCATATTGTCTGCTACTATCTGAGTTGCATTTCAGGATAAAACTTACAGCGATGTTCATCCAATGAATGGATTTACAAAATCTTTTGTGAAGCAGGATCGCCTGTCCATTTTGTGACTTTGGAAGCACAATTTGCAGCATAAAACTGACAGTATTCTAAATTTGACAGCACTTGAGACGCAACATTTACTGAATCAAAAGCTATCGCACTGCACCCTGTCTTCATGTTTCAATCACCTCACATTTGACGCACAACTTGCTTCTTAATATCACTTACGTCTTTATTAACCCCTCACGCAGGCTGCAGTTTTCACACTGCACATCCACCAAGAGAAGGTACTGGACGCCGAAGGCTCTGTCAGAATTCAACTGTTTCTTTGGCCCATTTAACGAGAGAATTCTTCAAATGTTAATGTTTGGCCTTGAAGCCCTGTCTTCCGCAATAAGAGGAATTTTCGCAGATTGCTTTGTTGAGGATGTTATGATGACTGGATTACAAGGATGTCATTGAAATTTACTCACTAAAAAATCGTAAAGCTGTGCTACAGTATAAAACATCAATAAGTATGTAAAAAAAGATTAAATAGAAAAATGGAAAGTCAGGAAAGAAAATGTGGAAGGTCAAAGCCTTTAAATCCGTTGATAAGTCTGTCTGTCGCTAACCTTTTTATAAGCAAAGTCTCAGATGACTTTCGGGATCCTCTGCTCTTTACAACAATAAGAATGGTCCATAGAATTTAAAAATTTGATGACGTTGAACCATATGTATATATACCAATGATTCCGATTGTTGTATGTTCGTAAATTCTCTGTTTATTTGTTCTACTTGTCCTTTATCTTATCCTGCTATTTCAAATTTCAATTACCTTTGTAATCCAGTCATCATAACATCATTGAGAAAGCCATATGCGAAAATTCGGGTAAAATTGACAGCTTGGATAAACAGCTACCTGAGAAACAGGCAACAACGTGTAAAACTGAATGGATCATACTCATCGTGTGGGAACATATCTCAAGTGGTGTAGCGCAAGGAAGTATGATAGGGCCTATCTTATTTTGTCTTGTCATAGACTCTCTATCGCCCGTACAAAGCAATTCGTGTTTTTACAAGTACGCCGATGATCTCATTGTCCTTCATTATATGCGTGCACAATCCGATGACCGATTACAGAATGAAATTGACAAGTCCTCCATTGGACTGACAAACTTCAGCTTAATGCCAATCTTAGCAAGAGTAGTGTGATGGATGTGGTCACAAAGAAGTCTGTGTCTACCGTGATCTAAAATGAAATAATCACATCAACTACTTAGTAAGCAAAGCTTCGAAACGATTTTTTTCTTACTTTGAACCTGAAACGGCTTGGATGCAACCAAGACATCATCTACAAAGCTTATTGCGCTTACATAAGATCTGTTCTCCTTTGCGCTTACCCGGCATTTTGTAATATTCCTGACTATCTGTGCAACAAGCTTCTTCGACTTCAGAGAAGAGTCTTTAAAATTATTGGTGAGTCGGTCTCTGGCCTTAAGCGTCCGTCTTCATTAGAAGTTGGCGACAAGCAGTGTTCCAATTTGTTCAAAGAAGTATTGAAGTTTGAGGACCACCCGTTGAGAATTTTCTTTGATGAACGAACTGCAGTGATGTGTAGTATCCAATGTGCATTGAAACGATCTAAGGCCAAGACTAAGCGTTTTTTAAAATTCTTTTATTAGATATTGAAATTAATGATCTGTGCACTTTCTCTTTATACTTCGATTAATATTTTACATCATGTGTAAATATGCATAGAATTTGTCAATGCGTTCGCCGCCTCTGTGAAGCAAAATACAGAATTTTGAATTTTGAATTTGAATTGAAATATTTGATTCACTTTAGATATTGCTTCCAGGCAAAACATCAACATTTGAACTGTAGCTCCACAATGGTCAGTAAGTATTTACAAAGCAAAGATAATTCTTAGCTTTTGCTCCGCTTTCGGACAAATTTGAAACATGGCCAACCTCTCTCGGAGCTTCATCGACTGCGACTTAGAAAGCATGCTATATCAGATTATCAATGAAACATTTCTCTACTGCAGTTGACGATCGCATTTCAGGATTTCATATACCATTCAATAATCATTCAAGCACCTCCTGTAGACTGTATCACTATTCGTTGTGCAGCTAAAGACTTGAGAGTTTTCCTTCGTTGTTTACTGAAGAATGACTTTTGCAACTGCAACCTGCTGATTGCTGAAAATAGGATCATGCCGATATGGCTATTAATCGATGCAATTTGTGAAATTAAACTGTATGCCGAAATAGAATGTGGAGCATGAGGTTTCACAAGCTTTTTGAAATTGCAATACAATAATTATGCTTGAAAATGGATTGATATTTTTTGCAATTAATTCTGAAACGGTATTTGCGGTATATGCCAATTTTTCATATGGCAAAAACCGGCAATTTTTCAAGAGAGCACATGTACAATTGTCAGATGCTGCTACATTGGTGTATCATACATAGTCTGGATATGAATGTTTCAACACTTCAAGGTATCAAAATATATCCCCTTTGATCTTAGTGCAGCGCATTTTTTTCCCGGCGTGCATGTTCCCCCAAAAGGTATGTGGAACAGTGATTATTGCATTTTGCCTAATTTCTATGAAGAAACTGAAAATTACAAAATAAATGATCAAAAACTTCTCCCTCGCAGAAATGGCTAGACAACCGACTCAAGTGGGATCCTTCAGACTATAACAACCTTCGCAAAGTTCGCTTACCTGCCAGCCATTTTTGGCTCCCAGACATCGTGCTCTACAACAAGTAAGTTGGCGACAGTACAGCTTTTTGGGTTGCAGAGATTTTGCGGAGAAAGTTCCCTCTGGGGATCAAATTCAAACATGATATAAATCAAATAATAGATGAAAGATCTGCAAATTTGCCGAAATTTGAGTATTAATTCTCATGCGAGCAATGCAGAATCAGATGAAGTCGATGTCTGCGGGCGCAGGAGAAATTTAGGACAAATTGTTATTGTCAAAATTGTTTAAATAACTTCTTCGTTTGAAATCAACTCGCATGAAAACATTCTATTCAGCAACAAAATACAGCAAAATGAAAAGACAGTGCATCATTTTCTACATCTCTGCAGTTCATTGCTAAGTGTATACATCAATGACCTCCAGTCGTGGCCAAATGTCGCAGGCCAGTCTTATCACTTTAATAGAAAAGTTATATTATGTTTGTTTACATTTTTTCATAAAAACACGATGCATTTAATCACAGGATGTACTTTTAGTTCTTTTAGTTAATTGTTGATGCGCTAGTTTCCTACATCAGTCAGGGATTTTTTGAATATTGGGTGTGGAAGACGGAGACTCTAGGTGGTCTCCGTGGCACAGTGGCTGAGTGCTTGACCTAGCGATCTCCTGGTCCAGAGGTCGAGCCCGAAAGTGTCATTGGAAGTCGTCAGGATGGACATTCGGGCTAAACGATCACAATGCTTCAGAAATGCCTGACTATGTCAGCACCGTCAAAGTCCCCAGTATAAGGATTAGTGACGTCAAACCATGAGATGAATAAGGAAGACTGATTTATCTCTAGACCGCTTCATAATGTGTCGCACAACAATCAAATTATTTTGAATCAAGACTTATCAAATGTGAACGTCAGCAAATACTTAAAGAGTGACGTACATGTAAATTACTTCATGACTTCATTAAACTGCTTCGTCGGTTTGGGTCATGTCATTATGTCAATATTGTCGTTTCTTCCTTGTGTCAATGATGTTAATTTTCATTCATTCATCGGAGAATCTATTTTGTTCTTTGTGCCTTCAAATAATCTTATAATCGACGCCTGTTCATTGTCAAAATGCTGATTGACAGTTCAAACCGCCTGTGGTTTTCCTCTTAAAAATCCTGTCGATTGCATGTGGAAATCGTGTCTATGAAAAGATTCAGTTTTCTTTTGAGTGACCTGCTGACCACAACTGACCACCTCTGAAATAAAACTATATGTCAGATTAATCTATAGAACAAGACGTTTCACGCTATACATCGTTTACTAAAATTGAACCACATCTTCAATAAGAAAATAACATTTGAAAATGAGTTTATTTTTTTCCTCCTCA
This sequence comes from Prostheceraeus crozeri, assembly GCA_907163375.1. Classification (NCBI taxonomy): domain Eukaryota; kingdom Metazoa; phylum Platyhelminthes; order Polycladida; family Euryleptidae; genus Prostheceraeus; species Prostheceraeus crozeri. The sequence continues at coordinate 56,063 of CAJQUW010001491.1, read as the reverse complement.
TGAGGTCTCCCACTTCAGGATTGAGGCACCCTGGATGTCGGTCATTACCTGAATGCCCAGTGCCCCACCCTTCTATCTCATGACCAAATTCACGTGACATGGAGCGTCGTCGTGTAAGGAATACTACTTGGCGTGCAAATTCATATAAAATACAGGATATTCTCAGAGACTGCTGCAGTAGAACTGAGTTTCCATGCTGGTTCTCACTTTCAGCATCAACTTTGTGACGGCTCCACCACTCTTGTCGAAATGATAGAATTTTGTGAACAATAGCTCATTATGCTGTTAATATTGGAAAAAGACACTTATCGACTGGGTATCTGCCGGTGAAACCGTGACAAAATATGGATACTGCATTCATAAAAAGATTGTGACATAATTACCTTTTGAGTGAAATCAGTGCATAAACTTCGTGCAGATATGACAATCGGGCAATGTCTATATTACTCGCGAAATATTGCTTATCGGAATCAACTACCTTATTTCCTCCATTCACTAGAGGAATTACTACTAAGGGGTACTACAGAGCCTAGCATTCACTGTAGTACCCTCTCATAATAGATCATCACTTAAAATTCAATAGCTTAATCAGGCCTCTCTCTCTCTCTCAATTTTTTGACCCACTAAAATTTTGGTCTATCCCATCCTTTTTTGTGTAGCTCACAAATTAGGCTACATATCAATGGTGTCATCGGTTTCAAAAGTGACAAAAATTGCGATGAAATAGCATTTTGTGCCCGCAAGATTATTCAAAATTGTGAGCAGCTTTGCAATGCACGTGCTATAGCTCCACTCAATATAATCTGCGGTGAGATGAGAAATGCAACTTATGCTGAATGAAACACATACCAACTGCCTGTGTATCATATTCAAGCAGACTTAAGTAGCATAGCCACATAGGTAGAGTGTCAACTCAAAAAAAAGTATCTGCATCCCGTGAAAAATTTTATGAAAAGATCTAGTTTTCACGGTGATTACGTTCCTGTGGTCCAAAAAATTATTTGAACAGTTTTTAAAAAGCTAAATTTTTGCAAGTAATATATACTATTGACATGAACACGATATATAAGTAGCATGAAACAAGTTGGATATTAAAAGGAATGAATATCTGCCAACAAGCATCCTAATTAAGAAGAAATCAAGCTGATTATCAAGGGAATTTCATGAATCGCATTATAATAGAAGTCTTCATGAAAAGGCCGAGATCCTACTCGTATTGTGCTTTCTCGGCTGAAAATTTAAGTTTTTAATTCAATTTTCATGGCCATGATTTTATGATTCAGTAAATTCATGTTTCATTTCTTAAATCTGAATAGTGATGTGGAGTGATGTGAGTTGTTTCTCTATATTCGCTCTATGAGCACAACAATGGAATTGAAACAAATGCATATCTGCAGAGACGGAAGACTGCGATACCCCTATTTAAATGAAATCATTTATGAATTTTGAAATGGCCTGTACTTCATTGTCATTTGTCCAAATACCGATGTTGGGGTTTTTAAATTTCGACATTATAGAATTTTATAAGATTTGAGTGATCGAGTGTTTTGTTCTTTTAGTTAGCTATACAACAAATGAAAGACTTTTTACAAACAAAGCGACCAATCTGAACACACCAAATACCAGGAACAAAATGAGCAGAAAAATGAACAAAATTTAATATCTATCAAATTTCATGAAGTGCCACTCAAATCACATCAAATCTTACTCGTATTGATAATAGAAATTAGAAAATGCAGAGATGTGTAAACTTGCAATGGGCTTTGAATGAGGCATGAATGATTGACATCAAATATAATTTGAAAAAGTCGTTTGATGTTTTAATAAATAGAAACACGATGATAAAGGTAATAATAGATGAAGTAAAGTCATGAATATTTTCTCTATGAATGTAAAAGATGCTATTGTTTTGAACATAGGGATCACTACTCAATATTAGAGCTGACTGTGGCATGCTCATTTACAAATAACCCGTTCACTTTGTACACATCAAATTCCACGAGCAAAAACAAACAATAACTTATTCCTTTCTACTCATCGAATATGATAAACTTGCCTCAATTGTAGGCAATGATATTTACTGTACACGTATTGCAATTACAACAGTAAATATAATATACACCTATATACAAAAATGTAGTGTCATCAAATGTACATCTCGCACAGGAAGGGTGACATAAGGGATGTATGAGCAGGGCGGTGATATGAATCAAGTATGAACAATGTTATGAAGAAGAACTTTGACAATGCATACCTTGTAGATAAACATTTTTATTACTTGCGGAATCAGTGCCAATCATCTCTATTGACAAAAATCAAAAATTCACCGCTAGTTATTTCGATTTTTCATGTCATGCTGTTTTTGCACTCAAGCTGTTGCTCCAATGTTGTCAAGTTGTTGGAATTTGTCGAGCTGAATTTTCATGAGAATTTCGATATTTTCAACTATTTGCCTGATGTAGTGAGTAAAGGACACAAAATGATCAATCATTGAATGCAAAGTGTAAATAGTAATGGTTTGAAGTTGAGCGAACTGTTTGCGGGATTTAAATAATCTAATGAATGGAATTCGATGCAATCGAATTCCATTGGGAATGAAAACTTATTCTCGGGTCATGACGGCTCAAATCTCACTCAGAGGATTGAAAGAAACATTTTGTTATTTGTTTAGATTAAAAGAAAGAACTCTTTGGTTCCAAAGTTTCAACTGCTGTAAAGAGAATCTGTTGTCGATTGTAAATCAAAGTGTAAAATGTCAATTGGCATTTTTCTAGCGAATTCAGTCAAATATTTTAGTCATCGAGAAGTCAATTCTCTTAATCTTAATTCTTTAATTATTATTAATTATTTAATTAAAATGATTATTCATTAGTTACTTTAATCATCATCCATTTCAAAAAAAATTGTTAATACAAACAATGTATCAATTAGGAAAAACATTAACCTTCATCCACTCTATTGAAATAAAAAATAGATAGGAGATAAACTAATAAATGAATACTAGATAATAAATAGCTGTGCTCAAATAATCGGCAAAGTGAAGACAACTACAGTACTACTGAAATCACAAGATTACAGCCCACTCGCAAATAGAAGTTGCATCATTATTACGTATTGTTATTATGTGACTTCTGCATCCTTTGAGCTACAGTCACTATCACGCTTTGTTTGCAAATTAAATCTATTTTCAAATTACTTCTGTATTCATGCCTTTAATCAATAATATCATTTAAAAGGTTTTACGCGCCCACCAAACATCGAAGAGATGCAGGTAAAGAGCACTGTTATTTGTATTGTATTATCTATCAGATTAAAATAACAGCTAAATGAAGAAGTGTCTGAACCCAAAACGTCAAGGAAATAAGTGTTTTTTCTTATGCTAGAGATTCGCGGAGTATTGAAGGTGCTTTCTCACCTCCGCTATGCAGAATCAAGCAGTCAATTTCTTGATGATTGTCTTCTCAATGAAAGATTGTTCTTTCGCTCATGATAGCAGCATTGCAAGTGGAACGACAATGGTTCATTGGTGTTTTGATACAATTCTCCTGCTTCCATGATTACAAAATATAATTTTACAAATTTGAAATGGATATTGATGTTAAGAGATTTGTAAAGCAACAGCGATCCCTTCGAGTTAACAGCAGGGCCAGGCGGATTCTGCGCGCCGCGGTAACCCGCGGAATATCCTATTTCGAGCGGTAAATGCGGAAAATACAATTTCGTGCGGAAATATGCGGAATAATCAGTTATAAGCGGAAATGTGCGGAATCGTCATCGTCGATTATTCTTCGATACCAGGTCTCGACGATTCATCGAGCGCCTTGTTGAATGAGTGGGCAAACTACACAGCAACCTGTCTGCGGCCTCACCCAGAAGAAGGATATCCTGAAATGCAGTTGGATATTTGGTGGCGTAGCCATTCAGGTGAACTTCCCTTGCTGTCCAAGTTGGCTCTGGACTGTATTTGGATGAAGATCAGTTCAGCTGAGGTGGAACGGAGCTTCTCCTGCTACAACAATATCTTTTCTCCGCTACGACAGTTTCTTACCGACGAAAACGCCTCTGGTTTACTGTATGCCTGTTACAATAGTTTTTAAGACGCTTCGATTTTAGACACATTTTGTTTACATAACTTGCGTAGTCAATAAAATTCGTTATATGCTTGAAAATTGCCTTCTGTTTATCTTGAATAATAGCTCTTTTATATAAATCGTCAGTAAAGTGGAATAATTTTTTCAAGCGGTGTGTACATACTCGGATTTTGAATGGTGAACGTCCTTGGAACAGAAAACGGACTTCACCAGTCGACTCAGAATATATGAATTACTACTCAAAAGTGGTCTTGTTTTTCGATGAGATGTGATGATATATGGAATAATTTTTCGAGCCGCGGAATCCACCTGTCCCTGGTTAACAGCGTCAGCGTATGTAGACTTTGCAAAGATTAGGTTCACAGTAGATAAGAATATTCAAAACATTCAACTAATTAACGTCGTGTACCTATAGTGTTAGGATTTGAGCTTATCTCTGTATATTATTCATGACACAATAGTCTTATGAATAATTTGGAAACCTGATTGATAGATGGGGTAATTAATCTCCCGAAGAGATTCTTACATACAAGGAAAAGTTAGGATCACTCACTGCCCCACATTTGTGGCTGTGCGACTGACTGATTTAGAAGAACGCATTTACGAGTACAAAGCAGATCTAAATGTCGAAAGCTGCCATTTTCCTATTTTTCCATATCAGTTACATGAGAAATCTGTTCGATTTCATGTTATTTCAACTCATTCCTTTATGGCTTTGCCGAAATTCTCATTCGCTTTTTCTGCTTAGACAAAGAAACACAAGAAATCAAGAAGCTATGAATTGATTTTCTGCTTCATTTGGGTGTTTTGCCAAACGCTTGCCAGTGGGCTAACTCTTGAATATAGAGGTGCTAATATTCAGACTCTTGAGCATTCAGAATATGAACTCTACAGAAAAATGACTTTTCCAGACCTCGTATTATTTTGACAACCATCGTTGTCATTTTTAATGTTGTCTATGATAAACGCATATATCTTAAATTAGAAGATATTTTCATTTTTGACTGCTATTTGATAACTTTCTAATTTAAACTCAAACTTAACCCTATCCATACCGGGAGGGGGGCGATTCGCACCCCCCCTGTCGCATTTTTGTTGTGGAGCATTTAAAACTGAACCGATTGACCCAGGCTTTTGTGACTTTTAGTTTCTGGGTATTTCCCAACTTTTTGCCGAAAATCGTTGCATTTGAGTCATGGGAAAGTTTAAATTTATGGCCCGTTTTGAAAATTGCATTTTTTGAAAGTCTGAATTTTGCCTGATTTTGCAAACATCTGGCGTGCTAAGTTTTGACAAAGCAAGCTGAATATCAATTTTTTGCATCACATCACAACTAGGTGTCCATAAATTGTACCACCAAGATACTATAGACATCAAAAATACTATAGACATCGATAAGAGTCATCCAAACTTGAATGTCATGTAAATACTACTTATTTACTCTTCAGTAGAAATGAGTCAACTAAGTCGCAACTAAGTAGTGTCCGTTCATTATTCTGTGTCATTACTAGTCTTAATTACATTATTGGAAGGTAGCAAGACCTCTTAAATTGTTTCCACAAATGAATAAAAGTAGTCAATTTAGTCAATAAAGTAGGCTACAGTACAAAAGCAATATCACATATTCAAATTTTGAATTTAAATTCATGATGTGCAGACAAACAAGTTTAAAGCATCAAAAAGAATCATTCTCCTGATCATTAATTTTGTGTGTCACTAACGTCATTGAACTAAAAAGACTGCATCCATGTTTGCAGTTAATGAGAAGAAAACATAAAAAAATCCGTTTAATTCTAAAGTTCAAATTTTCAATCGCCATTTAAAGCATCAAGATGGACGAATTAGAAAAAACAGATACCACCGTTAGAAAGATCACACGCAGAATATTCTACCCTGAAATTTCATGTACAACGGAGCAGTATTTAGGAAGTTAAGGATGGGGGACCGAATCGCCCCCTCCCCCCGGGATGGCGATGCGCTTCAGAGCCCGATATGGATAGGGTTAAGCTCAACTAAGTTCAATAAGTAATCGATGTTTTGCTAAAAGGTGTTACTCCATTGTGTTGGTCAGCTGTACCTTCAAGTTCAAAATTAAAGTTTCAAAATCTAGATATCCATTTTTTGGTTCTTCTTGCTTTTTAGAAAAATTGTTCTGTTTATGTATGTACTGATTACTCTTTGGATTATTTTACAGAGCTACCTGCCGACCACATAGTTGATTTGACTGATGTCTTTGAATTTCTTATAGAGGTTTTGATGAATTTTTAGATTGAGCTAAAAAGTTAAATAGTACAATTGTCTCACTTGGATGATGATTGCATTTTTTGTAGATTTCGTTGATAAAATTGCAATGATAAAGTTACGAAACTGCAAAGAAGAAAAATATCACAAAGCTGTGACTGCATCAGCATACCTATGAGTATTGTGCATTTATGAAATATAGTGCTGATGAAATGTATTTTCAATTATTGCAGCGCCGACGATTACACCAATGGCTACATGCCGATCAATCTCATGATTGAGCACACAGGAATGGTAACTTGGAGCCCTCCTGCGCGTCTGAAAAGTTCCTGTAAGATTGATAGCACATATTTCCCTTTTGATACTCAGATGTGTCACCTGAAATTTGGATCATGGACCTATGACACTCACCAGGTAAGTCAAGTTCATGGAATGACGATGCAAGACGAATAGGATAGACGAATTTTAGTTTTTATTCTGCCGACCATTTTGGACGCTGTTAAGATAATTCTACAATTTCCAAAGTGGCGATCACTATCTGAAGCTCTGTATGTAGTATAAAATACACATACATGCTTTTGCAGGATTTTGTCGGAAAAGGTTTATGTAATGTGAAGTCATCTCCATTGTGTTTCAATCGTTGCCGTAAATAGTAATGGCAAACATGCAGCTTGTTGTTGCATTTCCGAAACTGCTCTATAAACCGCTCACTACCAAACAAATACGAAGGATGCATTTTGGTATGTATTTAAGCATCCAATCACAGAAGGCATCGCTACATACCAAACACATGAGAATATCTACGAAAGGAAGTCAATATTGTCATGCAAAACATATCAAATCTCTGCAATATGCGAGAATCTCGCATCAATGTTGGTTTCAATTGGTATCAATTTGCATGAACAATAGAATGAAATTAAATAAACGATAGATCAAATTGCCTTGCAAAAGATGCGATTCGAGTCTACGACCCAGGTTAACTAGACATGTGTTCTAACAACCAAACTATAACCGCTTACAGGCGACCGTGTCAATTGGAAGAATTAAACCCTCACCATCATGCATCAGCTGTCATAGCATTTATGATCAGTGAGTAGATATCTCGTCACGAAATTTCGTATCCACCGATTTACATTGTGGTTCATGGATATTAGCAGGGACATCTATGATTAATATAAGATATCTAAGGGACGCTCAACTCCCAGAGCATGTACTGGACTGGAGGCCAGTGACTTTGGTGGACTTGATTAATGGCGATAGTGTGTATCTGGATAAAACCATAGAACAAGTGGCAAACAATTCACTTCATTATTGCAAATACATGAGAATATTGATTGCTGTCCATACTAATTAATACCCCGGCCCAGTCTTGCAAAGAAATTGTCCGAAGAACCTGTGTAGTGCACATGTACACTGCAAATCGCTCTCACATGGGAAGTTGGCCATTTGTTGAAAGATATGAAGCATACACATACAAACATATCAATGGTCAATTTCAAATAAATTGTGACTTTCTATTTTCACTGATTTTCCCATTGTCTTATCTAAAATTTCCTCCTGTATACTTACTTGGACCACTGGTGGACTTTATTCGAGAATTCAAGAGCAATGAAGCGATTTGGCATGTTTGATTTATTTATGCCTTGAATTACTCAACTTTCATTAAACGAAAATTGATGCCTATTTTTGCCACAGTGATGCGCGAATGTTTACATATTCACCTAGGACTTCAAATCGTGGAAAGTCACCAATCACCACCGCTTAGTTTGCTTTTCATTCAATATGATCCTCGCATTTATGAATCACTGACATCATAATCACATTTTATTTGTTCGTCGAAGTTTTGATTTTACTTCGAAGGCCTTACAGGTGGTGCTCTACAATCACGAGATGTCCAATAAGCGATAAAAATAGATTGACATCGGTGAACACTCACCACGAGGAGGCGCACTTGGAAAGACAACACTGGTTGCATTTTTCCACCAAAACCTTGATAAAGGATCTTCCGAAGGAATGGATATTCAAACGATTCTTGCTTAACTTTTAGCATTTTCATTTGTTATACCAATCAAATTATTATCAATTTTTGACGGTTCAATTTCCTTTTTGTTCGTTTCTGATTGCAGCATCGGTAGAATTTCTTTGGATTTTAACCATGTCTTTTACTTGTATAACAATGAATAAGGCATGGACATATTCCTGCAATGACTGAAGAAGTACCAAGTAAAATCATTACTGATCAGCTATCACTTAGTCCATGACTACTTTGAGCAAAGGAAATAGACTATCAAAAATTTTCTATAAAAAAGTCCACAATTCTCCAAAAAAAAAACAGTGCTGAATCAATTTTCACAGGTTAATCTTTTTGCAATAAGCCTGATAATCGCACAAAAAATAAACACATGTAGAATCCACACCAACAGCCATTGATGCTACGACGTGCCGTAGGTGAACAATTTCAATCACTAGCAGTTGAGATTGCAGCTGTTATTGACAGTTGGTTATTTTTGTGGGAGTCTTGCAATTCTTAAGTCTCTTCTTGACTGGGTCCAGAATCTTCTTTCAACAGATTCCCTGTATGAATGCGCGTATTAGAGCACTGGACAATTGTTTACAGAGCTCTTGTTTTACGGTTTTATCCAGATGTGCACAAACAACCGTCGTTAATCAACTCTGCCAAAGACACTGGTCTCCAGTCCAGTACACGGCATGGGAGTTGAACGTCCCTTAGATATCTTATATTAATCATAGATGTCCGTGATATTAGTCGCCAACTCATCAGACCTCCAAAGTCTTTGAGAGTCATGGCTGCATCAAGAGATAAATCAAAATTAATGAATCCCAACTCTTATCTTTACTGCTTAGCAACTCAAACAGAAGATGCAACAATACTGAGATATCGAGGCTTGTGGCTTCTAGGAGACTTCAGCAACTTGTATTTGCATCTCTGCTAAGATTTAGACTGACTTGAAGATTAAAATTGGGACTTCTGAAAAAATCAATTTGCCTCACTTTTTCCGAGGGGACATGAGGCAACAGGGATTCTCTGATACTTTCTCCGGTCAGCAAAACCCTCTGAGACCTGTGGGGGGCGGTGCGTAGAAATTATGGCTCCGGGTCCACTGGACCCCCCTCCGGTCTCTGAGGGTTTAGATTGGGGATCCGAGTGGGGAATATCATAACATGGGCTCAAATCGGTCCGGACTAGTCTCAACTCTGATACATTGTATTTGCATCTGCTAAATTATTAAGATGTCAGCAGCATCTTATTTATTGATAGTTTGCAAGCATCAAAGGAGAAATTGCATTTTTCCTTTAATTAGCCAATCTTTTCTCATGTTGCATTTCTGGTTGTACCATTTTTCAGACATCACAAGCTCAGACTTCCGTTCCCACACCTCGCTGATGTTAAGTCTATCTTGCCTACTTAATCTGTGAATAGATAATTTCTAATTACATCAAACTGATTTTGACATGTTCATCATAAAACGACAATAAAACTTATGTACCCTTCATCAAATGGTCTGCTAGTCGTCTGTCTGCAAAACCGCTGATGTAGCTCATACAGTTTCATTGAGATTTTGAAACTCGATGCTATACTAAACTTTTCATTTTATCTACTGAATTTCTGCTTTCTGCTTCAATTTAAAAGTATCTTCAAGTCCGTTAGACGAACTTAATTTTTTTCAAACATTCTACGACTTCATTACAGCCATACATTTATCGCAGTGCCTATCAAACATGACCGAAGCAAAAATCTGTGTTCAAGATGACAGTCTGTGTCTGTTGACACGTTTTTCACAATATCAATCGATGAGTTTGAGATCTCCACAGCTGCTATAAGAATCTAAAAGCGTAATAGTTGCGGTTCCGTTTGGCCATTATCCGATTGGGGTAGGTAAAGAGTGGACAAATGTAAGGGTTTTGCTGCAGTAAAGAAATCAATTTCAGTAACATCAAACTATCTGAGTTTTTATTGAAGGAAGGTATTATGAACAAATGTCATTTTTTATGGTCACGCCGCCTCCCTTAGTGAATTTACGAAGACACAGAGATATTGACAATGGCAGATGACAACAACAATGAAACACTTTACCAATCAAAATGAAGCAGAACCAACCGGGATGTATCAAAAGATAGAGAAGTAAAAATAAATACAGAAATCACAATTAGCAGAAATCAGTAGAAAAATAACTAACAAGTTAATAAGAGAAAGTCACAAAAGTCTCAAATTGAAAAGAAACTCTTTTTGTAAACACAGAGGTGGCTTCAACACTTTTATACAGACACTTTCTAAAAACGGCAATGAGATTTTTGTTGTCCCCAAGGATGTCATCCCACCTGCCGATTCTCACATATTATGTTATTCGTTTGACTGCCCGTGTGAAAAACGGAATGTCGGCAGAACGGTTAGACACTTGGGAGCTCGAATAACTGAGCACCTTCCAAAATGGCTCCGTCAAGGAAAAGATAAGCGCCCGAGATCTACGAATGCTCTGTCATCCACCGTTACCAGACACTTTATCAATTGTGACAAGCGCTCTCAAGTTTTGTGTGATGGTACGTTCAAGTTTTCTATTTTGAAACGTAGTCGGTCTAAATTTTCACTGCCAATTTTAGAAAGTGTCGGTATAAACGTTTTGAAGCCACCTTTGTGTTTACAGAAAGAGTTTCCTTTCAATTTGAGACTTTTGTGACTTTCTCTTTTTAACTTGTCACCTTTTTTCTACTGATTTCTGCTAATTGTGATTTCTGTATTTATTTTTACTTCTCAATTTTTTTTGATCCGTCCCGGTTGGTTCTGCTTCATTTCGATTGTTAAAGTGTTTCATTGTTGTTGTTATCTGCCATTGTCAATATCTGTGTGCCTTCGTGAGTCAAAGTCATATTCACATTCTGTCCAAATGTCAGTCCAGCAGCCAGAACGAGTGTCTGCAAGGAACGATGCCGAAAGTGAGACTTTCACAGAATAATACCTACTACTGCTAGACAGATTTAGATTTGGCGAGCCTCTAAATGTGGGCAAACACAAACATTTTGAGCAACTTTATCCACATCCAACCACATCCTCACATACATTGTCGATCAAAAGCGTGATAATAGCACATGCACATCATAGGAAATGACCTGAAAACAATCCATGTCAAAACCTACGACCATGGACTTAATACTTTCCAGTTGGTAAGCAAAAACATAGAAAACTTCATTTAAACCAAAAACTGCAAAAAAATTCAAAAAACCAAAAACCTGCGTCCCATTGGATTTACATGTGTTTTTCTTTGATTCTATCTGACAAGAAGAGTAACTAACTAGAACTCGGCAGACGTGCAGATTGGTAGTAAACATATGGTGTACATCATTCCTTGAAAGTCTCACTTTCGGTCTCGCTCCCTGCAGAAACTCTTTCTGGCTGCCGGACTATGTCTGATGCAATTTCATTCCGCATGTAAATTCACTGAAAGAGGAGGCGTGGCCATGAAAAATGACATTTGCTTCCATTTCAATATTGTACAGATGGGTGCAAATAAACGATTATGTAGCAAGAAGCATCATGAAGCCGAATCCTACTAACTATCTTGTGCCAATTGTCGGTGACTTGCAGAAACTTGTTTTCAAATATGTTTAATAGGAAGGTTGAACGATACTCAAAGGATTCGATACACTAGGTGATATGCCACGCTCAATTACACGTAATTCACGCGTAAACTGCGCGTAATTGCACTTGACCCTAAACATCAGCGTGACATTTCTGCAACACCTGTCGGCAGTTATGTTATATTATAGACTTTGCGTCTCATGTGTCTGTATGTATCAGAGGCTAAACGATGTGATAGGACTTAAATATCATTCTCTGGGCAGACAGAACATGCTTAGCGGTTCATCCGTGGTTTAAGCGTGGACAACCGTAGACGACGCGTAAACTATAAACACTTGCCCGGGCGTATTTATAAACATTCCCCGTGTAACAGCATCAGATCACGTGATTTCTGACTCTTAGTGCAGCGCGTATGTACGCGTGTAGAAGAATAGAATGTCTTTAACCAAGGATGTTTGGGGTGGTCCGTAATTACGCGTGGCATGTCACCTAGTGTAACATCAATGTCTTGTTCTCACTGTCTTTACATTGATTTAAAGAAGTAAACTAAGAGTTCGCAAAAGGGGTCCCCTGGGCTCCTTCTCATGTATCTGAGGATTGAAGCCTCTTCATTTGATTTCAGGTGGACATGTACGTGATGGATGCTGCTGCAGATCTCACTTACTACGTGAAGAGTGGCGAATGGCGGTTGATTCGAGCCTGGCTGATAAGGAATGAGGTGGAATATCCGCTCGACAACAGTCACTACACCGACGTTACCTTATTGATCTGCCTAAAACGACGCATTCTTTATTATCTACTCAATATCCTCTTCCCATGCCTTTGTCTGAACGTGCTATCTCTTCTAACCTTCTTTGTACCTCACGAGGCTGGAGAGAAAGTCAGTTTGGGCATTACCGTGTTGCTGTCATACTCCGTCTTCACACTTCTCGTTGCCAACACAATGCCGCCTACTTCCGATTTTATTCCACTGATCGGTGAGTTTTCATCAATCATGAAGATTATTAGAATAATAGATCGAAAACGAACGAACGGACTTCCAAAGTACATATTTCTGTCCTTTTCATAGTGTGTAGAGTTAAATGTTCCCACATGTAATGCAAAACTGAATTAGAAGAGAGAAAAGTTCCCGATCTACGAAATATTATGCAATTTTCCAATCCCACATGCCAAAGAAATAGAAAACAGCGAATATATACGGGCACTACTTACAATGCCTCGCGTGCAGATAGCGGTTTAATTAATTCCCTTTAAATTAATGTCATCTAGTGTTATGGTAAAAATCTTATTCAAAGAATTCTTAAGATTTATGACGTTATCGCAAGTTTGCAAGCACGTTTCCGTAAACAGTATAAGACCGTAAAGAGGAGCATTTGATACTGCAAGGTCTAGATCGCTAAATCAAATATATTTTCTGAAAATTTTGAACACTACACCAAAGTAATGTAGTTTGGCACAATCAAACGAGAAACTTATGCAAAAAAATACACAGATGATTACGATGAAAAAAATTGATACAAGTGATTAAAAGCTGAGTTAAAATATGACTTAAAAACTGAATGAGTTAATGGTAGATATTGAATGCAACCGCTACATGTACAGTGCGCGACAGCAAGTTGGAAACTTAGCATAAATCTACGGACACGTATTTTTTCCAACACCTAGAAATTGTTTACTATTAGGAAATATCGACAAATTTATAATCATCTGAAAGAGAATTTTCGGATCTTTCACTTGAATGTTGTTGAATTAATTGTTTTAGAAATTGGTGGTTCCTAGAGGCCCATAAACCCGAAAGCACCAAGTTTTCTTTGACTTGCTTTGACAAGCGCATAAATCAATTTGAAACATTCTCCTTGTGATATTCAAAACCGTCACAAAATTGGCTTTCAGAAAATATATAGTCTGAAAGTGTTTTCTCGAAGTTTATAGGCAATATTTTGAAAGTAGTATAGATAGATAATGTGGCGATTTTTTCATTTTCAGAATATTTCTTCGAAGGGCCTTAAATTTACCCAACAAAAACAGAAAACACTAGTTTTGAGGTAGATAAATGCCACTAGTTAGTTAACAGCGTTATTTCTGTCATTATCGCAACACATTCTGAAAATGAAAAAAATCGCCACATTTTCTATCTATACTACTTTCAAAATATTGCCCATAAACTTCGAGAAAACACTTTCAAACTATGTATTTTCTGAAAGCCAATTTTGTGACAGTTTTGAATATCACAAGGAGAATGTTTCAAATTGATTTATGCGCTTGTCAAAACAATTCAAAGAAAACTTGGTGCTTTCGGGTTTATGGGCCTCTAGGAACCACCGGTTTCAAAAACAATTAATTCAACACCATTCAAATGATAGATCCGAAAATTCTCTTTCAGATGATTATAAATTTGTCGATATTTCCTAGTAGCAAAAAAATTTAGAAGGTGTTGAAAAATGTACGTGTCCGTAGATTTATGCCAAGTTTCCAACTTGCTGTCACGCACTGTACGTCAAGTCAATTTCTCCCTGCATTTAGTTTCTATCACTCATCTCAAATAGTCCAACATAATAGCTGTCATCATTGGCCGCGGCTTTGATACTCTAATTCTCAGACATATTCATGATCATGAAGTAAAGTAGAGAAATTTAACCGAGATGGAGAACTACACGTAGAAAAACACTTTCAAATCTGTCAACCCTTAACTAGTGCGGTGGGGTAAAAAGTTTCCAAAGCCTACGTTCAACAATGTCTAACTTTTTTCTACTTATTTGTGAAGCCTGTTACTTCGTGTATTCCTGTAGCTATGTTCAGGTGTCCTAATAGTGGTATTAGTTTTTTATGTAAATGATGCAATTCGTCGGGAATAGTTGCGAAATGTCATATCTGTACACATGCACAGAGACCTACACATGCCTACAACCTGTCGAAGGAAACTTTTGATGCGGAGCTAGGAAGACAGCTAACCCTGCCGCATCTGGCTGCAAGGCAAGAAGCAGCAACTATCCCTAGAGAGCTGCATTCTCTCATTCAGCGAGCACGTTCTTTTCTTTCTACGCAATTCATCTACGCAAGCACATGCGGCTCAACTCGCACGATCTGGGCGCTGCAGTTTCTGTCCAAGAAATCGGGAGAGAAAGTGCAAGATCATTTGAAGTCACTGTGGTCAATTTGTCTGCAAGGATCACAAAACGTTTTGTGTGATCGATGCTGTAGTTAATTTACATGCAGCTGTGAAATAGTATATGCAATGGATAAAAAGTCCAGTTTTTTCATATTCATTTCATATTCTACATTATCAATCATTGATTATCATAATTGGTCATATTCATAATTTGATGTACCGGTAGAGTACAAATCTTTGTAATTATCGATCTTCATAATTCAGTGGATTTAATATTTAGTAAATTTATTTTTATAATTGATTATCGTAAATCTACACAGTATACATGATTATTTAGAAAAGTGGATCATTTACTCGATATCGGTGCTTCATATACCTGAATGAATATATACAATATACATAGCATCATTTAGTAGCAAATGGTTCATCTAGATGGATTAAATATCAATTTTGGACGATTTGTAGGCATTCAGAATGAAGTAAGAGTATGAATATATAACATATATCAATTGGGGCAAAAAAAGTACCCCACCGCACTAGTTAACAGCAGCTAACAAATTATGTTAATAAATTCCACATCCTTCCCTCCCGGGTGATACTGACAAATTTTAGGAAACAGCATTGCAAAAGATATGAGCATAAATATGTCTTATCAATAAACACATACAGTTCTCAAATGTTCTTAATTTTTATATCATGAACAAGGCATCAATTACAACAGCCGAGACAGATCAAGGGTAGCCAGGAAAATTTTTCCGCCATCACATTGAGTAAAATATGCAAAGAGCTCATCAGTAGGGCAACGCGGATATTATTCATAGAAACATATTTGTGTCTAAATTTGATAAAAGTGAATTTAATAAAAATTTTATGTGTAGTAGGCTATATGCCTACTGACAGCTTCTGCAATTATAATTTAGCAAATAACTTATTAATTGTGACTTAAATGCAAATATGATATTCCATCCATAGACTTGATATCTGCTTTCAACATATACGTATTTAGTTCGCAACTGCTCTGATCATTTGTTGAATGTGATGAAACAACAGTGTACTGTATGTTTCAAAATTGTGACTCAAAAATCCAACCTTTTATCAGTAAGTTTCTCATTTTCGATTTCAAATGACAGGAATCAAACTGCTGCTCAACTTACACATCTTCTGAACCAGACGCAATTCTGTAAAACGAAAACTCAACCTTTTCTAAGAAATCTTATAGTTCGCCAGCACGTTGCAGTCGTTAATAAATCTTTTTCAAGGAGCTATCACTTGCCACAGCCTTAGCATTACGGACGATTATGACATAATTTCTGTAGAAATGAATAATTTTTGTAGGAATGAATGATTGTTGTAGGAATGAGTAGTTTCTGTAGGAATGAATAGTTTCTGTAGGAATGAATAGTTTCTGTAGGAATGAATAGTTTCTGTAGGAATGAATAGTTTCTGTAGGAATGAATAGCTTCTGTAGGAATAAACAGTTTCTGTAGGAATGAATAATTTCTGTAGGAATGAATAGTTCCCGTAGGGATTAAAAGTTCCTGTAGGAATGAATAGTTTCTGTAGAAATGAATAGTTCCCGTAGGGATTAAAAGTTCCTGTAGGAATGAATAGTTTCTGTAGAAATGAATAGTTCCCGTAGGGATTAAAAGTTCCTGTAGGAATGAATAGTTTCTGTAGAAATGAATAGTTCCCGTAGAGATTAAAAGTTCCTGTAGGAATGAATAGTTTCTGTAGGAATGAATAGTTCCCGTAGGGATTAAAAGTTCCTGTAGGAATGAATAGTTTCTGTAGAAATGAATAGTTCGCGTAGGGATTAAAAGTTCCTGTAGGAATGAATGATTGTTGCAGGAATGAGTAGTTTCTGTAGGAATGAATAGTTTCTGTAGGAATGAATAGTTTCTGTAGGAATGAATAGTTCCCGTAGGGATTAAAAGTTCCTGTAGGAATGAATAGTTACTGTAGGAATGAATAGTTCCCGTCGGGATTAGAAGCTCCTGTAGGAATGAATAGTTTCTGTAGAAATGAATAGTTCCCGTAGGGATTAGAAGTTCCTGTAGGAATGAATAGTTTCTGTAGGAATGACCAGTTCTCGTAGGGATTAGAAGTTCCTGTAGGAATGAATAGTTTCTGTAGGAATGAATAGTTCCCGTAGGGATTAAAAGTTCCTGTAGGAATGAATAGTTTCTGTAGGAATGAATAGTTCCTGTAGGAATGAATAGTTACTGTAGGAATGAATAGTTTCTGTAGGAATGAATAGTTCCTGTAGGAATGAATAGTTTCTGTAGGAATGAATAGTTCCCGTAGGGATTAGAAGTTCCTGTAGGAATGAATAGTTTCTGTAGGAATGAATAGCTTCTGTAGGAATAAACAATTTCTGTAGGAATGAATAATTTCTGTAGGAATGAATAGTTCCCGTAGGGATTAAAAGTTCCTGTAGGAATGAATAGTTTCTGTAGAAATGAATAGTTCCCGTAGGGATTAAAAGTTCCTGTAGGAATGAATAGTTTCTGTAGAAATGAATAATTCCCGTAGGGATTAAAAGTTTCTGTAGAAATGAATAGTTCCCGTAGGGATTAGAAGTTCCTGTAAGAATGAATAGTTTTTGTAGAAATGAATAATTTCCGTAGGGATTAAAACTTCCTGTAGGAATCAATGATTGTTGTACATCGTATCAAATGCTGAACAAAATACTTCGCCGCTTTCGACCAACCAGCCCTTCGAATAACAAACAATCACCGGTAGTGGTTGGATGATGTCTTGAAGTATAGTATGTAATATAAAAGTATATAAATAGTATATATAGAGAGTATATAAATAGTATATACACAGTATATAAGAAAAAAGTAGGAAAAAAATTATTTTCAGACATTCCCTGCAGCTATCGTATACCGTGCGGCGTTGGATAATAGAGACAATTTTTTCCGCTGACTTTTCAGGAAATCGCTCGTTCGTTATGAAAGAAAAATCACTGACAAGCAAAGAAATTACGCTTCCCTAGAAAATACTTCAAATGCAAAAGTAATGCTTTATAGCTCTTTACAATACATCATGATCATTTACAGTGCTTGGGCTGCACTACACATCAGACTTTTCAGGGCACATTTAACGGTGCAAGTGACATCGTTTCAATCACTTTACCTTTATATTGGGTCTGACTGGACAACCCAGGGATGCTCTGAAAATATATTCTGTTGATAGATTCATGTTTTCTTACCGGCGCTGTGGCTTTGTGGTGGAGTGTTCGCTCTGCGTCCGGGAGACCTTGGTTCAAACCTTGGTCGGGTCAAACCTAATACCTTTCAAATAGGTACACTCTGCATTCTTGCTAAGCGCTCAACACGAAATGAATGAGAGTGGGACAAATAATAACTCAGTCACATGGAAGAAAGGCTCAGTGCCTAATGAGGTTCCGAGTATTATTTATTTATTTATTAATCATTTATTTTTTATTACTTTCATCAAGTGTCTCTCCTTGCAGGTATTTATCTCACATTCTCAATGGGTCTCACTTCCATCTCTGTCATTCTCACAGTCTTCATTCTCAAAATTTACCACGGCGGTCCAGACCGATCTCCAGTACCTTCTTGTCTACGTCGCTTCATCGCGTGTATTTCTGCTGTGAGCTGCAGACTGCCTCAAGGACGTCGTATTCAAAACGTCGATTCGCCGATCAAGTCAACTGCATTACCCCTCACACTTGGACGATGCCTTTCTGACACCCCTTAAGCCTCCTTGTACTACTCCTCAACACCCAAATGACCCATGGGTCCGTCAATCATGTACAGACGCCTCGCACGATCGCTCACTGCTGGATATCTCTCGGGATGTGCGCCGCCTTGCACAGCGATGTGAAGATGAAGTCTTGAACAGTGAACGCGAAGAAGAGTGGCATGCGGTCGCGATGGCACTCGATCGGTTTTTCTTCATGGCCTTCCTCTTGGGTATGGGAACCATCAGTGTCATTCTGTTAATCTTTGTGCCTTTTTCTCAGGACACTGAATTGCGGATTTGCAAAGAGAGATACCATATGACATTGGCTAACCACACTGCTCATTCATGAATCAATTCTCAAACCAATCCTTAGGTTTTCCTCAGAAACAGCAAAAATGTGAACCGGAAAATAATCAGAGAACGAGCGGAAACCCTTTCAAACCAATGGCGTTTAATTGTAGCACATCCTTACATAGAAGCCGCAGTCGCAATTAAGAGTATAATGACTCAATCCATATTAGAGTTTTCTTCTATTACAAAACCGTTGCTATTGGCTGACAATGACTGTCAACATTCTGTTCATTAGTTGGCCTAGCTATAATGCTGTAAGTTCTGGATTTTTAGTTTACCAGCATAACATAGATAATCGTCATCATATTATGTAAATAATAGTTCATACACTGTAAATCGCTCAATGTCAATCACATACGAATGATGCATAATATATTGGCATATTTCTGCATCTATTTGTATGCTTTTCGTATGTTATTTTAAGTGTGGTATGCTTTACATACCAGCACAATGTTAAAGGAAGGCATCAATGATGTCTAGCGTAGCCTATGTTGATTTAAGGCCTTTTGTCAATGAAGATCACACTAATGCTACTACTGTTTTGTAAGTAGTGACATAATGACATTTAAGAGTCAAGCTTACAATACTGAGTTTGATTTTAATACATGTAAGTCTAGGGCATTTCATGAATAATCAATACGTATTCAACCATCAACCTTATGCATTATGCATTATGTCATTTTGAAATTAAGCATATTATCAATTCGAAAAAAAACACATTATAATTCATGAACGCAAAAATAGTTATGCTTGAGATATATGAGTCAACAAGGTTGCACTAAAGACATCGTTTGAATGAATTGATTTTGATAAACTTGGTTCATAAAGTAGAGCTAACCAAACGTCCTGTTAATGTTTCTAGGCAAGTAGCAACGACGACATTCTCGTAGGGCATAAATTTCTCAATAAATCTAGTATAGTAAATATCAGACTATCAAAAAGAGCTATTCACGACTGGTATTGCTGAAAAAAGTCATTTGACAGTAGTATGTACTACATATTTTTTTGCTATGTGACTTAGCTCTTTCAACCTGGAGTTAAGTATTAGGTTTGGACGGACTTATTTTTTGCAAAATACGAAAATAAAGCTCTGGTGATTACTTTGTAAGTTGCATAAAAAATTAACTAATTATGAAAATACCGAAGTATTGCAGGATAATTGCGGATATATTTACAACTTTTATCATATCCTCAATCAGCAGTGTTTCATGTTGTTTCAATGAATTTTTTCTTTGGCAATCGTCGAGATAAACTGTACAAAACGTATAAGTTCCTCTCTGATATTTCTAGACGCCAAAAAACACTCACCATTTATATGTTTTCCTTTCGTATTGATTGTAGTAACCTATCATTTGGTCAGCTAATCGCAACCATTCATGGAAGTGTTGTAGTCATTTCCTACCGCTGGAATTTGTACCGCTTCTCTCATGCGGTCTAGCCATCTCTAGAGTATGACCAATAATGAATAACTTGAAGTCGAGTAGGGTGCTTCTATTCATTTGCAGAGAGTAAAGCGCGCGGATGAATATAACTGGTGTGAACGACCGCCAGCGTACAATAGACGGTGATAATCAATATTACAAACAGCTTGGAGTGCTTTTCTGTTCATTCGATGATGATTCCGAACCATCGGGAGAGTCAAAATTTAGTAAAAGTCAAAAAGTCAAAAACAAAATTTCGAATGTGAGCGGCTTTCCGTCTATTTGTAAATTTTTCAGCGGCTCGTCGGGGTAAAGGAGTTAAAGCTCCACATACGAGAAATATACGAATGAGGACGAATTTGCATCGGGTCTCGTATGTAAAACATACCAACAACTCGTATTTCAATGTAAAACATCCAATCACAGATAGAATAGTTCACATCGCTACAGTAAGTGATATTTCGTATGAAAAACATACCATATATCTGTAAGCATACGAGAATCTCGTATCAAATGTTACTTTCAAACTGTATGTGATTTTGGTATATGTTTGTATGTCATTTTCGTATCCAGCGATTTACAGTCTAATCAGCAAGAAAAATGGGTACATATTGGTTATCTCACCCCACGCTTTCAATATTGTCTAAAATCCGTAAAAATAAATCAACCATCACAAAACTTCAGATACACATTTTTTAGCATATCTTCTACGCACATGCTAAAATTTATGCCAATCCTACAAGTATTTTTTGAAATAGAGACGACAACTTGAAGTGTAGGGATGCAGCCTGATCTGACTTTGTCTGTTCGACGCATTATTGTTACTCGGTTGTACTTTGTTCAATGTTCTCTTTCTGTCTTCGTCTCATCCTCTGCTATTTGAAATCTTCCCACGACCAGTACCCTACCGCACCTTTCTCAAGTGAGGCATATTAATGGAAAGGATGTGGTCATTATCACTTCAAGAGTTGCTGTGACATGACTTTGTTGATCTAGTCACATTCTAGTGCTATCTGCTCAGACGATGAGGTCTGGCGAAGTCAGATCAAGCTGCTGACATCGCCACACTTCACGTCATCGTCTTTAATTCAAAAAGTACTTGTCTCATTTGCATAAAATTTTGCATGTGAGTAGACAATACACTCAAATACGTTTCTCTGACGTTTTGTGATGGTTGATTCATTTTTGCGGATTGTAGACAAATTTGAAAACGTGAGGTGGGGGAGATACTCATAAGTACCGAAAAAGTTTTGAAGAAAATAAGCCAACGCTGCTGAGAATAATTTAGTAACTTATTGTTTTACATTTCGCCAACCGGCCTTCTCATGAGATGCAGTTTTAGAACTAAAAGATTCAATAAAACTATCGTTTTATCAAAATTCAAAATACCGCGGGGAGATAGCATTGAATGATATTATTTAGACCGGATCAAACTTGCCGGGGGCTAATTAAAAGTAGCCTGTGTAATGAAATCCATTGTTCGTAGATATCCTTGTACTCGCAAATGTCACCATGTCAGACGCAATTTTTCCTTAATTTCATTGTTTACGAAATTTAATGACATCAGTTTTGATATAGTATTTTGTTGATATGAAGATTAAGGTGCATCTAGGGTGCATTAAGCGTCACTCAACTTGTTGGAAAATGCGAGTAACACAATGATTTGATGGTGTTTATCTTTAAACGTCATTCGCAATTACAAGGAAGAGCTCACTGAAACTGCTATTGAATTGATTGAGGTGTAATAGGCTACCAGACATAGAGGAAGCAATTTTCAGAGTTTATGACATTTCAAAAGTTCATAATACTATAATGTCTCAATGTAGCAAATGTCATTGAAAGTATGCCATAGGATTGAAACCAGTTGCGTGAGAAGAGAGTTATTATTTAGTAATTCCCTTTGAATGTCAAAAGTGAATAGAAGTCAAGATTGGTAAAAAGAACCCTTCCATTTATAATCATAGATCATATTTTACTCAATTTCAAGCTGGTTTGAAAATATTCAACTCACATTAGTTTTGTCATGCATAGGTACAATCCTTTATTTACATAATTACGTATTTCAAATTTCATTTCACTTTTACAAAAAGAATTCAAGACATCTTAGATTTGATTTAGCGGCTTCGTTTTCGCTTCAAGCTTTTCAAATTGTCGTAGAATATTTGATTGATGTTCGGCTGTTGCCAGAAATAACATGTGTAAACATGTCTACAATTGCCAAAAGAAATTGACTGTGAGCACAAACATTGTTTGGAAGAAATGGAGAATGTCATGTTCTTTACAATTATGTCATTTGAAGTCATATAGCTTCTGTCAGTCGAATCATTTTCAAATTGACTCAGCCAAACATGTTCACGATAATATATAATCATGCTGGCCTTTTGACCTTTAATGTGACGATCCTGCAAATACTGAGCATTATTTAGAGACATTACAGAATAACTATTCAAATTGTGCTGCATGCTGTCTCCTAGTTCTGTCCATCGTACGAACAAAAAAAGGTCCCTGATGCCATGAAGGGTTATACATATAAATTGTACTTGAAGGATGATAGCCGAAAAATACTTAAATTTGATTACTGCTTTGATCAAACATTCTTGTTTTGTTTTGGAAGACCATTGGTAGAGTAGATATTGGAATTCATGAGTTTCTTATAAAACCGATAGCATATTTCGGTGATTGCCATTGTCAATGCAGTTCGCACATCGGTTCTACAAGAAACTTATGCATTTTAGCATCCACTTAAACTGTCCTCTTACACTAAATATCTGCGATTTCAAGGGGGAAATGCTGATAGAAATATCTGACTGCCAGCTATTGTCAGCAGAAGTGTTGTGTGAGCACTTTAAGTCAATCGATCCATAGATATAACTCAATGTTAATTCTCATACACACCTGGTAGATTTCAGATAGCGTAATCCCTCTATGTTAGCTAGATCTGATATTTTGATTGGAAACAGACCTGTCCTCTTATTACCTGAATGGGCAGACTTAAATAGAATCATTTCAATATATAAGTGATAAATATAATTTTGAACAGAACGACTTACTCACCAATTCATTCCACATGAAGAGATGAGAACCGTTGTTTGTCCTTCAAGCAAGTATTTTTAAATTTCTAGACATTTTAGGATATAATAATTTTCTTTTAAATCATACTTTGCACCTTTTAAAAAATTAGCTAGTCGTTAGCTTGTTTTTTTTAATTTTTTTTGTCTAGACGCACTTTGCTACGTTGAATCAGTATTGACCGTAAGACCTCCATTTCATCGCCACCTCTATTTGAACGCTACTATGGGGGAAGGATTGAAAAATAGAGCGCCATCCTATATTTAAGCACCACCTCTTTAGAATGCCACTCAAATGAATTCTTTTTTGTCAATAGTTGCGGCAGAAATCGCCTTTCTAGGTGTAGGAGAGGAAGAATGGATGTAAGCTGGAAAGTCTGATTTCATTCGACATGCGAGCACCATCAATGGAAGTTTATTTGAAGTGGATAGTCGATGCTTGGGATCAGGATCTGAGAATCAAGTCGTTCACGGGATGCGGACTGACCAACGTTCTAGATGTCTCTGAGGATTGCACGATCCACTGTTTCAGGTCATACGGCCCGATTCATGCTGTACAGGAACTTTCAAGCAAGCGCGTAAACTTATTCAGCAACTCGGCGTTGACGAAAATGTTGAGGATGGCTACAACAGCGACGTGTCACTTGATTTTCACCAGTAAATCACCCTTTATTCGCACAGTTTGCAAATTATATGGTACAAGTGCTACTTGCTTTCTCTTTTTATCCATATAATTTATCCTCCCAAAGTTCTGACAAGTCGAAAAATAGAGCGCCAACCTCTTTTGAATGTCACCTGCAATAGAACGTCATTACACTACGTGTCATGCCACGCTCAATTACGCGTAATTCACGCGTGAACTACGCGTAATTACACATGACTCTAAACATCCGTGGATATGCGTGACATTGCTGCAACATCAATCGGCAGTCTTGTTATATAGACTTTGCGCCTCATGTGTCTGCATGTATCAGAGGCTAAACAATGTGATAGGACCTCAATTTCATGCTCAGGGAAGACAGAACATGCTTAGCGGGTCATCCGTGGTTCAAGCGGCAACGCAGACAACTGTAGACGACGCTCAAACTATAAACGCTCGCCTGCGCACATTCATAAACATTCCCCGAGTTTTAACAGCATCAGATCAAGTGATTTCTGACTCTTAGTGCAGCGCGTATGTACGCGTGTAGAAGAATAGAATGTCTTTGACCACGGATGTTTGGGGTGGTGCGTAATTTCGCGTGGCATGTCACCTAGTGTATGAAGGAAGGGTTGAAAAATAGAGCGCCGTGGCAGTGAAATAGAGGTTTCACGGTAAATATGCAAACGTCTCTAGTGCCAGGTATGATGATCTGATCCTCCGTATCGCTTTAGTATCGCATCTCAATTTTGGGGGCATTAAAACCATATTTTGATAGTGTTCAGAAGTATCAAAATTTTAAGCTCATCTGAGGAAAGCCTTCTAACTAAATGACTTCTTCCAAGAACATGTGAATGTGAACTTGAGTATTCTACGTAACATTGAAACTATTTTCTGACGGTCTTTCCTCCATAGAAAGCTGTCAATTTGATTGAATCTTTATGAATAATGACATACATGTAGATTTCCACTTTTTATACGCTGAAGGCTGTGGTGTTTTCAAAACACTAGGAAATAAAGTTTACATTTTCATTGTTTGTCTTCTATATTTGCACTTAACTTGGGATTTATATTTGTTTCCTGATGATCACGCAGAATCCCCCTATAAGTCGCGGTGGATGAAAGAGAATTGGATGTACTTTCGAAGATTAAGTGAATCTTTCCGGCTTTCACTTCAAAGCTTCCTCCATCAATATCCGACAGATTGTCGCCACGCGGAACCAAATTCATCAACTGTGGCAAATCATTAGACATCACACTTGAAATAGCAAACTGTCTGTCCGTTTGTGATAAATGTGCTGCATTTCAGTGTCACCAAAACAATTAATCTCTGTGACTGAGTCTGATATCAACTTAATAGTAGATATAATAGCATCATTTATCAGAGGCATAATCAAAGTTCAATATTAAGACAAGTAACCTGGCAATTGATAAATTTATCAATTTCTCAACAGATGTAACCACCACGAGGCATGTCTCGGCCTGTTGGGCCTCATCAGTCATGGGTAGGTTTGAACCAGGGACGTTGGAGCTAGAGGACGTGCAAGCATACCCTATAGCCACAAGGCCACCGGACCTTGACAAAGTTCAATAGTCAATCCTTTAGACATTCGACCTCTCTCATGTTTTTCATGAATTAAATAGAAATAACCATTCGTTAGGGGTCATTTCAGCCGCTGATTTAGGCACTTAATGCTGCTACGAGAAAGCATGTTGCGCTGTGAATCACTTTATCAAAAATAGGATTTAGGCAACAAATGCAAAGTATCCATCTTTATTGCATTTTTCGAGATCAACATGTCTATGCACAAGCCCGAAGGGCGAAGCCATAGTTTGTTGATCGAGAATAATGCAATTAAGATGGATATCTTTGCACGAGTTGCGTAAATAACGTTATACAGTCAGGGACATTTATGATATGAGATGTTAATTACAGATGTCTTATATGAATCATAGATGTCCCTGATCCACACAATCAATGACCATCAGAACTTTATAGTTGTCAAAAATCTACCTCTACATGTACTTGTTGGGGGTAGCAGATATCAGTGGTATTTCTTGAGATCTCTAAGTAGAATTTACCGTTTTAGAGGATGAAAAACTCAACGAAGGAGTGCAATCGCAACAAGTGCGTGATTGCTGCACTATTGCATTTCACGAGTTAAATATCCCATAGACTTCTATGACCATTCAAATCTAACTAGTTCGAATGCTATGATGAAGCAATCTCATGCACGAGTTGTGTAGAGAATTTTATTTGCCGACGTGCTATGATGATCAAGGACAGATTGTGATTGACATGTTTATGATTATCAAGAGTATTTGAATAGAAATTTAGTCTGACCAATATTGTAGATATCTATCTATTCTCAGATCTAATACATACTAAGCCGGTCAAAATTCGCCCATAATGTTCATAAATTATGCTCCTTCCCATGCGGGCAATAATCTGCTTTACAGGTCAAATAAAGTAATAGGACATCTGTACTATGCTCCCGGAGACAAATAAAGACTGCCTATTGCACTCCCTTAAAAGCACAAACTTAATTATGGAAGCAATAATCATAGAGATTATTACACTGTGCAATATAAAAACATTTATAAAGCACACTAATAAGGCACCGTTTAACAACCTTAAATAGATTTTCGAGGCTCCTTAGAAAAATGTCCGCATTTTCACAAGCCGAAAATCTAAAAGACATGAAATCACCAATTTTAGCACGTGTTATTGAAATTCACCTTGAAGCACCACATTGGACAGCCCTGAAACTTTCATAAGATAATGCATTGTGATCAAAGGCTGCGAATCATTGCAATCCGCTGTACTCTAAATACTGAAAAATGCAACGTGCTTCCATGGCATGGTTTGTTTCTATCGTGCTTGTCCATTTACCGTGCATTTGGATAACGAAAGAAAGAAAGAAATCTGATTTCAAGTAATGGAAATCAAAAATTAATTACAAATCAATTACAATGTTGACAGCAAAGAAATACTGGTTGAGAGCACTAGCAGATGATGAAGTTCAATAGCACAGCACAATAATGTCAAAACATGTTGCGTAAGTTATTCAAATAGATAGATACGAATATCTGAAATTGTCGTTGTTTACGAGCTGTCTTAGTAGATTCGATAAGATAGTGACCAGTTCTCGGTAGTTTCTTCGGAATTAATTGATGCAAGGGTCAATTCTTTCAATCTCAGCTGATTTGAACAGTTTGCAAGCCAGGCGCACCCTTCGCGAGGTCGAATTCTCAAATTTATCGCAACAATAACCGCCGTTTCGCTTTTCCTTCGGAAACTCCACACTGTTACTCAGAGTCATCTCAGACATTTATGTGGAACTTGGCCATCTGCATTATAAAAGAGGAAGCCATTCCCGGTCGTGCTTTTCAAAGCAGTAAGAACAATCGCGTTTAATCCTGCTTTTTGGAAAGTGTGTAGGTAAATCACACGCGCTGCAGTAACAAAGTGTTGATTGGGATAACCTGACAAAGTTGATATTCCTAATGTTCTATCAGCGGTATCTCCCGGCTCAAAAACAGTGCTAATATCATGGCTGAGTTCATGCGAGTGTATTTTTATTTGCTGCATTTCATAAAATACTGGCATATCTTGTCACGGTAATTCGGGGTTGCAAAGACAAGCTGCAGTTTTGCAGTTAAAATTACACTTGTAAAAATCTTATTTTTTGCTCATTAAAAGTGAGGTAACCATCATAGGTTAGTAAATCAATGCACGCAGTGTGAACCCACATGTTCTTTTATAATCTAACGAGGCCACTCCGGTCGGAGTTTTGGACGGGCCACACTGCAGTAGCGAGACTACAGCCTTGTAGGAATTAATCATAGTGCTGCAAACATAGAGTTAATCAACTGTTGACCAAGCATTTCTATTGCCGGTGCACTAATTTTGGACATTGAACGGATACGTTGAAGCAGAATTGGCCGCGCAATTGATGGGAATCAGCTAGCCAAGTTCAATAACTTTTTTCTCTCTGTTCCATTAAATTTCCTCAATTTTCAAGTAATTGTTTTAAGTAGAAATTCAAAATCTATTCAGGTAGACATGCATACGTGTGCATGTATTCTTTAATGCATAGCGTCATTCATGAATTGATTTTTTTTGACGGATTATTTTACTTGTATTCAAATTTATGCTCTTAAATTATAGATAACTGTCTAATTGTCTGAGAGACAGAGCTTCACAGCGATTTTGCAGTGATTGTTTTGGAACATTTGTCAATTGGCATGAATCAGAATTATTTCAATAAACGAATGGAACAACAAACAACGAATCTCGCCAAATGAACTGCGTCAATGCAATCTTTGCGGCAAGAAGACTGACACGCAAATAGGAAGTGAGGGAAACCAAGAATGATGGCATTGGAATGCATTAACATCATTTCAAAGACCAAAAACAGAAGTAATAGAATTTGCATCAAAATAGTCTGCTACACTGCGCAGTATCGCGAAAAGTAAAGGAAAACATCGAAATCTACTTCTGTCTTGATTTCAGAAAGCACTGTTGATCTAGACGCAATAATATCATCAGTGAAGAGCCGAAAATCGCTTGTGCTGTGTGACTATTATTCAGATTAACTTCAAACAGACCAAAATGCGATAATTATCTTATGAACGTCTTCCCAGTGATGAAAAAAATACTTTGCCAGTTTATCAAACGGGGGCCATCCCCCTTCCCAAATTCCCATCATTTCCGACTGTCTAGACGTGTCTGTTCAAACAAGGCGATGACCAATGAAAAAGGTTTGACGAATTTGGATGAAATTGACCAGACGACGGGAGATCATTATGATTTTCAATAAAAAAAGTGCAGGAAAAATTCCCCAAAGGCTACGGTCGTCGATGTATTGAAATTAAATTAGCACACGACAGATCTTCGGCGTCTCGGTGGTCGATCTTACAATAAAACACGCAAGTAATTTACGTGTTTTCTTGTAAGATTGACCACCGAAGGCGCTGGACGCCGAAGATCTGTCGTGTGCTAATTTAATTTCAATACATCGACGACCGCAACCTTTGGGGAGTTTCCTGCACTTGTTTTGTTGAGAATTTGGATGAAACACTACCATTAACATGCTATAAATAATAAAGGCAAGACAAAACAACAGTTTCATCATTTAATCGCGAGGCCTTTCGACCGACTCTATTCATGCGATTACGTCGGAGAACAAGAACAAACAAGAAATGGACATTATATACAAAGTCAAAGGGAATGAAATGAAATCAATGCCATGCAAGGGCAAGTGTCATCAGCATCACTGTTTGTCATAACTGATCGTCCGCAAACCAAGTAGTGCTTTGACAAGTCACATGATAGGCTGCCGATCATTTGCAACTGACAGACCAAAGTTACCAAGGCATCCTACTACCATACTTGGAAGCAATGTTTATTCGTCACATGCGTCCAGTGCTGTGTTCAAAAACAGACAGTGATGACACTAAGCCATTCATTTCATTTTACTCCCTTTGACTTTGTATATAATGTCCTTTTCTTGTTTGTTCTTGCTCTCTGACGTAATCGCATGAATAGAGTCGGTCGAAGTACCTCGCGATTTAATGATGAGACAGTTGTTTTGTTTTGCCATTATTCTTAATTTCATCTAGCCCTCAAATTGCTTTAACATGCTATCGTCAAAAAGTGCCGAAATTTTGTATTCAAGAATATGCAGCGTTAATTACAATGGGGTTGCTAGCAGCTCTAAAGCGCATGAGTATTCGCCGCAAAATGATGCTTGCAAAATTTTAGCTCCTGGTTGAGTGAAAACAATATTGCTAGATATCTGTGTCAGGTTCACTTTACTAGCAGCAGATTGACGTGATTTTCAGGGTTCGTTGCGTGACATGGCCTATTACAAGTTGTTGGATGTGTTTAGTTGATAGTAAATGTATTATAGTACAGTACTGTGCAAAAAGATTGCCCCACCCTAAATTTTATGAGATATTTGGCGAATTATGACTTTAAGTAACGATTAGGTATCACATATTGGTATAACTATTTCGAAAACTTATCTTAGTGTTATCCTATCGTACTGACTATTGTAAATGCTTATTAGAATGCATATTTCAGCTGATTTCCTTTATGCTGTTGGTAAAATGCAAAACCATGTATACATTTATCAATTAACAATTCATAGAAACAAACTTAATTCACATGAGATATAGCAAAGTTCAGTAAGTCAACGGTCCACCTTTCGCCTTGATGCATTCTGCTACTCTTCGAGGCATCGATTCTATAAGTTTTTTGCAAATATCAGTCATTTCATTGGTTCGCATCAAGATGTCCAGGCATTGCTTGATGATGTCTTGCTTCGTCTTCACTTCATGTTTATTAATTTTTTGCTTCAAGATGAACCATAAGTTCTCTATAACGTTCAGGTCCGGGCTGTTCCCCGGCCATTCCAAAAGCCGCACTCTATTCAAACGCAAGAACTCTTTACACACTTTGGCGGTATGGCAAGGTGCCAAGTCTTGCTGAAGGATCCACGCCTCACCTTCCCACCAATCATGCGTCTGCGGTAACACTCTGCTTTCCAGAACTCGGAGGTACTGCTCTTTATTCATTGATCCATCTACGAAATGGAAGCGCCCTGTACCTCGTATTGACATGCAACCCCATATCATTAGCTTTAAAGGATGACGAAATCGAGCAGCGAAGTGATCTGCTTTTGGAATCTCACCAACCGTGCGTCTCACGAAGCGAGTCTGAAGTGGTTGGATCTCTATGCATGTTTCATCGGTAAACATGACTTTTGACCAGTCATCAATATCTTAATGCCTGTGATCTTTCGCCCATCGAAGTATTTTTTCTCGCATTGCTGGCGTTATACTGGACTATTAATTGGCCGATAAGCTGGCCGTCCTGCCTCCAAGAGTCTTCTCCGAACGGTAGAAGAGTCAAGTTGCACACCATAATCAGTCGCAAGCTCTTCAGCCAATTCTCTGGATGATGCTCTAGGAGCGGCTTTTGATAACTTTACAATCGTTCGGTCTTCGCGCTCTGAGGTAACCCTAGGGCGGCCGCTATTGTGATAATCAGCTTCCGTGTTACCTCTTTCCTCAATCAAAGATTCAAGTCTTTTCCTTCAGGCCTACTCCTCTCTATTTGGTAGATTTCATAACTGTTAGTGTCACAAGCCATATACAACGCATGTAAAGGACTGTAACTGAATGAGGAAATGATGAAATTGATAAGTAGAGCCATTGATTTTGACCAAATATCACTATAGTTACCTATACATGAAAAAGAGCTGTTTTCATAGAATACTTGTGGGTGGGGCAATCTTTCTGCACAGTACTGTATATTATACAAGACATGCCGATAAACTTAAATGATATTGGCCTACTTACTGTTGCTTCACCTATATTCCTCAGCATCGAGTGAATATGTATGTACTTGAAAAATGCTGTCGTGTAAATTTAACTGCGAGATCACGGTGTGCCACCTGGAGAGACGGTTTCATTTTGAAAATTTCCCATTACAGTTCTCAAAGGTTTCTGATGTACTTTTATATGAAAATTTCGAAAATCATGCAACTAGCCTTTTTGAGAAAATTACGGGAATTCAAAATGTCGGACATGAAACTGCATTCTGGTGCTAGATTAAAAAAATTCCCAAACATTTTGTCAGCAGTTTCCTATGTAATTTTACCCGCTTTTTTTCAAATATAATTGTCAAAAAATTACGCGATTAGCCCTTTTCGAGAAAATTACAAAAATTCAAAATGTTGGATGGAAAAACCGAAACTGCATTCTGGGATTAGATTAAAGAATTCCCATCTATTTCGCGAACAGTTGCCTATGTAGTTTGACCTGCTCTTTTCAAATATAATTGTCAAAACATCATCCGATTTGCCGTTTTCGAGAAAATGACGGAAATTCAAAATGGCAGACTTAAAACCGAAACAGCAGTCTAGGGCTCGGGTAATATGTATTATGCTTCAACAACAAGCCTTGGAGATCTGATCATATTTTGGTTTATAGACAAGCGTAGATGACGCTTCCAAGAAATTTTGAGAACCTGTTAGGACCTCCAATGCTTGTTGTTGATGCATAATACATCTTAGCTGAGCCCTAGACTGCTGTTTCGGTTTTATGTCCGCCATTTTGAATTTTCGTAATTTTCTTGAAAAGGGCTAATCGCGTGATTTTTGAACCATTATTTTCGAAATTTTCATACAAAAATAAATCAGAAACCGTTAAGAAATATGATGGGAAATTTTCAAGATGAAACCACGTTGCTGACACACCGTGGGATATGACTTGTCTATGCACTTACTGATCACCTGTCTGTAACAAAACGCAGTCATTGTGTGTGTGTTTGCCGTGATAGTGATTGCTTCCTCGATAGTTACCCCACCATTAATCTAAACATTACAAAACTTAAATGAGTGAAAAGTCTTGTGGATTGAATATTCCATGCGTGTATGAATATCAACATTATTCTACTGCAGATTCCGAACCCGCTAAGTCTGTTTCCGGTAGATGGTCCGACATGCAAACGTATAAACTTTGGCTTCTATAACATATTCCCGTCTTCAAATATTGTCAGGACGGATTCGATCATATAGTAAGTAATGCTAGATAGAGTGTCGACTCAAAAACGTTTCTGTAAACAGTGAAAATTTTTATATCAAAAGACTCAGTTTTTTGCGGAGATTACGTTCCTGCTGACCAAAAAAAATATTTGAGCATTTTTTAAAAAGCTAATATTTTTCAAATTTTTCCTGTATTTATATACTACCGAGATGACGTCCTCTTTATAAGTAGTGTGAAACAAGTTGGATATGAAAGGAATGAATATCTGCTATTTTAATTACACGCATCATAATTAAGCGGAAAGTAAGCTAGTGATGAGGAAATTTCATGAACTGTATTATAATGGAAATCTTCGTGAAAAAATTAGAGATCTTATTGTGCTTTCTTGGCTGAAATTTCAAGTTTACAATTCAATTTCCATCGTCATGATTCCATGATGTTTCATTTCTTGAATCTAAATAGTGATGTCGAACCATTCATATCTTTTAAAGTTAATTGAAATCAGTGTCTTTTATGATGTTTCTTTGCTCTACTAGTGGCAGGTTGCTTGTGATATTATCACGCTTAAGATACTCTTGAGGTTGAGCATGAAAGTAATGAAGCAAGTTGCTAATTTTACAAACATTACCTCTCCAATGCTGTCTGACACGGAGGATCTGTAAAATAATATCACTTCCTTCTGCATTACAATCATGATCATTCAATTCCATGGAAATTTCTTCAAAACTGCAAAAATCTGCATATCTTACATTTGGTATCAATGCCCGACTGTGTTCAACTCGAGTTCATTTAATAAAATCGAAACTGTACATATACACATTGGGAATTTAATTAATGCGGAGTTGCTACTCTACCTAATATGCTTACTCTATGGTTTTGATTGTCATCAATTTGGGTGATTTTTAAATGACGCAAGATTTAAAATTGTTTTTATTTCTACTTAGTCGACATGAAAAATGAAGTATTATACATTTCTGAACACCTGAAACTGGGGAATTTATGAATATCAAAGCGGTTAAAGCATATCTACACGTATAATCTCCAATTTTTAAGAAATTTTTATATTTTATCTTTGAATTTCATTACCATTGAATTACTTCATTTCATTGAACTTCCTTTAATCACAACCATAGAAAAATTATTGATATTAGATATGAATAGAAAAGGGTAGCAAGTGAAAATCAGACGCATTCTATCATCAATCTGATCACACTTCTATTAATTCATTTTGCCTTTGAGATCTTGATGGTGATAATTTCATTGTCATGAACTGTCAATGAAAAGCATTTGCAAAGCGATCAGTAAACGATGGAGCTATGAAGCCTCGATGAACAGCGTTTACAGAGCTATCAAGTGTGGAATAAAGGCTTGCAACACGGCACTGTTGTCAAATGATCAAGATGTCTCTGTCTACTGAAACGAGAATTGAATTGATATTCCTGTACGCTCAAAATCATGAAAGTTGCCTTCAAACATTACGTGCATATAAGACCAAACACAAGTTGCATAGAGATCCATTCGCTGTCACTACGATTCAACGATTAGTGACTCGTTTCAAAGCTACCGGTTCTGTAAACGATTCTCCAGGAAAAGGACGTAAAAGTTTAAGAGAAGAGCGCGAAGAAGAAGTGGAAAAGACTGTTGCTGAGATAACGAGTGGCCGCGAAATTCCTTGCTGTTCCACCCGTGAGATTTCGGAAGCGACTGGATTTTCTCAATCTAATGTGTGGACAGTTCTTCGCAAGCAGTTGAGATGGTATCCCTATCGCACACGTGCCCATCAAGAAATAACGGATGGCGATAAGGTCCATCGACTTGAATTCGCCAACTGGCTGCTTACGAATGAGGACCTTATCCCACGCATCCTGTGGAGCGACGAGGCAAATTTCACGCTTGATGGCAGCATTAATCGCCACAACTGTGTTATATGGAGCCCTAGCCCAGTCAATGTTTTGGTTTCGAAAGGGCTTCATCCTGAAAAAGTGACTGTCTGGTGTGGCATATCGTCAACATTCGTTTTGCAACCCTATTTCTTTGACTCCAGTCACTGGAAACAATTACCTTGGAATGTTGGAGCAGCACATGTTGCCACAACTGGATGAGAAGGGAATCAAAAACTCCACTATCTTCCAGCAAGATGGAGCACCGCCCCATTT
The DNA here is from genome assembly GCA_907163375.1 of Prostheceraeus crozeri. NCBI lineage: Eukaryota > Metazoa > Platyhelminthes > Polycladida > Euryleptidae > Prostheceraeus > Prostheceraeus crozeri. The sequence continues at coordinate 21,123 of CAJQUW010001491.1, read as the reverse complement.
TCATGGAGACGTGACTCAATTCTTAAAGGCACATTTCCCCAATGATCGAGTCATTGGAAGAGGGAATTCCATAAGATGGCCAGCAAGATCTCCGGATTTATCCCCTCTCGATTTTTGGTTTTGGGGGACATTAAAGGGTCGTGTCTTCCACCACAGTCGTCCTTCCACAATGAATCAGCTAATGCACAGAATAGCAGAAGAATGCAACAACTTTTCTTCAAGTGAAATACAAAGTGCCATTGCAAACCTCCTCCTACGACTGCACCTTGTTGTAGAAAGCGAAGGTGACGTGATTGAACATTTGTTGTAAAGTTTTCAATGATTTTATGTAATGGAATATAAAAATTTCTTAAAAATTGGAGATTATAGATATGCTTTAACCGCTTTGATATTCATAAATTCCCCAGTTTCAGGTGTTCAGAAATGTATAATACTTGTATGTTGTTGAAATGTAGTCTCCATCTTATCGTAGATTGTGTTCAATAAAAATATGAACTTCCTGCTGTCGATTGAACATCTGCTTTGTCAGTCAGACAGAAATAACTGTTTTGACACAATGTATTATTCAAAACAATGATTCAGCCAGACAACGACAAATCCAGTTATCGCAAATGGCTTCAAAACCGTCCTAATTACATTCTTTTCTGTCATGGTTTTTTTAAAACTGCGCTTTTGTACCTGAGTTTCTTACTGTTATAAGCATATGAAAATGCAAGTGAAACATTGCTTATCAATCTTTTGCAAACCACTCACTCTCTTAGCAATGTTTCTATTCATGGTAATAATCATAGTTTTTAAGCAGTGTTAAAAGAATTCCTTTAAATAGGTTAATTATAATTGAGACTTTGCTGAATTTGAGCATTGAATTGCAGGCATGTTGTAGCTACAACACACTGCACTCTAGTTACCATTTGTCTTGAGATAACCAGTCCACAACGTACACTGGACCGGTTCTAAATTGTAAACTGTCCTACATAGGAAAAGAGGTGTAATTGACACTAATCAACGTGCGTACGAAGCTTGTTCATTCTTGCAGATGCAGATGTAAGAGAACCGTGAACAGGAGGTGCCTAGCATTCATGAAGCGAAAATGAGATTTTACAGTGATGTTATGAGCTATTATTTTGATTGACTATAAATATTGCATATAAATAATGATATTGATATTATCCCATTATTTAATTGGAAAGCACTTATTTTTCTGCAGTACTCACTGTCTTGCTATGAAATAGTCGACCCACTAAAGCAAGTCAGAAAAGCCCTATGGTTAATTTTTGAGCAAAAGCGTTGAATGAATTAAGCCTACATTTAAACGTACAGATATCAAGGTTGGACCTTGATCTATGGGTCGACCTTGGGTAAGAGATGCAAAATTTTTGGTTTCTTATTAATGCTGCAAATATGCAAACCAAGTCATAAAAGTTAATATTTGATTTGAATCTTGGGAGAACTACATATGATAAGAGCTAGAAGTTCTGAATTTTATCAAAATTTCACTCAATTCACAGAATATTGAAAAAAAGAAATATAAAGAAAGTATAAATCGGTAGCAATTAGTTTGTTAGGAGAAATGTTTAATTCAATCATAATTAAATCAAAATCTTCAATTAATCAGCACACTGTATATTCGCATCTATTCTAAATTAAAGGAAAGCTTTATAACGCAAGACATGTACTTACACTGTAAACTGACACCTCCTAAAATCGAAGAAACCTGCATCCTAAAGCGCGGCACACTAGAATTTTAGGAGGTTGCGTGAAATAGAATGTTGAGATGCTAAAGAGAACAATAACCCTAGTGCGCTAGTCTCCTAAAATGCTTTGCTTTAGGATTTTTTATTAGTTACGAATAGTATCTTGCTTTAGTATGTGATTTAGGAGGTGCTGATTTAGAGTGTAGAGTTGCTACAATAAAGAATCGTTTACCACCAATATCATAATTTCTCATGGGTCAGCAAATTACAAGAACAGCACTTCAAAGATGCGCGATAGGATTCCTTGCAAACGCAACGGTTTAATCGCCTTCAGCATTATCAACAGAATTGGATGAACAATCTTCTGTGATCTCAGAAAATTGCGACATCAAGTTATTATATTTTGCTGACTTGACTCGATAGTAGAGGTACGTGCATTGATACATGCATCACGTAGCAGTAATTTTACGTTTTTCTGGTCGGGTATGTGCAATTTCGTCAAAGTTCATTAATAGGAACATTCTAACATCTGTTGAGTCCTCCTTCATCTTGTAATTTGCGTTGTAATTTGTATAGACAAGAACCTTCTTCGAAAAGGCTTTTCAGCTATGGATTCTGAAACTACAGCAAATTTTTGTTTAATACAGCAATACTGTGATACGATTAATCAAGAATATTGACCTATAGAAGAATCTTTATGTCAGCACAAAGTACAAAGAATGCACTTCTTTTACTTGATTCTACCCATGTATTGAAACTTGGACTTGGGTGTTGGGTTTTGACCAAAGTTGGGTTTCCAACCTTGAAGATATGAAAACACTTTCAATTTCCGAATATGTTGCACACCTTGAATTTCTTGTTGTTCTCTTTCAGTTTTATGGCTATCGATTTGCATTCGTTCTAGCTTGGAAAAAGACTTTTAAGCACAAAATATTTTTTATGTATGTTTAGACAAATTCATACCTCAAAATGAGAAGCATCTTCAATGCCTATTTTAAAGTAAACGAATATTGATTGTAACTAGTTTTTAATTGAAATTCAAGATAATCAGTAAGTTTTAAGGTAACGAAAACCTCTCCAATCTGACGGCCTTTTCAAAGTGGAAAAGTTATCATGAGATGAATTATGAGGTTTTATTCAATGATTTGCAGGCTTGCCGTTGGGATTGGGATCCAAATAGCTATTGCAAATGGAATACCAAAAATCCAGCCCAATCCCAATAAATCCCATTAGATCCCGATACGCTCTCTCCCAAAAAAGTATACATGAAGTCATTGACATTAGTCAGTACGTTTCAAATGTTTTCAGGTTGAACAGAGCAATTTATTTTGCTGTGTCTCCAGTCTGACCTTGCCTCTTTCGAATTCGAGAATTGAGAGCTTACATCAGAGCTCTTGATCCACACAAATTGATACAGTCAACTTTAGCCCCACTCTATGGCTTTAATTTCCCTAGTTTCTAAAAATCGTGTTACTAAAAAAGGTAGCAGCCAAGGAATACTATGTATAGGCTTATACTGTACAATGCGCCTGTACGTTGTCATGCGCCTCGCCACTTCTGTAATTAAGCTATCCATTGTGAGCTATTCAGGTCTATTTAAACGCATAAGCCGCTGTCTACTGCCTGGTGTCTAATGTGCGTGTGAGCCTTGGTAGCGAGCTGTTTATCAACACCGCATTATCCTTAATATCCTCGCATAGGCTTGATTAATTCCAAGTGTGTTTGTAGTTCACATACATATTAGCTATACACGCAAGACCCTATAAGCTCTTGGGTGAAATATTTAGCCTATTATACATTATTGCGTAAAATCAATGAAAGCCCCTAAGATTACTATTAAGGCCAGTCTATTCCTAGGCATACGTCCGTGGACTTCGTCAATTCAAAAAGTATCTAATATGGCAGGCCTAAGTGGTAAGCCCCGATGCAGCTTGGGGTCAAATTGCGTACGCTTTTAGCCCTAAAGCAGGCTATTGGGGTTGAGATCTATTGGGATCCCAAAGGAAATTCTCATTCGGATTTGGTTGGGATTGGGCTGGTAAGTCTGATGATTCGATTGAACTAAATTATAATCAAATTCTCTTTAATTTAATATTTTGATTGATTATTTAGAGTATATCACATTCAAAAGTCAAGAGCTTGATACTCTATCCATTTGACCCTGTTATTGATGATTGAATGTCTGCCAGTGATGCAACTTGCTTCACACAGTCGGAGATTGACGTAATTGGCATCAGAACCCATGCTGGAAATGCTTGGTGGAGAACTGATGGAGGATTTGCAGACATGGGGGTGTTTGCATATGCTTGAATCCTTTCTAGTAATTTGAGCTTATATTCTGATATGCTGGGGCCAGATGAACCGATATACTGATAAATGTTGGAGGATGTCAGTCACACAAAGTTCTTTGCTGCTAATTATACAATAAGAGAGTTTACATGAAGTTGTTGTTATGGTTGTTAGATAGCACCTTTTTAGAATCATTCTCATTTAATATGATCGTTTTGAAATTCTCATCAGGTAAGCATAAATCACGGAATATTCTTTTAATTTTGCTGTCTGTGGCATCTGTAATGCAGTGTATTTAAAGATTTGCTTGTGAAAAGATTGAGTGCTTTCATTATTGGCAAGCGCTTTTCAGTGAAATTGTCAAGATAATCATTTGGCATTACAATTTTGTTGAAGTTACTAAGCAAAGATAACGCATTAATGTTTTTAGAGATAGCGTTTGACGGAAAATGGAGTTTTTCATAAACCCTGTCCAGACCACATGGACATCATGCTGAGTTCTGTGACAGATTCATGTTCATCGAACGGTCATGCTTCCTGAAAAAAAAGTTGTTGATAGATCCTCTTCGTTATTACGCAATGATCGCTTACATGTGACAGATGCAGAAAACACGTTGCGTAATCCATTTTAATTTGAATTATGAAAGATTTCCAATAATTTGTCTGCTATTAGCGACACATTTCGTACATGATTGTACACTTCGTAACAAAATATCTCATTTGTAGAGTAAGTCCATTAAGTAGAATAGCAAGAGCAACAATTTATTAGATCCCCAATGTGTATGCAGTTTCTATTTCATTAACCCTCATAGACATGAAGGGGGGTCCATTGGACCCCAGAGCCACATTTTTCTATTTCATTTTTTACGCTGACGATATATCAACCACTCAAGCCCATACAAAATCATCATTTCTGACAGTGAATCTGCATGTGTTATTTCATTTCAATTGAATCAGTAGAAGTATGCAAGATAGGCCAAGGGGGTCCACTGGACCCCCCTCAGGTCTCAGAGGGTGTAGAAATTCCATCACAAAATTTTTGTAATTAGATGAAAAATGATTTCGAACATGTCCACGATGGTGTATAAAGAGTGAAAGTCATTTATTCATTGTTTGCATCATGCTCGTAGATGTGCAATGTGTTGGAAGATCGCAAAATGTGAAATTTTGCTTTCGCACATGATCTCGCGTGACTGGTTGGCCTATATGAACAACTCGACATAAATCGATGTCCGAAATGAAAGCTATCATTATATTCATAGTTGAGCACCAAAAACTGATTGATGACAAACTTTTCACAGCAGTAATGATAAGTTTGAGATCTCCACAGCCGTTTTTGGTTCTAGAAGTACAGCAATTTTGATTCATTTTAAGATGTATTTCTGATAGCTTTGGATAAATTTGAAGGAATGTACAAATGGAAAGGATTAGCTTCATGAATTAAATAAATTTCATCGAAATCAACTATCTGAGGCTTTATGGTGACGCAAAATATCGTAAAGCCGCCTCCTAGTGCAAATGATGCTGTACTAAATGTGGTTGACTTACAAAAACACCATATTTTCGCACGTGTTTACTGAGAAGGCTGAAAGTCACTCAAGGGATTCGTTATACCGACCTGCTACACGCAAACAGCATTGTTTTATTTAAAATCAACTTTCCTAATGTTTTGATATCGATTTAAGCAGGTAAACTAAGAATATGTTAAAGGGGTCCAATGGACCCCTCCCCTCAGGTCTCTGAGGGTGAAGAAATGTTTCAAAGTAGACGAGCATCTGTCATTTGTTATTTATACAAATTCTACGAAGTATCTGCAAGAAAATCAGCACCGGTCCAGCAAATGTCGGAATGCTTAAAGATGAAATTCCATTTCTAATCCATTAACAATCAAAATACAGCAGTGCGTTGTCTTTCTTGAAAAGATGTAGAGTATTGAGAAAGCCAAGGTGATGGTGAAATATTTTCATGCAGTCTGTAAGCGCCGTTGATGTGACAGGAAGGCCTACAGCTTAATTCAATAACACAGGAAATTAGATTTGAGCAGTGGCGGGCGCGATTCGATTTCGCATGATTCCGAATCGTGCGACTCAGCACATGATTAATCGAAAATCGCGCGATTCTGAATATTTTGAGATTCAATGACTAAATAAATTACAGCTAATCTAGCCTACATTATTTTTCATTTCTAGACCATTTTTCTGTAAAAGTTTGCTGATATTCATTAGAATTGAGAGCAGGTGACACTTATAGTCTATTTAGACTGAAGTAATGGCTGTAAACGGGAGGTTCTTCATTATGTACAATAAAATCCGGTTATCACTCCCTTTAGTTTTTGCCGATAAGTAAAATTGAATAAATTGAATAAAAAAACAACGTGCGTTTTCTACTCGGACGTTTCGGGTCCCGACCCTTTATCAACGAGTTTTGTCGATATATTATCAACTCTTTGATAAAGGGTCGGGACCCGAAACGTCCGAGTAGAAAACACACATTGTTTTTATTCAATTTATTCAATTTTACTTATCGGCAAAAACTAAAGGGAGTGATAACCGCATTTTATTGTACATATTTAGACTGAAATTATAACTACTCATTAATTAATGCGATGCGATATTTGTAGATGTTTGGGTAAACAGCATTAAAAGTACTGATAATCTTTTTAAAGATTCTACTGGATATCTGCCATCATGAAGAATTACTGCAAGTACTGTACATAATGTATATGTACTATGAAGTATACTACATGAAATAACGGGATCTGAATATGGGAGCATGTGGGAAACGATGAACATTCAAAGTCGATCGAGTATACTTGGTAACATGGCTTGTTGAATTAGCAAGTCGATGGTTTACCATTCTTTCACAGCTTGGCCTTATTATAATGAGAGTATTTTCTTAAGTGTGATGATATCACAACCTGCCTGCCACTGAAAGAGCAAAATATCATTATCAAAGACAATAGGCGGTTTCAATAGACTACTATAGAGTTTCGGTCAACCGAACCAGAGTAGGGTTGTTTCAATCAACCGCATTCTGATTAACCACGACGCATCATTAATCGGAATCCGATTCTTTATTGCATCGACGCTCTTCCCAGGTCTGCCACAATAGTAAGCGTCTCAAACATGAGCTGGTCGCTGAATATGAAGGATGAATCCATCTAACAAACCCACCACCTGCCGACCTTCAAGCTCTCCAGTTTGCAAATTCGATAATTGATCAGTTTGGTAACGAAACATATCTTTGTGCGATTGATGCCATCCACTCGGATACCAAATGAGTATGTAAATGGGCAGTTGATGTCGCAATTCCAGCTCATCGCCCCAATTGACGAAAGTATCCACCTATAGACAAAAACTCAACATAATTGTTAAACATCCTCTGACTTGCTGCCAGATGACAACCACGATGGTCCACAATTCTTTCGCCATGAAATTCATTTCCTAACTGTTCCAATTCACTTCGTGACAGGCGAAAAGTTTGTTTGTTATCATCTTCTGATTCACTTTGAGCATGAGCACGTTTACATGGTGCCGATCCAGTTCTCAAGGGTTGGATTACACCGGCTCCAGCAAGAAAAACGGCTGTCATTTCCTCAGCTAATTTCAACCGAACCGAGACTTGGAAACCTGACACGGTTAACCCTCAACAGCCCGGCAAATTTTACACCTTAATCAGCCCACCTGTCTACATATGTAGACAAATTTCTATAATCGACTTATGATGCATCTATAGGGATATTGCTGCACTGTAGGTCAATCAGATAGCTCACTGATAAATTATTGACATTAAATGAGCAAATGTAGTTTTTATAAGGTAGTTGAATAATTTTCTTAACAATAGGTATATAGGCCTATGAACTATTTTTCCATCCTTTTTGCAGTAAAGTTGAAATATAATCTCAAAACTGAACATTTTTAATCCATCAAAAGTGCAGTTTCAAAGAAGCAACAAAGAGGAATCATGATCATCACTATCATTTACAATCATGACATAATTGACACTTGACTTGCCTGATCAGGTGTTCACTACAGACACGTTTTGCACAGGAAACACAAGCATTTCGAGTGGACTTACGGCATCGCTTCATTTGACACTTTGTTGGCTTTCGTACCTGAGAACATGCATGCACAATGGATTTCGACGAAAATCCAACGGATATAAATGCATTCTTTGTTTGAGCGTACACTTTCTTGTCGTTGATGTTCTCCTCAGCTAACTGAGCTGCCACCTGTTTCACAAAATAGAGCCGAGACTTTCTGTATCCATTTGCTTTCATGATGGTGAATCCATTGAAAAGAGCAACATCAATCATGTTGAACACATAAACTAGAGTATATCTATTCGTCTTCCTCTTACATGAAAAATCCTCGATGCAAGAGTCAAGGATGTCCACTCCTCCTTTGCCGTGATTGTAGTCGTCGATTACTTGAGGGAGGCGGTCTTCTCTCGACAAATTCACTTCGTTCTTTGTGTGGCATGAGCTCATCAACAATACATTTTTATTTCTCTTCGGGCAGTAGGAAGCTAACATGATTCGGTTCGTCGAATCGCAAAGAAAGCGTGTACTATGAATGTCAACATTTTTAGCTGATTTCATGATCTTTGGTACACTTCGACAATTAGACATGATTGTCCCAGTGCATGTAAGACCATTCTTCAGAAGTTCAACGATGAGTTCATGTGAAGTGAAATAGCGGTCGATGAAGACATTCCGATGACTGTGATAAAAGGGCTTCGTTAGCTCCAGTACAAGGTCTCTAGCCAGACCAACTGCTCGCTCACCATCACGACCGGCATAAGGAATTCCGTGCAGAAACGTAACCGTTCAAAGCATCGCAAATCCAAAATACTTTAATTCCATACTTTGCGGGTTTTGCAGGCATGTAGCACCGACCGGGTGCATATCCGCGAAATCCGTATAACTGTTCATCAACAGTTAGAGAATCAGAAGGGACGTAATGCTGTCGCAGGGCCAGCACAAACAGCGTCCAGATTTCCCGGACAGCAGCGAGTTTGTCGCACGATTGTCGTTGTGCTCTGGTAACTTTGTTATCCAAAGAAATTGTCTCCAGTATTTCTTTCCTTCGATTTTTCGAAAGCGTGCATCTATAGAATGGTTTGCTATCATTCCTTGAAAACGGTGAATTTATGCTGGACATTCCATCGCGATCAGCTCCTGCTCGTATGATCACACCCAGCCATGCCTTCAACTCACGGAAAGAAATCATGCGCCGCTTTCGGAGATTCAATCGTCTATTAGTCCATCGAAGTATGGTTCGCAGAAGGGTTTCGTTTAGGAACAACGAAAAGGCTTGAAGTTCGTTTACAGGGTTCACCGTAGCACCATCGCGGAAACGAATGTCATTACGCTGAAGATGACGAGCTGGCGGAGCTGAGTCGGTCCAAGAAATACCTGATGGTGATACATAAACAATGTCAGCATCTTCATCAGTCATGTGAACTTCAGAAGTATCCGAATCTCCGGAAACGTTCTCAAAAAATTCGTCGTCGCTTATATCGTCGTATAACTCAAGTTCTCAGCCACAGATTCATTGCGTCTGTCCACCGATGTCACTAGGCTCGCTCTCTATGTCAGAGTTCTGACTCGAATTGTCGGTGTCACTTGAGCTATCATCGTCGGGATACTGTGTGTTTAGTCTATGCAGAACATCTTCTGCGCAGAGTCGACGTCCACTTCGAGGCATCGCGGAGTTGTATGTTGTGACTACACTTATTGACATCGGATGCTAACATTCGTAGCATCGCTGTCGTGCTATTGGATTTTAGCGCTATTGTTTGTTCCTGCGCATTGTCTGACAATCGTTTATTAGACTGTGCGTTGACTCATAATAGCTCATAAACAGTTCTTGGTTGACAGCGTGGCCGCGTTTTCTCTCTATCTCTCGATCAGGACATAACATTGTAGAAGGCGACTTGTTTTGTGTATCTTTATCCATACTGCAACATGTTGATGACATTATGATGTAGTCACAGTGGCAGACAAAGCGACCGTATTATGTAACATTTGGGAGGAAGCAGGAATTTCAGAAAGCAGGACATGACGATAGATAAAATCATAAAACACACGTGACTGCGAGTGGTCGATACGGATTACGGCAACCGGCGAAACACAAGGAGCATAATAATTTTAGTGTCTACCTATGTAGACTGTCGGGCTGATTAAGTATAAGTAAGGTTTAAATTCAAACTTTTAAACATGGAGATTCAAGAGTTTCTCATCCAATAAAGTAAACATATTTGTTCATAAAAATGAAAGGAAAATCCCGCAGTTAACATATTTGCAATTATACATAACTTACTACAAGCGATGTCTACATATGTAGACTGGTGGGCCGATGAGGGTTAATCGACTTTCCAACGACCTGCTCGTTGAACAAATAACACATTGCGGAGAAACGAAAAACCTGTGTTCATTCAACCGATCAGCTCGTTGAACCAAATTCTGATTATTTATCATCTTCCTACGGGACACTAGTTGCAAATACCGTATTGGGGTTGAACGAGCCAAACAACCGTGTTTCTAGGATAGATTTCAAAATTTCGGTTGGGTTAAAAGAAAATGTTAATTAGGTCATTGCCCTTTTATTCCACCGCAATCCGGTTGATTCAACCCAATCTACCGAAACTTTGAAATCGCCTAATGATCATAATTAACTTTAAACGATGTAAATGGGTCAACGCTACTATTCAGATTCAAGAAATGACACCTTGTGAATCATAAAATCATGCCTCTGAAAATTGAATTAAAAACATGATATCTCAGCCGAAAAGCTCATAGTAAGATCTCAACTTTTCTCAACGTGTTTCATACTACTTATAAAGGGGCTTCATCTCGGCAGTAGATAAACATAGGAAAAATTTGCAAAAACTTAGCTTATTAAAAACTGCTCAAATAATTTTTTGGACCGCAGGAACGTAATCTCCTATAAACATGAATCTTTTCATTCAAAAGTTTCACTGTATACAAAGTGGTCAAAAAGTTTGTATATACCTAATGTTAAACGAAATATCTACATTTCTCATGTCAACCTGAACAGTTAGATATCTAGTCGAGTCATCGAGCCTCGAGCAGTTCATGGACTATCTATGCTCAGTTGGACATCTATAATTAGATGCTAATGTTAAGAATCATTGATTTTATCCAAAGATATAATCTAAGCGTATCAATTTATGACCAAAATCAGTTAAAACTTTTTATTGTCACTTTATGTCTCGGAAGCTGTCATCAGACGAAAGAAAATTTATTTTGATTAATTATTGTAAACTTGAAAGCACAAGTAAAGTGATCGAAGAATGGAAGAAGACCTTTCCAACAGCACCTCAACTAGTGCTACCATACAGGCCTACAGAATTCGAGATAAGTTTGTAGAAACAGGCTCAGTTCAAGACGCACGAAGATCGGGAGGACCAGTCTCAGCAATCGCACTAGACAGCAGGTTTTTTGGTTGCTGAGGCATACGAAATCAGTCCAAGGAAGTTTATTAGACGTGGTAGTCTGGAGCTACGATTGTCACAAGGATGACTGATGAATATCCTAAAGGAATGAGACAAGTACGATCGCCGTCTTCAATTTGCAGACATTTTCATCAGTGAGGCCTATAATAAGCCTCATATTTTGAATAGGATTATTTGGTTAGATGAATCTCAATTCAAGCTGAATGGGCAACTGAACAGACAGAACTGTGTTCATTGGTCTTCAGAGAACCCACACTTCACTGTCACAAAGCAGTTTTAAACAAACCAGGCATAACAGTTCAAGCTGGTATTTCCTCTGCATTTGGACCTGTATTTTTCGAGAACTCTGTAACTGGTGAAACGTACTTGGAAATATTGCGAAGAGTCATTGTACCCACTTAGCAGGAAAGAGAAGGCTTTCACTAACTGTTCTTCCAGCAGGATGGCACTCCCGCACACTATTCTGCTTCGGTGAGAGCCTATCTTGATGAAGTCTACCCGATGAAGTGGATCGGTCGATCAGGTGCCGCACAGTGGCCTCCTCGTTCCTTTGATCTCACCCCAATGGATTTCAGTGTTTGGGGGTGGTCAAGAACTTAGCTTATGGCCAGCGACCAACCTCTGTACCTCAGTTGAGAGCCTACTTAATCCAGGCGTTCTCAGACATTGATAGAAATAAAGACTTATGTCGGAGCCTTTGTCAGTGTTTTGGAAAGATGTGAGAAATGTGCCGAAGCTCGTGGAAAGAATTTTGAGCACTTAAGGCAGCGAAATCCTATTTTGACTTTTAACGTCTTTGACCGAATTTGTAGTCTGTAAATGCTATGAATATCATAATATTATTTGTTTTAGCTTTGTGTTGCTAAATAGGAGATCCATGTATGAATTGTTTGTGAGAGCTTAGTATCTTAAAATAAAAAACAATCATTATCTCACGTATTGTACGAAAAGCAAAGTTTTCAATGTATTTCTAGAATTAGATTTATCATAGTTTTCTATGTTTCCTCAATCATATGTCATGGATATCCATTTCAAGTTATTTTCCATCAAACTTTTACTTGAATAGGGAATCTGCATGTTAGAAATGTAGATATTTGGTTCAACATTAGGTATATACAAACTTTTTGACCACTCGGTACAAGTACTTGGTTGAGTCGAAATTCTACCTACTATACATTTACTCTGTGGCGTACGCTATTTACGAAACAATTCTTTTGTAAATCATTCATCAAGTCTGTATACTTGCATTAATTCCCCCAAAATTAATCTGTATCCCTACATCTTTCAATGATGTTCAAATAGTATTTTCATCTATTGAGTGATTCTTAAAAGGCCTCTAATCATCTTTATATCCTCATTTCTATGGGTATAACGTATAAGCAATATATTGGTCGAGACTCTACCTACTATATACCTATATTCACTCGATGATCTCAAACATGTGGAAAGAATCCTAAACGACATTAAATTCGACATTCAACAAACGTTCCTACACTTAGCCTAAATCTTTATCTCAGAAGTGCTCACATTTTCATGGACTAGGTGTCGGAAGCTTCTATCACTCCAATCTTAATTTTCAGAAAGCAACGATAGAAATTCTGCAAAAAGTGAATGATGCCTAACTTCTCATGTTGTCGCTGCCTGTAAAAACTATCTCAATTGTTTAGGACGAATTCAACACAGTAAACGAAATAGAAACATTGTAGACTTCTAGGTAAATTCCTCACTAAAGGCTGCACAAGTATACACAATTAAAGGATCTAGAAGTCCCTTGAATAAAACCTTGGCCTAGCCGGCCTTCAAAATGGAAAATCATAAAAGCTTAGTTTTATGATCCTGCGTGAAATAAAACCAAAAGGTTCTGGGCTTGCAACCACAAGTCATCTGAAACAGGGCTGTGGACTCGGCGTTTATTGCCGGTCGATACACCCAGTTCCGAGTTCGGCAAAGTTCAACTTAATTCTGTCAATAACGGTATGATATCTCTTTATCGATAAAAAAGCTTGCACGATGCAGTGGAGTCCAAGCTAGCATGGTTGTAGCAGAACATAAAGAGTATAGAGTTGGATTTATGACTTTTCTCAAGTGACAACGGTTATCGACTCGATGACAGAGTTCGTAATGAGATGTAGGAGAATCCAATAGCTAGCTTCGGGAAAATCTAATTTGAAATTATAAGCTGACAATGTGCTTGATTTTTTGCCTAAGGAATTTATACTTTTTAGCATCAGACGTCCAATTAATTTCATCTATGAGACAGCTGACTTAGGGTAGGGCCAACATTTCGTTTCAAACCATAGAATTCTCAACAACAGCAAGAGAGAAACTATCAGTGTACTAAAATTAGCCATCAATTTCAGTGTTATTCTGGCGATGATCGAAATTAGGTGCACTGATTGGTAACTGAAATTGGTAACACTGAAATTAGGGCAACCTGAGGAAGCAAGGACTCAGAGTCAGGCAGTATGAGTAAGAAACACATGATAGAATAGAACTCTTAATATTCAATCTTTTAAGAAAGGAAATCGATATAATATGCTTGCATCGATGATGTCGTCAACATCACATAACAATGAGCAAATCTCTATAATGAATGGTAGAGTTGTTCATAGAGGGTGAAACTGAGATGCAAACTTGTACAAATTTACAGCTTATGGATTTCATTTCTATAGAATGCATTGTGCAAGGGAGCAATGATCATAATACACAACACAATGTCAGCACACCTTGTTCATCTCATGGAGGAAACTTTTAGGCAGTGTCTGGTGTCAGTGAGATCTATGAGGAAAACAGTCTTTCATATGAAGTAGACGTTGCAGAGCTGGCAAGGTACCGCTTCACCAATATTGATATGATTGAGAGATTTATCCTGTCATCTGCTGTGTCATCCACCATTCCAACACATTGACTACATTTCATGTCTGTGTAAATTCAATATCAAGTTTTTGATGAAGCAACGATAACTTTCTGCGGACCATCTCAAACTTTTCCTTTTCTGAGCATAGATTAATAGTGTATGTTCAGCGTAGGCTAATTTGATTATACATATTCATAAAATATTAGGTCCACACGTTACTGCGGCGTTCATTCCTCCTTGCTATGCAAATCACAATATCTAAACAATCCTCTGGTGACTGAATAACCAAGGAGAAAGATAAAACGTCTGAATTTTATAACACTGAAACTGTCTTCAACAAAGAATGCAAAATGAAAATGCCTTGTTCCAAGACACAAGTTGCGTTGCAATCACAGACAGATAATCATCACAGCTTGCTGTTAAGTCAAAAGTAAGTCATCGTCTTACATCGGCAGAAGATTCCGTCCAAATCAAGAATAGTATTGAGAATTCAAATCATGAAAAGGAAGTCATCATCCATCATTCTACAATTCAACTAAATCCGACTTCTTTGAAGCAAAGCACATGTAGTGAGGCTAAAATGAAAAGCGTTACATCGACATGGATTCAAATTCGCTTTTCCGTTCACCATAAAGATGTTTGTGAGCAGATGACGACTTCTTACAATGATATGTGCATCAATTCGATTAAAGGAAATTATGAACGATCAAAACGAACTTTTAGTTGCAATGAATGTTTCCTTTGAAATTTTGAAATTTTCTCATGCAGTTTGTTTATATAATTGACTTTCATCGTCTTTCATGATGCCAAACAAGCGGAATTCAGAAGCATACTCAGGTTCATTTGTGAATGATCCGCCGTTTGTTCGATTGACCCAAATATAGTTTGCATCATTGGGCAGCCATGGACACAGCCCCTTATTTCCATTGATTGTTAAAAACCCTGTCAGATAGCAATGCATGCTTGTCAAAGGATACGGGTATATGACTGTAAATCGATTTCTGTAAAGATCATTACCTTTCATCGAATATATAGGCCTACTATCTCCATAGCTTTTCAAAATGGCAACATCCCACGGATGAGCAGAAACCAATCGAGAAGCAGTAAACCAAGCGTTGTTTTCTGTCATTCGAACATTCTTTGACATGTTGAAGGTCAGGACGACTCCTTCACGTCCATCTCTATCCAGCAGTGACAATTTGATGACATCGAACGTAGAAGGGGATATATCGACGAGTGGACTCCTGTACTGGTAGGTGTTCCGTTCAACATCTTCCACGTCTTCCTGTGTGATATTCGACTTGGTGGTGTCAACCAGCAGCTCATAAGGATGCTGATTCTGATCTGCACGGGTTCTCAATAACAGCAAGCCCTCATCACCGACTCTTCTGTAGATCGGACATGAAGTGTTGATGACCGAGGTTACACTCTCACATGAGAAGTATAATACACACGTACCATTTTTGAATATATGAAGAGAAAGCGCATCGAGACGTGTTGCTTCTCGAATACAGAAACTCAAACTGGAGAGGTTATTGACTGCTGGTGGGTGGATTAGACCTTGAGAAACTCGATGACATGACTCTGTCGATGATTCGAGCTTGAATATAAGAATGACAAGTAGTGAGATGATGATTCTCATCGCCGTAAGATTCAAGAATAATTACTAGAACTAACAGCATGGGTAAGAATATGTCACCGTCTGATGGAGAGTGCTGTCTTAGTGACCAATGAAACAAGTAAGACTCCTTTTAATGAGCATAAAAGAATAAAAACTTCACATACAATTAAATATAATCAAGTTTAGCAATTGTATTCAAATGAAAGTTCGAGGAGAGTGTTGCCTTAGTGACTGTTAAAGAAAGAAGACATCCTTCAAATGTAAAGCGAATTATTTTTCACGCACTATTCATTATTTCATGGTCATTATTATGTGCATTACAATGCTTGCACACCATCCACAATCAGAATATCTTCAGAACAAAATTGCATTGTCTTTGGCAAGTCTTCATTCTCACACTTTCAGAAGGTTGCAATACAGTGAGGTTATCTCCTACAAAACTGAATCTTTTCATATAAAAATTTTCATTGTGTACAGACACTGTTTTGAGTCCACACTCTACCTACCAATACTTACTTTATGATCTCATGCAATTTCTGATTCCATTTTTGATGATAATTATTATCTGAAATGAATTTTTAATGAATATTATGAATTATGAATTTAATGAATTATCGGATTTCATTTATTCAAGATTTAGTAACCGGGCATTTAAACTTAATTGTCACAACAAAAGCGGGATCGACAATAACGTCTTACATGAGCAAATTTCGGATAAATCTACTTAAACAAAGCTGATTACTGATCACGTGAGAAGAGACCAAACGCAATTGTGGCGTGGCAATTATAAATACCGATATCTCATACAGGGATGCGGAGTCGGAGTCCTATCATTTTTGCTGGAGTCGGAGTCGGAGTTCTGTCAAATGATAAGACTCCGGACTCCGGCCTATAACTAGACCCGAAACATGATGCAAGCAAATTATTTATTCTCGTGCATAGGTGTCACTGTCTTGATGTCAACTTTCTCCGTCAAACAAAAGTACAGAAACACTGCTGCATGCAAAGCTTGTAATAGTTGAGGGAATGAACCGTGATAGTGATAGTTGTCTTTTCACTCGGTGATTTAGTAGAGAAGACAAGCCTTCCTAGCCTCGATCACACCTACGCACCAAAAGTCACTTCAGAGACAAAAATGAAATACTAGTTTGTTTGATTGACAACAAAGGTCTGTCGTAGTTCATTGAATATCGAAAGAGAATGACAGCTATTAAGTCAATACAAGACACCAACACCCTTGATTCCCCGACCGCACTCGTCTGACCTAGGAATCGAACCGAAGTCCGCGGTAGAGACGTTTGTTTGAGAACATTACCTCTTACCCTCATGTTAATTGTGGGGCTCCTCTAAAGGGCATATTAAAATCGAGAGTGTACTCATATTTTTTGGAGAAGGATGGGGACTTTCCTGTCTGGTAGCGACTGGAGAAAAACCGTGTGAAGCACACATCAACAAGATGGGAGGAGCCGAGTCGTATGCATCCAACTGAAAGCGACATTTCATAAACTTTCATCGAAAATGATTGATAATTGATACAGCATCAATGATCACTAAAGATAGGTTCAGGTAGGTCTATAATGATCTATGATGTAGGCTTTCAGTCAATTTTTCAAAAAAAGCTTTATATACTTGACACCCGGAGTCGGAGTCCTATCAACCCCAGGAGTCGGAGTCCTATCAAAATGATAGGACTCCGCATCCCTGATCTCAAATTTCGATTGTCCTCTTTCAGCATTTTTGTTGAAGTTTTGATTGAGACAATATTCGTCAAATAAATGCTGAAACCAAATGGAAGAGGCTTGTGTCTTTGCAAATAATAATTGATGAAAGATATGATTAAGTGAGAATTTCTATTCTGATCTGCCTTTTTACAAATGAGAAAAGAAAGCGATGTGCCTTATCCCAGGATAGCGAAAGTGCAAGAAGACCTGAACAGTTGAGATGGAAGGCATCACCAGCAGTCAAATTGATAAGTTATTTGATCAATGCTTGTGTTCAAGTCATGCTCTACATCTGCGAAACAATAGTTCCAACTTGAGTGATGAACATGTTTTTATGATGCATTGGAGCTTTCTTGTAAGAAAATGATGTTGCGTTGAATTTAAAAACTGACTGTATCCACAAAAACACAAATGCACTACTACCATCTGAAATTAACTTCCTCCTTCATTAATTAAATTCTGCTTCCAATACACCACTGACATTTCTTCTAATTACAAAGCCTAAGTCTATTTGCATTCAATAATGCTACTTCTCAAAAACACTATTCTTGTCCTAGTGAGTTCCATCATCAGCCTAATTAATAGGCAAGTCGTCACTTCATTCCAATATTCGGGAATCATCATCAATGCAATGTCTCTATCTTGGGTTGGATATTTTATCATTGAGACATTTGAATCACTCTTATTGGTAAGCTACCTTAGACGAATTGTCTGTCAGTGATAAAAGTAGTATTTTTGCATCAAAATAATGTTGGTCTTATTTAAGCGTGCTCAAATTTTTACTATCGGAATAATGGCAGCCATGCTTGAACCATGAATAATGGCGTTTGTGCTATTGCCATGCTGATTGTTTTTTCTGACATCTGGTAAAATTGGTGGCTATTTCACGTCGGTTCTCATTTTCCTTTCACGGTTCTTGTGCCCTCCGATGCGTGCATTAAAAGAGAACTCTATTCAGCAGATTGGCCGGATAAGGCAATAAATTATTTGAAAAATTACAGCATCACATTAAGGTTCAGATCTTTTCGTTTCAGCTGTTCCGGTGGTTTCTTGCCTCTACCTGATTGGTTTTTGAAGTGGGAATCTGTTGCCTCATCAAGCCTGAATAAATGCAATAGTTTTAGGTTCCATGAGATTGCAAGTCAGAGCTGTAATCGTTAATTCATGTGATTTTACATCCCTCAGCTCCTTAAGTTAAGGTGGTCAAGCGACATGGAGCAATCAACTTCTCATGTGCACCATTCTCTTTGGCCTTAAAAAATGCTCGGGAATAGTTTATTAAAATTCCATATTTTATTGAAAATTGAGAGTTGTAACATTAAAATGTCTGGTACAGATATAGTACTCCACCTGCCTAGCGAAGGCCTTTGATCTGGGGGGAGCACGCGACGCCACTGAATCACATTCCCAGTCAGATTTTTTTTCGATTTCAACTGGTTCGCTGGATTTATCCCTCTACCTGATTGGTTTGAATGAGGGAAATCTATGCCTCATCAAGCCAGAATAAAAAGCAACAGTTTTTAGACTTCCGTGTATGATTGCAGCCAGAGACAAATCGTAATTCATGTGATTTTACATGCGGATTTTTCAATCTCACATTTTCTAATACATTTAAAGGATCAAAACTCAAGTATCAAGATTGATGACGGTGAAAAATATCAAATCAATGATCCCTCTTCGTCATCTGATTGCTCCTCGAGGAAGTGATCAGAATCGAATTTCGTGGAAACAGTTGAATTCTGGATCAAACATTACATTTCACAAAATCACAGTTGAAATTGGATTTTACATTTCAATGTGCATAAGATGGCCGATATTTGAGCTTTGGCCCCTTGAGGAATATTTGAAAGGTTTTCGAATAGGACCACGACATGGTCATGCAATGCCCTAATTGAAAAACGATTGCTGATCTGAATAATTAGTCCCATTCTAACGCACGTTGTTCCTTCAGATAATAGTGTGAACGACATGAGAAGACCCACGTGCTCCACCTCAGCTGGATTAAGGCAATTTGCTGTGGAGAAGATTTTTTTGATGTCATCAAGCCTGATCGCTCCTGTTCCTTGTTGGCTACTACAGGTTTATCGTCATTATATGTTACACCCACACAGAAAAGAGGATATAAAGATGATTAGAGGCCTTTTAAGAGATCACTCAGTAGATGAAACAATTCTATTTGAAACCATCATTGAAAGGATTGTAGGGATTACAGATTGATTTTGGGGAAATGAATTCAAGTATACAGACTTGATGAATGATTTACTAAAGAATTGTGTTTGTCGCAAATAGCTATCACTCCATAGAGTAAATGTATTGTAGGTAGAGTGTCGGGACTCAAACAAGTATATTTACATACAGTGAGAATTTTTGAATGAATAGATTCAGTTTTATAAGAGATTGAGTTCTAGTGGTCCAAAAAAATTATTTGAGGAGTTTTAAATAAGACTAAGGTTTTGCAAATTTTTCCTGTGTTTATCCTAACTACCGAGATGAAAGCCTTCATAAGCAGTACGAAAACCAAGTTGGGATATCAAAGGGAATGAACATGTTGTCTAATAAGCATCTTAATTAAAGCGAAATTAAGCTGATTATCAAAGGAGATTTCCATGAGCTACATGCACATTATAATGCATGTCTTCATGAAGACGTCGACATCCTTAATTGTGGTTTCTTGACTGAAATTTCAAGCTTTTTAATTCATCATTTCATCGGTATAATTAATTTTATGATTCAAATCTGAATAGTAATGCTGGACCATGTACATCTTTTACGTTGATTGTTGACCAATCGTCAGTGGCCTATTTTAATTTGCTCTTCCAATTGCAGGTTATGTAATAGTTTTACTCCGAGTGCCAAGGAGGTAAAATTAGTCAGCTACTAGGATCCGAGAGTTGCTGCAATTTACCTCCCGCCCGCCACAGAAGGGGAGTGTGACTAACTTCTTCACATACGCTACACTATTAATGACGTCATCCAAGCAAGTGGTAGTGTGTGTATGTCATGATGTTGCACATCAGAGCGGACACACAAACACCACCCACATGATTTCACGACTTGATTTGTTGCACCATTCATCTCTAGTGAGATGTGGTCAGTGACGGGAATAAATGAATTGAAGAGAGCGGTTTGTGTGACCTATTGTTGAAATAGAAAGTTCATCCGTCATGTTTTGACCCAGAGTGGGATTGCGTTTTCGATCATTCGTTCAATGACGATTTGGAGATATAATTTCGTTGGAAAGAAAGATGATATCCGAGGAAAGGATTCAGGAAAGCGTTTTATAGTTTGAAGAGTATAAGAAGAATTCAGCAGACGGAGAAGCTGTTTATGGATTGGTTGAGAACAAGGAATCGGACACAATATTGACTGTCTGTATCAAAAACATCTTCCAGTAAACGACTTAACCTGACCACAATGACGAGGTAATTAAACCGACTGATTTCTCTCTAGATAGGTGAAGAA